>CM051272.1:6520682-6948182 GCA_027921565.1 Artemia sinica | reverse complement strand
CTATGAGAATATAAGGGATAATATTGATCATGTATATAGTGTGTGTACGAATGAAGAACTTTTAAAGGAGATATTGAAATATAAAAGTGATAATTGTATGAATCATTATGTGAAAATAGTGAAAAAAACACGTTAATAATATTATTGTATTTGAAAATAAAAAGCATTTTGAAATAATTTAAATTTTTTTATAGAAAACGTTAATAGAGAGTTAATAGCTAAAGTTATTATCAGAAGGCTCCGGCAAATGGTCAGAACTAAGGTAGATATGTATGGAATAAGTAGATATGCATGGAATTTCTTCAAATTCTTTCTATAGTCTTAATTTGACAAAATCTAGTTTTCGTCTGAATAAACTAAAATGGAATGTTGACAAAAATATTATTTTACATGATTCAAAATGTGAGTTTTAAATTTAATGTGAGTTTAAATGCCCTGACGAGGATGTGGGTAACAATGTAAAGTAACTAAAGAGACAAAAATTAACGAACAGGGATAGTCACTAGTCATAAATCACTAATGGGTGGCATCGTGATTGGATAATTTTTGGTGATTCGAGAAACTCTTTTTTTTTTGGGGGGGGGGGGTGTCAAATAGATTTTCGGGGAAATCTCCAAAAACTCGGGGATAGTACAAGTCCTGCTTGATTTCTAAATGGTAGAATCGAAATACTTAACCACACGAGAAAGGAAACGCTCCGACTTTGCGGTTGACGACAATAAAGAATTGCAGTAAATTATTTCAGAGTCAGCCAAACGCGACCACCTCTGGTGGTGGTAGCGCGTTGACGGCTTTGTGACACTTTGGTGGGGATCAGTCAGAGCTCTCGTTGACGGCTTTCGGTTGATGCGTCGTCATTTTCATTAACGTCACTTCATTTTCAGAGTTGTTTCCCCCAAGGACATTAAATCTCGTACAGGCTTTTATTAAGGACATTAAATCTTGTCCCGTATGCAAATAATCGATATCCGTCAAATTGTCGAATTTTAGGGACCTTGGAGGTTGAGGTCCTTGGTTTCTAGGGTCATTGGTGGTTGCGGTCCTTGATGATTCAAATCCATAACCATCTCACTAATCCCATATTGTGTACTTGTTCATTCTAAAACATGTAAAAAAGGTTGAAATAAAATTATCATGTTAAAAAATAAACTTCAAAAAAGCATAAAAAATGGGGGAATGGACCCAAAAGTTGGGGGAGGGGGAACCCTTCTGTGTCTCAAGCGCGCAAAAAAGTACTAGAAAAAAATTGGGGGGGAGGGGGGCCTAAAAATTTGGGTAGAGGGGGGGCCCTTCTGTGTCTCAAACGCGCAGAAAAAGTCTTATAAAAAATGACGGGGGACCCAAAAAAGTTGGGGGGAGGGGGCCCTTCTGTGTCTCAGCCGCACAAAAAAAAGTATTATAAAAAATGAGGGGGGGGGCAACCAATTTGAGGGAGTCGCAAAGTCTTCTTGTCACCGTTAACCGTTTCCAAAGATTGATACTAATGTTGTTATTCTATCATTAATGCTAAGTTGCGTTATAAAGGCTTCGAAATAATAATAATTCCAGAATTTATCTCTGACACTAAAGCAGAGAAGCCATATTGTTTCTTAATTCCGCTCATGATACATTATAATTCCCCGTCAGATTTTCATCATTGTCGATTATGTAAATAAAATTTCCTAGAAATATGGATTTCCGTTCGGATTCCATACACTTAGAAACATCTCTGATTGGTCTAGAAAGAGGTGTGGTCTTGTACAGTTGGACTCACTCTTATCTGGCAATGTTGTAAACTCCCGTCTGTATTCAATAGGCATAGAAACATCAAACAACATAACATAACCAACAAACATAACAGAACCAAGAAACAACATAACTAAGAAACAGCATCAACATCAAGGAGGCACACTTGTGCCTCTTTAAAGAGGCGACCCTCCACAATGTTAAGCGATTTCCGGTCCTAGAGGTCGCAGAGAGACTGCGGTGAGCGCATTTTGTAGCCCAAGCTCAAACTAAGAAACATGCAAAATTTCATCCTCCTCCGACTTTATCTTCATGGGGTTAACTGGGCCGGAAGTTTCGACCCTCCCACCACAGCCTCCCTTTAACGTTGTCAGATCAGGCTGAAATTTAGAGGTTAAGCTTTCCTAGGGCCCGGGAGCTTATCCTCGAAATTTCAGCTCCTTCCCTGTTTTCCAAAAAACAGATATAGCCACTTAATGTTCATTTCTCTTTTTTTATTAGCCACGCCTACAGGCCACAGTTGGAAACAGATCCAGGTGAATGAGGACTCATTCGAAGCGGAATTCGACCTGTTAGGGCCTTTTGATATTTTCAGACCGAAAAAATTATCCCCCGAATTTACATTTACGAAAAACCTCGTTTTCCTATAAGAGCCCATGTTAAATTTTCCAACAACAACCCCCCTTTAACGTTGTCCGATCGGGCTGAAATTTAGAGGATAAGCTTTTCTGGAGCTTGGGAGCTTATCCTCGCAATTTCAGCTCAATCCGATCACTCCTTCCCTGTTTTCCAAAAAACCAAATATCAAGTTTTGTGGGGAATTGCTTGCGTCAAAAATAGATTCCATAGACTAAAAATAACTTAACCATTGTCTCTGTGGTACAGTGGTCGCTACTCCTGACTGTCAGGTGGAAGACCCGGGTTCGTTTCCCCGTCAGAGGAAATTTTTTATATATTGAATTTAAAGTTTAAAAAAGAAACTCAGTTTCTTTTTTAAATCCAATCTATTAAATCCTTCGGCTCAGCAGGCGTCTCCAGAAGAATATCACAGTCGGCCTTCAGGTTACAGGTAAGTCTCCACTGATTTGATAACATGCCGTATACCCGCATGCTCGAAGACAAGTTGAAAAAAGAAAATCTTACTGTGCATTTGATTTGAGTATTCAGGAATTAAAAGCCTTAACACAAGAATCTTGAAGAGCGGGAGGTTTGGGGGGCGGCAGCCCCCCAACTTTAACTCCTGACACGATCAGCTAACAGTAAGTCAAGCAATAATAAGTAATCAACTGTACAAAAATGTACAGAAATTATTTGAAAAAAAACTACGTTTTCTAAAGAGTTAAAGAGGCTGAGTCACAAGTTTGAACCTTAAAACGTACAGGGATTAGGAGGTACAGTTGGGGGGCTGCCGCCCCCCAAATCCCCCGCTTTCGCAGCCTTTAAATAAAAAAAAAAGTTTTTTAAACTGAAAATAAGGAGCGACACTAAAACTTAAAACGAACAGAAATTATTCCGTATATGAAAGCGGCTGTGCCCTCCTAAACGCCTCGCTCTTTACGCTAAAGTTTTTATTGTTAAAAAAAAAGAGTTTTGAGAAAGTCAAACTTTAGCGTAAAGAGCGAGGCGTTGAGGAGGGCACAGCCCTCATCAACGGTCAAATCTTTGAGAAATGTCAAGAAGAATGCCAAACACAATCAAAAAGCATTTATTCCTTTATTGGTTTTGAAAAGGAAATACCAGGAACATTTACAATGGTATCAGCTATCACATTGTTTGGAAAATACTTAGGAGCATCTTCAACTATATTAAGAGGTACAATGTCCATACAGCTTTAAAAGACGTTGTATCTGCAATCTGTCGAGAACAGATAAGGGTATAAACCTGAGGATATGAAGTTAAAACTTTCAGTGCAAGTTGAAGGATTGTTGAAAAAAAGGCTGGAGTGCAACCAGTCCCCCTCCCATGTCCTTTTTAGTTGCAACCTCCTCAAGGAAATCTGATCAAAATTCGTTATCTAGATTCAAAAAGGTCAAATATTTTCAACACATATGTTTATGATTTAACGTCCAAAAGGTCTGATTCATCTGAAAAATAGAGTAACAAATCAGCTTTAATGGTTTGTGACTTCGGATCTTCTTTTTCTTTTGCAAAACTAAAACAAAGCTTTTTCGTGAATACTTTTGACAGGCGTTTATATCATGAATTTAAGAAACAAACAATTTCAACAAGGTTGGACATGTAAAAATTCTAACTTGTGTTTACCCAATGATATTGCCTAATATTTTTAGAAAACTAAAAATATGAGTTAAGTGGTTCAGTTGCACGGTGGTTCAGTTACACGAGGGTTTTGTTGCATGGTGGTTCAGTTGCACGTTGGTTCAGTTGCACGGTGGTTCAGTTGTACGGTGGTTCATTTACACGGGGGTTCAGTTAAATGGGGTTGACTTGCACGGGGGTTTAGTTACACAAGAGTTTAGTTAAATGGGGCTCAGTTGCCCGATGGTTCAGTTACACGAGAGTTCAGTTGCACGGGGGTTTGATTATACGGGGGTTCAGTTGCACAGGGGTTCAGTTACACAGTTGTTCAGTTACAGGGGTTCAGTTGCTTGGGGTTCAGTTGCACGGTGGCTCAGTTGTACGGTGGTTCAGTTACATGGGGGTTAAGTTAAATGGGGTTGAGCTACACGGGGGCTTAGTTACACAAGTGTTTAGTTAAATGGGGTTCTGTTGCCCGGTGGTTCAGTTACACGAGGGTTCATTTGCACAGGGGTTCGGTTATACGGGGGTTCAGTTGCACGGGGGTTCGGTCATACGGTGGTTTAGTTGCACTGTGGTTCAGTTACTCGGTGGTTCAGTTACATGGGTTCAGTTGCTTGGGGTTCAGTTACACGGTGGTTCAGTTACACACACACACCGTAAAATTAATATGCAAATTTCACTTTAATTATTCATGTACGGTGAGCCAAAATCAAAGCTGCATTAATTCAAAAATGTTCAAGAATTAAATAAAAAAAAACAAGTTTTTTTTTAAACTTGAGCGATATTAAAACTTTAAAACGAACAGAAATTATTTCGTATATGAAAGGGGCTGTCCCCTCTTCAACGCCTTGCTCTTTACGCTAAAAGTTTTTTATTGTTTTAAAAAATAGAGTTGGGAGAAAGAGTCAAAGGCCACGCCAACACTTAAAATGTCATGGGGTTCTACTGAGACGCTGTATAGAGCGTTTTTGTTTAAATCACTGAAATTGGTCTGCATATCACATCACTATCCTGCTATGGTGACATAACATGTCAAGATATATATTAAATAAAAAAAAAGTTTTTTTAACTGAAAGTAAGGAACGACGTTAAGACTTAAAACGAACAGAAATTATTCCGTATATGAAAGGGGCTGTCCCCTCCTCAACGCCTCGCTCTGTACGCTAAAGTTTTGTGTTGTTTAAAAAAATAGAGTTGTGAGAAAGTCAAACTTTAGCGTAAAAAGCGAGGCGTTGAGGAGGGGACAGCCCCTTTCATATACGGAATAATTTCTGTTCGTTTTAAGTTTTAACGTCGTTCCTTGCTTTCAGTTAAAAAAACTTGTTTTTTTGTTTAATTTTTGAACGTTTTTGAATTAATGCAGGTTTTGATTTTGGCTCACCGTACATGAATAATTAAAACAAAATTTGCATATTAATTTTACTTTGATTTGGTTAAATGGCTTTCTTGAAACTTGTCTAATTTTATTTACGAACGTTTTTATTAGTAATAAATATACGTAACTTACGAATTAACTTACGTAACGAACTTCTATATTCATAGATTTTTAATGCATATATCAGGGGTTTCTCCCCCTAGTCAATACCTTGCTCTTTAAGCTAAAGTTCGAATATTGTTCCAATCTTTTAAAAATGACCCGTTAATCATAAAGGCCGTTAATTAGAATAAATAGCTCTTATGAAAGTACTAAAAAATCTTTGGCTTAAAGAGCGAGGTATTGACTAGGGGGTGAACCCGATCATATACGTAATATTTTCTGTTCGTTTTAAGTTTTGATCTTGCTCCTTACTTTTAGTTGAAAAACTTGTTTTTTTATTTAATTTCTGATCTTTTTCTTTAATAATGATGGGAAATCCGGCGCCCCCTTCAAAGAAATATCCGTTCCCCATGAAAACTTCCTTCATGGAAAGATCCGTCCATATAACCCCTGACCCCCCCACCTACCAGAAAAAATACCCCCCTAAAAATGTCTGTATACTTCCCAATAACCAATACTATATGTTAACATTGGGTAAAGTTAATAACTTTCAGCCCTCCCCCTGGGGACTTTGTGGGATTAAATCATTCTAAAAGACGTAGTTCTAATATTTTCGACCATGCTGAACAAAATGGCTATCTCAAGATTTTGATCGGGTGACTTTGGGAAAAAATGTGCGTGGGAGGGGGCCTAGTTGCCCTCCATTTTTTTGGTCACTTAAAAAGGGCACTAGAACTTTTAATTTCCGTTCCAATGAGCCCTCCAACGATATTCTAGGATCACTGGGTCGATACGATTACCCCTGGGAAAAAAAAAACAAACAAAAAAATAAATAAACACGCATCCGTGATCTTTCTTCTGGCAAAAAATGCAAAATTCCACATTTTTGTAGATAGGTGCTTGAAACCTCTACAGTAGGGTTCTCTTATACGCTGAATATGATGGTGTGATTTTCATTAGGTTCCATAACTTTTAGGGGGTCCTTTCCCCCTTTTTTCTAAAATCAGCCAGATTTTCTCAGGCGCTTGACTTTTGATAGGTAAGACTAAACTTGATGAAACTTATATATTTGCAATCAGCATTAAAATCTGATTCTTTTGATGTATCTATTGGTATCAAAATTCTGTTTTTAGAGTTTCTGTTTGACTGTTTGATAACTACAATTTAAAAACAGCTAAAAAAATAGAATAAAACATTATATAAATAAAATAAGTCATGCATAAATTCAATATAGACAGATAAAACTATAAAGCATTATGCAGATTACAATTTTTATTTAGTTAGTCAATAAGGATACAGCCTTTCTATACAGTCTTTCATTTAGGGGTCTTTCCATTACCTTGGACTGCTCTAATTGTAAATGCAGCAAAATACTTTAAAATTAAATTTTGAAATGCACACCATAATGTAAATGTTAAAATAATTGTACATAATATTTCCTACACTTCATTAGAATATGTCTAACATCACCATACTCATTACAAATATCAAACTAAGGGGAGCTAGCTCTGCCCCATTTATACAGGACTGAATTGGTTTTGGCATGACCTGTCCTCAATCTGAAAAAAAGTAGCAACAACAGATCTAATATCACGTACCAGTCAATCAGGTGGTGGCCTATGGTCATTAAGCTCTAAAACTGGGTTTACACAATTTATAATGTAATCATTAGTCTCCCTATGACATATTACATTATAAATACATGTTATATATTCACTTTGCGTGGGTTTTACAATTATACTCTGGCCATCTAAAACACTCAACTTAGCAATATTATCAGCAGATTCATTTCCAGCAATTCCAACATGATTTGGGACCCAGACCAGAAGTATATCATTCCCCACATACTCTAATAACCTGACAATTTGGGGAATACTACAAACTATCTCACGACTAGGATCATTTTCATTCGTCAGCTACTCAAGGGCTGATGCAGGGTCACAACAAATCTTCCAATTCTAAGCTTGTCCGTATGACTTGATTAATTAAAAAAACTTTTTCCACAAAATAAGTTTTTCAAAGAAACGTAAAGAACTCCATTAAACAAAAACTGAGCAAAATAAAATCAAATAATCTACCAAGCGAGAAACTACCACAAATCAGCATCAATAAATAAATGAAACCCAAAACGAAAAAAAATTACAATAAATAACCGAGTCAAACTCAAAATGAGCAGATATTAACATAAGTTGGGCGCAAAACCCCTATGCCTTCCCAATGCAAGAACAAAATTTGCACTTTACTGAAAAAAAAAAATTTTTTACTTTTATAACTTTAATAAATCAAATAATATTAAAATTTTGATTACTAAATATCAGTATATGTATATTAAACTGACAATGCACATTCATTTTTATTTTTTCAGTAAAGTGCAAATTTTGTTCTGGACTTGGGAAGGCAGAAGGGCTATTGCCCTTTTTAACAGTCGAAAGTGATTAGAGGCAACTAGCCCCCCCCCTCCACGCCCATCAGACCCCAAACACATCCAATCAAAATTTTGAGATAGCCATTTTGTTCAGCGTAGTTGATTCCCACATAGAAAATATGTTTTTTAGAAGGAAACACCCCCACAACCCTCGGAGCAAGGGTCGTAAGTTATGCCCTGGAGGCATATAAGGTATTTGTAGAAGGCGTTGTCGTAGAAACTTTAAAAAGGGCTCATTCGCTTGCAAATTGAAATGGCTAGTGCCCTTTTTAATAGTCGAAAGTGATTGGAAGGCAACCAACACCCTTTCCACACCCATCATTCCCCCAAACACATCTAATAGAAATTTTGAGATAGTCAATTTGTCCCACGACCTTCAAAGCTCAGGAAATTATACCTTTGAGCAGGACACTCCCCACACAGTCTTTGGGGCAAGGGTTATAAGTTATGCCTTGGGGGCTTATATGGTTTTTTATTGAAATATTTGTCGTAGAGAAACTTGAAAAAACGGCTCATTGTATTTGAAATTTAAAGGGATAGTGCCCTTTTTAATAGTCGAAAGTGATTTAGGGGCAACTAACCCCTCTCTCACGCCCACCTTTCCCCCAAACATATCCGATCAAAATTTTCAGATGGCCTTTTTATTCAACGTAGTTGAAAGTTTTGGAAATTAGGTCTTTAAGGATGACAAACCCTTCCCCCTACAGCCCTTAGGGCAATGGTTGTAAGTTATGCCGTAGGGGCATATAAAGTTTTTATTGAAAGCGTTGTCTTAGAAACTTCAAAAGGGCTCATTCAACTGGAAATTGAAAGGGCTAGTGCCTTTTTTAATAGTTGAAAGTGATTGGATAGCCACTAACCCCCCTCTCACGCCCACCATTTCCCCAAACACATCCAATAAAAATTTTCAGATATCCATTTTGTGCAACGTAGTTGAAAGTTCTGGAAATTAGGTCTTTTAGGATGATAACCCCCCTCAGGATCCTCAGTGCAAGGGTTATAAGTAATGCCCTGGGGGCATATAAGGTTTGTATAGAAAGCTGTTTTAAAAATAAGGGCAACTAGCCCCCCCCCCCCACGCCAATCATTCCTAAAACACATCCAATCAAAATTTTGAGATAGCCATTTTGTTCAGCGGAGTTGATTTTAAGATAGAAAATATTTTTTTGAGGTGGACACTCCCCCACAACCCCTAGGACAAGATTTGTAAGTTATGCCCTGGGAGCATAAAAGAACGATGTTGGCACAATGTATTATTTATTAATGTTTTCCTTTAGAGCAGGACACTTCGTATCGAAGAAGTTTTCGCAGAAACTTCGAAAAGGGCTCATTCAATTTGAAATTGGAGTGGCTTGTGCCCTTTTTAATAATCGAAAGTGATTGGAAGGCGAATAACACCCCTTCCACCCCCACCATTTCCCGAAACACATCCAATAAAAGTTTTGAGATGGCCATTTTGTTCAGCGTAGTTAATTTACATATAGAAATTATGTTTTGAGGAGGAAAGTCCCCCGCAGCCCTCAGGGCAAGGGTTGTAAGTTATGCCCTGGGGGCATATAAGGTTTTTTGTATACAAGGCGTTGTCGTAGAAACTTCAAAAAAGGCTCATTCGTTTGGAAATTCAAAGGGCTAGTGCCCTTTTTAATAGTAAAAAGTGATTGGAGGGCAACTTTCCCCCTCTCACCCCCACCTTTTCCCCATATACATCTTATCAAAACTTTGAGATAGCCATTTTATTCAACGTAGTTTTAAGTTCTGGAAATTAGGTTTTTGAGGATGACAAACCCCTCCCCAACAGCCCTTACAGCAAGGGTTGTAACTTATGCCCAGGGGGCTATAAGGTTCTTATAGAACGCGTTGTCGTAAAAACTTCAGAAAGGGCTCCTTTGATTGGAAATTGAAATGGCTAGTACCCATTTTAATAGTCAAAAGTGATTGGAGGGGCTAGTTGCCCTCCACTCACTTTCAATTATTAAAAAGGGTGCTAGCCACTCCGATTTCCAATCAAATGAGTCCTTTTTGAAGTTTCTTCGACAAGTCCTTCGATACGAAGTGCCCGGGTATGGAAAAAAAATTCATTGTGCCCACATCGTTCTTTAGTTAGGAAGCGCTATCGCGCTGCCTATGATAAAATCTAATGCCTCATATAATGTAACATCTTAATTGAAAAAATAGTTAGGCCACTTAGTAATTTAAAGCTACAAGAAACTGACATACTGGAGATCACCACAGCACAACCAGCAGGGGCGGATCCAGGATTTTTGTTAGGGGGGGGGACAAAATAGGTTGATCCGATAAATTTGCGTTGGGAACAAGTTTAATTAACGCAATTTTGCATTGACTACACAACCTCAAACTACTTTAGACTACTTTAGGGGGGCGCGCATCCCCCTGGATCCGCCACTAACAACCATCACCCTTGCACCCTTATCTGACTTAGATCCATCAGTAAAAATTTGTATATGGTCTCTGAAACCAACTGGACATATTTTATGTCCAAAGGACATATTCTTGTGTACTGGGACAAAATGACATAGTATGGCAAGTAAATTTTAGAAATTTGGGACATAAAAAGGACATATTTTGTAAATTTATCACATAAAATATAATATTTCCCTGCTGGATACGTATTTTTGTAAGAAATGTCACTTTTCACCGAAATAGTGTAAAAACTACTTATCTAGCACTAAATTTACTTAAGTACTTAATTTCTACTGATTTTTTTTGCATTTTATTATGTATTTTTTGGAGTTGCTTGCTCTGTGCCGTACCAGGGGCTACTAACTTGGTAACTTGTCTCGTGCAAAAGAATCAATTTACAGTTAAAGCTTTGATAAATTGTTTTAATTATTATAAAAAATCATATTATTGGTTTTAAAGTATGTTATCGCTTGTAATAAAAAAATCATGAATTAACAAAATTTCATTTGTAGTATAGTTCTAATGATCGACATTCAAAATGATGTTTAATTTAGTTTTTTTTTGGATAGCTAAAGAGATTTGAAAAGAAATAAATATTTGCGTATTGACATATCTGAAAATAAAGTTAAAACGTTAAATTTCTAACTTTCTAATAATCTTTCAAGCGTTCGGATTATTTGAACGCCGACACATTTACGAACCCCGACTTACGGTCTCCCTCAATATTTGAGTCGAATATTGAGGGAGATCTTAAGTCAGGTTTGTCAATTGGACATGTTTTATGTCTGAAGGACATTTTCCCGTTTGAAGGGAACCAATGATATAATAAAGCAAAAAAGAACATGTTTTAGAAATTTGGGACATAAAAGGGACACATTTTGGCCAATTTATGACATAAAAGAAAATATTTCCCTACCGGATATATATTTTTGTAAAAAAAGAAAACAAAAAAAAAAGTGTCACTAGTACCAAAGTAGTGCTAAAACTACTTATCTAGCACCAAATCTACTTAACGACTTACTTTCTACTTTCTTACTTACTACTTTCTTACTACTTTCTCTACTTTCTTTCTCTCTTTCTACTTACTTTCTACTAATTTTTATATGTTATACTGTATTTTTTGGAATTGTTTGCTGTTTCCCGAAAACAACCATTTGCAAATATTCATGAAATTATTTAGAAGTTTGTATTCTTTCATCTATAAAAGATTTTTTTTTTTCATATTAATTTTACACAACAGTCAAGATAATAGGCAAGAGGCAAGCAGGCACTTTTTTTGTTAACACTCGCTTCTGGCTTCCAATAGTCAGATAAAGACATATGTCTATTTATCAAGTATTATCAGCTAAAAATGAAATATTAACAAAATGAAAAATTTTAATTTTTGATGTTCAGGAATCAAAACAATAGCCAAAAGCACCCAGGATGAATTTTGTCAGTTGGAAATTTTTTATCGAAAAAAACGATATGACCACAATGTATTATTTTTTTTTCTGACAAAGGCTTTTGGCATAGAAGGAGTTGTCGTAAAAACCTTAAAAAAAGCTCACTGTATTGGAGATTGAAAGTTCTATTACCCATTTTAAGATTAAACATTGATTGGAAATCAGTTAAACACATTGAGCGGAAATCAAACCCCGCTCATCATTTCCTTAAACAAATTCAATCAAAATTTTGATATTGTCATTTGCTCAACACAGTTGAAAGGTCCAATAATCATGTTTTTCAGGGTGACACCCCCCTCCTCAAATCTCTCAGGATAAGGCCAAGGAGTTGTACTAGCTGCCCATTGTTAACTCATGGTTTTTACGGAAGGAGTGGTCAGAGAGCGCCCATTGGATTGGAAATTAGAAGTTCTAGTGCTTTTTTAAGAGTCATGAGGGATCGGAGGCAATTAGCCACCCCTCTCGTCCTCTTTTCCCCAAATACTTCTGATATAAATTTTGAGATAGTCATTTCGTTATAAAAAAAAACCAAAGATCATATAACAAGTTCTTCGGGGTTGATACAACCCCCCAGAGGTCGGGAATAAGGGTTGAAAGTTATACCCCCGGGTGCATAAAGGGTTTGTATGGAAAGGGTGGTCGTGTAAACAATAGAAAAGGCTCTTGATTTGAAACTGAAAGTTTTAGTTCTCTTTTAAGAATAGAAAGTGATAGGAGGGCAAGTAGCCCCCCCTCCCAAAGCCCCCTTTTCCCCAAATGTATCTCATCGAAATTGTGAGAAGTGTTGCTTAAAATAGTTCAATGAAACATGTAAAACTCAAAACGACCAGAAAAGACAGGCGGCGCAATAGTACAGCTGAAGTAAAGAGAGATGTGTACACAATGTATTACTTACTATATTTTGTTCCCTTGCCAAAGCTAATAGAAGGAGTTGTCGCAGAAACTTCGAAAGGAGCAAATTTTCGCCGTTGGCAAATATTTTACCGAATGCCAAAAACGTTGGGGGAGGAGGAAGCCCCTCCCTGCCGCCCCCCCTCTCGGGACGCCACTGATCAGGGGACATATTCACGGAACATAAAGTTGGCAACCCTGCTTAAATAGTCTGTCTGTCTAAACCACTCGTGTTTTAAAGTCATATTATCATCATTATCACGGTCAGTCATAGGCAAACACACATGATCCTTTATTAGACATGGTTTATTTAATACATTATCCTCAAAGACAATCTCATTAATTGGCGTTATATTTGGGCACTGACTAGAAAGTAAATTAATGCATGTATAAGAAGCAGGAATATTCCTATTCTTAAATCTAATATCATTATTGTAATTACTTATTATTTCTACCTTAATGGGCGTACGGAATGGGGTGGGGCAGAGAGGTGCAGCTTCCCCCCCCCCCTAGAACTTCAAATTTACATTAGATAGGGCTGAAAAAGCAGATGGTTGAAAAAGCAGCTGAAAAAGGTAGATGGCTAAAAAAGCAATTGATAAAAGGTGGTTGGTTAAAACAGCTGGAAATAAACAGCTGGAATGATAGAATAAAAGCAAAAAAGGAAGCAATTATCCATAACATCTTGGAAAAACTTAGCTCTAATCTAAGAAGATTGGTTAATGCTGAAGCTTATTGGTGATTTATGATTTTTGATGATTACTTATTAAAGAGTTCATAGGTATGATAAAACTTGATGGCAATGTAAGGTTTTGTGAACTGCCAATAGAACTTCAGGCCCCCACCCTTCATCACAGAATCGGCTGCCCCCCCCCTCCATAGAGAAGAAGCTACGTACGCCCATGAATTGTATCCTGATCTAAACTAGCCTTCTTAGTGAAGTACTTCAAAAAGTATCTTAAGGGTCCCCCCCCCAACGCCCATCATTCCCCCAAACACATCCAATCAAAATTTTGAGATAGCCATTTTGTTCAGCGTAGTTTATTTCCAGATAGAAAATATGTTTTTGAGGAGGACACTCCCCCACAACCCTCGGGGCAAGGGTTTTAAGTTATGCCCTGAGGGCATATAAAAGCGATGTTGGCACAATGTACTATTTATTATTTTTTCCTTTAGAGCTGGGCACTTCGTATCGAAAAATTTGTCGTAGAAGCTTTGAAAAGGGCTCATTCAATTAGAAATTGGAGTGGCTTGTGCCCTTTTTAATAGTCGAAAGTGATTGGAAGGCAACTAACACCCCTTCCACGGCCACCATTTCTCGAAACACATCCAATCAAAATTTTGAGATAGCCATTTTGTTCAGCGTAGTTGATTTCCAGATAGAAATTATGTTTTTGAAGAGGACACTCCTCTACAGCCTTCAGGGCAAGGGTTGTAAATTATGCCCTGGGGGCATATAAGGTTTTTAAAGAAAGCGTTGTCGTAGAAACTTCAAAAAGGCTCATTCAATTGGAAATTCAAAGGGCTAGTGCCTTTTTTAATAGTCGAAAGTGATTGGAGGGCAACTAGCCCCCCCCACGCCCATCATTCCTCCAAACACATCCAATCAAAATTTGAGATAACCATTTTGTTCCGCGTAGTTGATGTCCAGATAGAAATATGTTTTTGAGGAGGACACTTCCCCACAACCCTCGGGACAAGGATTTTAAGTTCTTCCCTGAGGGCATATAAGAACGATGTTGCCACAATGTATTATTTATTATTTTTTCCTTTAGAGCAGGGCACTTACTATCGAAGAAGTTGTCGTAGAAACTTTGAAAAGGGCTCATTCAATTGGAAATTGGAGTGGCTTGTGCCCTTTTTAATAGTCGACAGTGATTGGAAGGCAAGTAACATCCCTTCCACGCCCACCATTTCCCAAAACACGCCCAATCAAAATTTTGAGATTAGCCATTTTGTTCCGCGTAGTTGATTTCCAGATATAAAATATATTTTTGAGGAGGACACTCACCCACAACCCTCAAGAAATTGAACACTCACCCACAAGAAATTGGAGTGGCTTGTGCCCTTTTTAATAGTCAAAAGTGATTCGAAGGCAACTAACACCCCAACCAGGCCCACCATCCCGAAACACATCCAATCAAACTTTTGAGATTGCCATTTCGTTCAGCGTAGTTGATTTCCAAATAGAAATTATGCTTTTCAGGAGGACACTCCCCCACAGCCTTTAGGGCAAGGGTTGTAAGCTATGCCCTGGGGGCATATAAGGTTTTTTATAGAAGGCATTGTCGTAGAAACTTCAAAAAAGGCTCATTCGATTGGAATTTCAAAGGGCTAGTGCCCTTTTTAATAGTCGAAGGTGGTTGGAGGGCAACAAACCCCCCTCTCACGCCCACCTTTTCCCCAAACGCATCCAATTAAAGTTTTGAGATAGCCATTTTATTCAACGTAGTTTTTATGTTCTGTAAATTAGGTCTTTGGGGATGATAACCCCCTCACAGCCCTCAGGGCAAGGGTTGTAAGTTATACCCTGGGGCATATAAGGTTTTTATAGAACGTGTTTTCGTATAAACTTCAAAAAGGGCTCATCCGATTAGAAATTGAAATGGCTAGTGCCCTTTTTAATAGTCGAAAGTAATTGGAAGGCAACTAACACCCCTTCCATTCCCCCATTTCCCCAAACACATCCAATCAAAATTTTGAGATACCCATTTTGTTCCACGCAGTTTATAGTAGGAGAAAAATAAGTTTTGACCAGTAAAAAATTGGTACAGAAATGGTTTCTTCACCATCTGGACCAGAAAAAAATGCTTAACAACATATCAAAAATCTAAATCTCTAGCTCGATGCGAAATTGTTTTTTTTTAATGTTTTTTTATTTATTTTCTCAAAAACCGGGAAAAAAATTAAAAACGTAAACTATAATGTTTTACACATCTTTTTAGATCAGCTTTTGGCTCTGAATTCATTTCTGATACTCATTTCGTTACCTGACCAAAAGAAAAATATTTATCAGCAAAAAAAAAAAAAAATCGGGAAAGAAAACTGTGTCTTTGGGAAAAAAACTCTTACCAGCGTTTATCAAGGTCTACTACGGAATAAGTTTGTCGTTCTTGTAGTCTATTTGGCTATGTAAACGAAAGGCTTAGAAAAAAAAAGACTAAACAACAATAAACAGGAATGACGAAACACCTCAGCGCCAAACACCATGAGACAAGGTAGGTTCTAACTTAATGTGTTCAGAGAAAAGCTTTTATCTTATTTTTCAAATATATAAAATTGCACATCATCAAAATGTAGGAACTAGATTTTTCATCATCACAGTTAACTGTTATTCTTCTTCACTAAGTTCTTCTTCTTGAAACTTCGAATTGTTGCACGAGCTTCCCTTACAGGTACGGCAGGCTATAGTACACTCAAGTCCGTTTTTCTTACAGGTACACTTTTCACTATCACAGCCGTCAATACGACACGAGCGTTTGATAATTTTCAGCAGCTGAGACCGAACGGCAGGGAGATCTGTTTTTATTGGCGCAAAAAATTCGTTATCCTGCAGTTTCCATTCCAGGCGTAAAGGGTCTACTGGGTTCCCGAACCAGATTTGAACTTGGCAGTAGACACGTAGCGAGTGGTACTTCGCTGCTGCCTGAGTCGGTGGCAGTTCTTGTGGATGTACGAAAGTGGTGGCAGTGTTCACTTTTCTGTGAAAGATTAGCTTTCTGGCAGTGTCCAGGTTCGAAACATCAGGGCAACCGTACAGTATCAACAATGCTCGCTCTCCTGCTGCCACAATATCGTCAAGCGATGCGAGCTTGTCGCCAAATATAGCAGCGCTGTCCCTGAAACTCTTGTTGGAAAGTAGTAGCTGAACGGCTTTGCCCTTACCTATTCCTTAAAGGTGAGAGGTTGTGTCACAATCCAGCACGGCATGACAGAACGGTATCAGATGCTGACATCTGTTCCTAGCTTCTGCTTCATCTCACTAATATCCCAAGCTGAACTAGTACCACCAAACTTAGCTTCAGGTGAGAAATATAAACGCCCGGAACGCGAATCTGATCGACTGATCAGAAGAACCAAGATGTCAGTATGATCAGCAACCACGATTGTGTCTGTAAGACTAGCAGCTTCTACGGCTTTTTCTAAAATCAGAACGTCAGCGTCTCCTTCCGAGTGGAAAATTCGGAAACCAACGGCTTCCAAATGATTGTCGGAAACGTCCTTTGTTTGTCTTACATGAAAGAAAATCTTCTTTCTTCATGCAGAGGGTCATCTCTTCGGTGAAAAAGACCTGGCGGCCAACCATCCTTGCTCGACGTAAATGGTTAGCATCTTTGATTGCTGGACCACCTTCATATCCGTCAAACACAACGATCGCACTAGGGTACCTTGCTTGTACGTAATGGACGTATGAAGCAAAGATGACCTTGAAGGTTGACCCTACCTTCCATGGAACTCGATGTAGAAGAGAACCACCATCCAAGACGATGTTACACGCAGAAGCAGATCTTGAGGGTGACTGAGTCTCAATCCCGCAAGCCTGAAAGATCGCTTTTGCAAGCTCTGGCTTATTTGATTTTCTTATAAGGCCATCGCTTTCGAAAGAGAAGGAGGAATCGTACAAAGTTCGTACTTGAAGTATTCTTCTCGGAGGTCAGTTCGTTGGGCTACTATTATAAACCACTGGAAAAGGAGCGCCGGATCTATTTGCGCTACCACAGAGGACCCGCCTTTTTGGCATTCATTAGGGTCACTTGGTCTTTTTTCTTGAAGACTTGCTCCTTCAAGGTTTTTCCCGTCATCTTACTTAGAATCAACTTTCCAGCCACATCGGCCTCGTCAACATTAACATCTTGGAAAGAAGTTATGCCGTTGGCAATGTTTCTAAGCTGATTGTCACCTCTGAACGGAGAATATTCTCCGAAGTATCCGACGAGCTTCTGGGTATCGTCGAAGTCACGCTCCTTTCTACTGGAACTCATGTCACGGTGCTGCTCACTTGTCAAGTAACCAATTTTTGTCAAATTTTGCATCAAGAGGTTGATCTCCAGGCATGCTGGTCTTGACAGAACCCAAATGGCTCTCTGCTGTTCTGTCATCCCACCTCCAGTTGTAAGACCGCCCCGATGTTTTCAGACTTCTCATATACTCCTGCTCGATGACAAGATCTTCCGAGAGCCCAGCCCAGCGTCGCTCTGATCTTCTAATGGTTTGACCTCCCTGTTCAAATGCTTTGAAGATTGGTGGCGTGACTAGTTTGAAGCTTAGCCATCTCTTGCTGGTATATCCAGACCGACTTGACATAGAGGTTATGTCCAGATGCTGCTAGAAAAGGAAGCATCTCTACTGCAGATTGTAGGTGCAAATCCCACAGGCCTAGTCTCTCGGCACGTATGAACTTAAGCAGTATCCCAACCATGTCAAGATACTGAAACCAGAGCTTTGCAGTTCTCTGAGTCAGCAGGTCTTGGCGTCTCTGCTTGAGAAAGTTTTCAAGTTGCTTGAGCTGGGGATCATGACTGAGATCTTCGGGTGGGAGGTATCCATCCAGTACGTTAGCGAAGACAGTAGATATGTCTAGAGACGTCAACGTCACTTGCTCTTCTTCAAGGAGATGAGCATATATGCCGAGCTCACGAGAATGTGAGCTCGAACAGCTCTAGAAATCGCTTTTCCAGAAAGAATGTGTGGAACTGCACCAGTCCCGTATACCAATTCCAGAACCTATTTCCGACCAGAACCTTGCATGAGGTGTCCTATGCATCCGACGAAACTCATCATCAAATGAAAACCGCCTAACTTGAGAACAATAGCTACTCAGCTCATTCGTCGTGTTGGACTTGAGGATCTTCATAGACTTCCACCAGAGTGGCCGGTCAAATGTGAGAACGGGTGTGAATCCGTAGGTTCTGCTTTGCGAAGCTACCAAGCGCAAGGTTGAGTAAAGGCAGGATTCGTTGCTAGACGGGAGGTCAATCATGGGCAAAAACAAGACGAATGCCTTGCTGCGAAGGTTTCCCGTTTCATGATGTATTTGGTTAGAGAAAACTGACTGCATGAATTCATTCCAGCCCGGCCTTGGGACATTCAGGAACCCGGTAGCTAACCAGAACTGATCGAGTGAGGCATACGGGACGTTGACATTTTTGCCAGGGATCTTCTCATATTGCACCTTTGAAAGCACTGTCTCACTTAAGCGGTAAGGGTAGATGGGAATTTTTCCTGTTTGGGCTACTTCATCTAATGAAACTTCAACTCTCGGAATGGGCGATCGGCTCTTAATGAGAGGAGGCGTGACTGTTGCTAGCAGAGCCATCCCATGGAAAGTGTTTCTTCCGTCCATCGTGCAAACATCGTGATCTGCATTATCAGCTACATGCCGCACAGCATGTGTGGAGGTAACTCCTGTAAGGCTAGATTCATCATGGACTGATGCACAGCGTTTAAATTTCTGGACTTCAGCATAGGAGGGGCAGAATCCATGGCTGTGTAAAGTGTCAATAAGAAATCTGGACTTGAAATGGTGATCCAGTTGCACTGCTAAGCATAGTTGCAGTGGACGAATGAGGGCACGCGGGCGACCTGCTTGAACGATGGAATTGCCAATGGCAAGCACTTTGAATGAAATATCGGTTCCAACGAATATTTCATCTAAGAGGACCATTAGGCTATCAGGTAGAGAGCCTTCCAGCTGTTCTCCAGAAGAAATCTGCTTTGCGGTCATATATGATTCCTTCTGTGCTGGCAGTCCTTTGATATCACTTTTGATAATCTTTGCTGCTGCTCTAATAAGCTTGATTTTCTCACTCTCTTCGTTATCGGTTTTGTCCAAGTAATAAAAATTCTGGAGTATCGCTGATGCTTTTTCTTTGAATGTCACCACGTCAGCCTTACCGTCAATAGTTGCAAATACTAGCTGGTCACTGAAATATTCCAGAAGCTTGCTCTTCAAGTACTTGTTAGAGTACGGTTCAAGGTCTGTCCCATTCAAAAGCTCTCCCATTTTAACAACAAGTTCACTGACTGTATACTGTTCTTCGTCATTTTCTTCGAAAAAAGTAGCCAGCTTCAAAAACGCCTGATATCTTTCATCGTGACCTGGCTTCCCCCTTTTTGGACGTTTTTTATCTGGCTCAGTATCTTCGAGTATTCCAAAAAGTTCTTGCGTCGCAAATCTGGCTGGAAGGCTCTTATTTAATCGAAACATAGAAGAACATGCTGAGTGATAAATGGCGTCAACTGCGTTCAGGTCTGACACTGCACATATTCGGCGGAAAACGTTATTTGACCAATCATCATCACGGCTTTTGCACACTGCCTTTATACTCTCTTCAAAGTCTTTAGTCCGAACCTTGTACCACTCGTGTTCTTTTCTGTGGGTAGTGTTGAGATTTATCCTTGTAGTGCAGAAAAAGCAACACTCTTGGAAGTTGAAACTTGGAGTCCGTGATCGGAGTACCACTTTTTCTGCTTCCGTCTTTTCTTGCAAGGTTCGTTGTCTCTCATTCTCAATTTTCGACAAGTATATTTTGTTTGTGAAAGTCTTTCTGCAAGCACCATGGACTTGGTTCCCTGCCTCGACAGAGATGCTGGTACCTCTCGTTTTGCTAGCTTCATTGATCGCCGTAGCTCCTTTTTCTGCCAGTACCAACGATTCTGAGGTGTCTATTGAACGTTCACAAAGGGGACATAAAACTGCGGTCTCAGCCATCTAAAAAAGAGAACTGGGAATAAGTGAGTATAAGTAGTATAAGTATAAGTAGTATAAGTAATAAGTGAGCATAAGTATGGGAATAAGTAGAGCTGTCGGTGAATGTTACAACAAAAACCCTGATTCTGAACCGAAAAATCTGTAGCTAAACCCTCCCCAGTTCAGATAGGTTACTAAAATAAATGAACTGTCAATCTTATTGAGGGCAGCCGTCGAGTACCATGGGTGCTTTAAGGATTCTTGACCAGGGAAATCTGACAGTCACATCCGCGAAAAGGACCGGCGATAGTCGATAGTACTCTCGCTTCCACTAGAGGAATAGCTTTTTCGTTCTGCCTAGCGGCGTCGACCGTGCTGCACTCTAGCGACTTGTTTGCTGTACTTAAGTTTTCTTCAGACAGATGGCGCTGATAAAATATGTGTCAGAAAAGAGACGTAGGACGAGCGTAGAGTCTTCTTTCCTTTCTATATTTCCTTCTTCCAATTCCTTTCCGCTTCCTAGTAGTTACGTTACAAAAGCATTGGCAAGAAAAACAAACAAAAACGCACCTGTGTTAAGTCTCTGCTCGGACTCCAAAATACTTTCCATCTGAGGAGTTTTTTTTGCAGATAGGTGGCTTTACAAGGCTCAGCAGACTGAAACCACTTTGAAAAGAGTGTAAGATCAAGGCATGGTGTAACAGAAAGTGAATATCAGAAGAGACTTTCCCGCTGGTTGAAAATGTCGTCACCAATAAAGCTCGGTAGGAAAAGAAATGGATTCGGAACGCCGGTAGGCTATTTGTTCAGATGGGGAAAAATGGACCGAAAATTCGTGCTCCTCTTCGAAAAATACCCCGTGATCGTGTGTCGCTTGAGTTTTTTTTTTTTTTTTTTTTTACTTCATACAAAAACAAAACATAAACAAGAATTAAATGATTAAACGTGATGTTTCTGTCTAATAAAAGAGCTCAAAAACAATCGTTTCTTAAAAGGGAAACCATCAATAAACTACTTTTCTTTTCACGGTTCCTCATTCTCGGATTCTGGAAATATCTAAAAAATAGGCGCAAAAAACGTGAAAAAAAAGGAAATTTCGCAACAGAATGGAGATTTAGATTTTTGATACGTTGTAGAGCTCTCTTTTCTGAACACAGTGGTGCAAAAATAATTTCTGTACCAATTTTTTCCTGGTTCGACCATTTTTTCCGTATCTTTCCCCTACTATTAAAGTCCAGGAAATTATACCTTTGAGCAGGACACTCCCCCCATAGTCTTCAGGGCAAGGGTTATAAGTTATGCCCTGGGGGCATATAAGTTTTTACTGAAATCTTTGTCGTAGAAATTGAAAAAGGGCTAATTCGATTAAAAATTCAAAGGTCTAGTGCCCTTTTTAATAGTCTAAAGTGATTTGAGGGCAACTAACCCCCCTCTCTCGCCCACCTTTTCTCCAAACACATCCAATCAAAATTTTTAGACAGCCATTTTGTTCAGCGTTGTTGATTTCCAGATAGAAATTATGTTTTTGAGAAGGACACCCCCCCCCCACAGCCCTCAGGGCAAGGGTTGTAAGTTATGCCCTGGGGGCTTATAAGGTTTTATAGAACGTATTGTCGTAGAAAATTCAAAAAGGGCTCATTCGATTGGAAATTGAAATGGCTAGTGCCCTTTTTAATAGTCGAAAGTGATTTGAGGGCAACTAACCCCCCTCTCTCGCCCACCTTTTCCCCAAACACATCCAATCAAAATTTTGAGATATCCATTTTGTTCAACGGAGTCGAAAGTTCTGGAAATTAGGTCTTTTATGATAATAATCCCATCAGAGCCCTCAGTGCAGGGGTTGTAAGTTATGCCCTGGGGACATATAAGGCTAATATAGAAAGTTGTTGTTGAAAATTCAAAAAGGGCTCATTTGATTGGAAATGAAAATTGCCCTTTTTAAGAGTCGAAAGTGAGTGGAGAGTAATTAACCCCCCTCTCACACCCACCATTTCCCCAAACACATTCAATCACAGTTTAGAGATAGCCATTTTGTTCAACGTAGTTGAAAGTTCTGGAAATTATTTATTTAAGGATGACAAACCCCCCAGAGCGCCCAGGGCAAAGGTTGTAAGTTATGCCCTGGGGGCATATAAGGTTTTTATAGATAGAGTTGTTGTAAAAACTTCCAAGGGGCCTCATTCAATTGGAAATTGAGAGGTGCCCTTTTTAATAGTTGGAAGTGATTGGAGGGTAACTAACCCCCCTCTAACGCCCACCATTCCCCCAAACACATCCAATCAAAATTTTCAGATAGCCATTTTGTTCAACGTTGCAGAAAGTTCTGGAAATTAGGTCTTTGAGGATGACCCCCCTCCAGCTCTCAGGGCAAGGGTTTGTAAGGTATGCCTTGGCGGCATATACGGTTTTTATTGAAAGTGTTGTCGTAGAAACTTCAAAAGGCCTCATTTGATTGGAAAATGAAAGGGCTAGTGCCTTTTTTAATAGTTAAAAGTGATTAGATAGCGACTAACGCCCCTCTCACGCCCACCATTTTCCCAGACACCTCTAATAAAAATTTTTGAGATAACCATTTTGTTTAACGTAGTTGAAAGTTCTGGAAATTAGATCTTAGATGATGACAACTACCCTCACAGCCCTTAGGGTAAGGGTTGTAATTTATGTCCTGGGAGCATATAAGGTGTTTATAAAAAGCGTTGTCGTAGAAACTCAAAAAGAGCTCATTCTCTTGGAAATCGAAAGGCCTTGTGCCCTTTTTAACTGTCGAAATTTATTGGAAGGCTTGACATTTTAATAGTAAAGATCGGTGTGGGTATAATGTATTATTTTTTTGTTGTTATTGTTTAGACCAGGGCACTTCGTATTGATGGAGTTGTCGTAAGAACTTTGAAAAGGGCTCCTTCGATTGAAAATAGAAATGGTCGATGCCCTTTTTAATAGTCGAAAGTGATTGGAGGGAAACTAATCCCCCTCCCACGCCCACCCTCTCATTTGCCTTTATGTTTAAAAACTTAATGTTGCCTTAAGATTAAATCAAAATGCACTCTGTTAATGCTAAATCCCAATAAGGCATCTCAGCAGTATCCCAAGAACGACTGAGGATATTATGTTCAAACTTTCGGGACTATTTCTGCTCTTAAAATTTAACCATATCAAAATAGCGTAATTGTATCCAAGCTATCAAAGAAAGTAAACAGATTTTTTGCGAATGGTATCAAGTTTTCCATTTCAGGTCAACTAGAGGAGGTATGAAACTAATTAAACACTACTGTTTGTGTCCAGATTTTTAAAAGGGTGTATGTTGTTTAAAATTGCTGAAAATTTTTCTCCGGCATACAAATAGCAGGCCAAAATATAAATTCTTAAAAAAACGAAAAGATTTACAGTATTATTTTCTTTTTCCCTGAAAAGACTATGTCAATATAAAACGAACAGAAATTAATTAAAAAAACTTTTGCACAAAATAAATTTTTCAAAGAAAAGTAAAGAACTCCATTAAACAAAAAATGAGCAAAAATAAAAAATGAGCAAAAATAATAATCTATCAAGCGTGAAACTGCCACAAATTAGCATCGATGAATAAATGAAACCCAAAACGAACATAAATTACAATAAATAACCCAGTCAAACTCAAAACGTCAGATATTAACAACAGTTGTGCTCAAAACCCCTATGCCTTCCCAAGGCCAGAACACAATTTGCAGTTTACTGAAAAATACAAATGAATGTGCATTGTCAGTTTAATATACATATACTGATATTTAGTAATCAAAATGTCAATATTATTTGATTTATCAAAGTTATTAAAGTAAAAACATTTATATTTTTTCAGTAAAGTGCAAATTATGTTCTGGCCTTTTGAATTGTCAATTTCTGTCATTTTGTGCCGCAAAATATCAATTTTGGCCCCAGTAGAGCCAAAACGCTATCCAACGAAAATTTTAAAAAAGCCCATTGGCTTAGAACTATGAAAAAACTACTTTCATTTTCTTTCAGTTTCTTAGGCTATGTTGGCTCGTGGTGGTTCCTAAACATATATTCAGTCTCATAGTAGAAGTACCATACAGTAGCAAAAAGTACCATACTCTCCATGGAAGATTTTTGAAACACATCTAAAACCACACAAGCTAAACCACTCTTCATGACCCCACCTTCGCGCACACGCACTGACACATGTTTCGATAGAAAACCAAGTAGAAACTGAAACTAAAGGCTGTTATTGTTATTAATTAATTAAAAAAAACTTTTTCACAAAAGAAGTTTTTCAAAGGAAAGTAAAGAACTCCATTAAACAAAAAATGAGCAAAAATAAAATCCATACAAATATGTAACTTATTTTAAGAATAAATATGTAATTTATCATACTTATTAAACTCATAAAATTTTAAGAGTTTCAAAAAAGCAGGAAGACAGCCTTAACAGCAGGGAGTGCGAGGTTACTTCACAATACACAGGTAAAAACATAAGTTATCAGCCCATGCTGCAATTTTATTTTCAACAATTCTTTTTCAAGCAATTTTCATGTCACTTACCACGGCATTTTAACTGGCAGAGATTTTACTCCTAGTCCTTAACTTATAAAAGAACCAAGATTAAAACTGGGCTTTCAAATTGTTTGAACAGTTTGAATTGTTCAAATTGGTAATGTGACAAGAGTGCCAATAATTGATCAAATTAAAAAAATTATTTAAAAACATGTGAAATGGAACAAAAGGGAATGAGAGAGCCAGGAAAAATCTTGGGGAGGGGGCCTGGATCTGCAAATGGCACCATCTATGTTGTTGCCTAAAAAGGAAAATAGGATTTTCTATTCATATTTGAATTATCCTCTATAAGTATTCTATGACTCTTGAAAAACAATGGCGCCGGAATAAAAAGGAAAAAAAGGAGACACATCCGTAGCCATTTATCCTTTCGGGAAAAATACAAATTTCGTATTTTGTGTGTAGAAGGAACTTGAAACCTCCCACCTCAGGTTCTCGTACATGCTGTTTTTCTTTTTCTAACTTTTCCCTCTATTATGTCCCTTTTTGGGAGTATTTTCCAAGGTTCCATTGCAATTGAACCACCGTTTAACTGAACCCCAAGCAATTGAGCCACTGTAACTGAACCACCGTGCAACTGAACCATCGTGCAGCTGAACCACCATGCAACTGAGCTGCCGTTCAACTGAACCTCCGTGCAACTGAATCCCGTGTAACTGAACCCTCGTGTAACCGAGCCCTAGTGCAACTGAACACCATTTAACTGAGCCCTCGTGCAACTCAACCCCCGTGCAACTCAACCCCATTTAACTAAACCCCTGTGTAACTGAACCCCCGTGCAACTGAACCACCGTGCAACTGGACCCCCATGCAACTGAACCACCATACAACTGAACAACCGTGCAACCGTACCACCGTGCAACTGAACCCTCGTATAACTAAACTCTCGTGCAGCTCAACCACCGTACTTACATTGAGTAAAATACAAGCGAGAATCTTTACATGTTCAACCTTGTGGGAATTGTTTGCTTTTTAATGTCATTAAATAAAAAAGGCAAGTTTTTTTTTAACTGAAAGTAAGGAGTGACATTAAAACTTAAAACGAACAGAAATTATTCCATATAAGAAAAGGGCTGTCCCCTCCTCAACGCCTTGCTCTTTAAGCTAAAGTTTGACTCTTTCTCACAAGTCTATTTTTTAAAACAATAAAAAACTTTAGCGTAAAGAGCAAGGCGTTGAGGAGGGGACAGCCCCTTTCATATACGTAATAATTTCTGTTCGTTTAAAGTTTTAATGTCGGTCCTTACTTTCAGTCAAAAAAACTTGTTTTTATCTATTTAGTTTCTGAACGTTTTTGAATTAATGCAGCTTTGATTTTGGCTCACCATACATGAATTATTAAAATGAAATCTTCATATTAATTTTACTTTTTTTGGCTAAACGGCTTTCTCGAAATTTTGATCTGACGTGACTTACGAAATAAATTACATAACGAACTTCTATATTCGTATATTTTTATTACGTAAGTTAGGGGTTCTCCCCCTCAAAGTTTGAATTTTGTTCCAATTCTTCAAGAATGAGCCCTGAATCACAAAGGCCGTTTAATTAGAATAGATAGATTTTTTGAAAGGACTAAAAAAAACTTTAGCGTAAAGAGCGAGGTATTGAATAGGGGGAGAACCCCTAAAATATGTAATAATTTCTGTTAGTTTAAAGTTTTAATGTTGCTCCTTACTTTCAGATGAAAAAACTTGTTTTTTTATTTTATTTCTGATCGTTTTTTTTTTTAATAATGCTGAGAAATCCGACGCCTCCATCACAGAAATGTCCCTTCCCCCATGAAAATATCCTCCATGGAAAGATCCTCCCATGTATCCCCCCCCCTCCGACCCCCCTCCCCACCAGGAAAAATCCCTCTTGAAAACGTCAGCATACTTCCAAATAACAAATACTATATGTAAACAACGGGCAAAGTTCATAACTGGCAGCCCTTCCCCCGGGGACTGTGGGGGATTAAGTCATCCTCAAAGACATATTTATTAGGTTTTCGACTATGCTGAACAAAATGGCTATCAAAATTTTTATCCGGGGACTTTGGGAAAAAATGAGCGTGGGAGGGGGCCAAGTTGCCCTCCAATTTTTTTGGTCGCTTAAAAGGGCACTGGAACTTTTAATTTCCGTTCAAATAATGAGCCCTCCCGCGATATTTTATGACCACTGGATCGATACGATCACCCCTGGGGAAAAAAAACAACAAAAAACACATAAACACGCTTTTTTATATATATTTACAGGTTCGTAGGTTTTGATGGGTACGACTAAACTTGATGAAACTTAAATATTTGGAATCAGCATAAAAATCCGATTCTTTTGATGTATTTACTGGTATCAAAATTCCGTTTTTTAGAGTTTTGGTTATTATTGAGCCGGGTCGCTCCTTACCTACAGTTCTTTACCACGAACTGGTTTATAATATAAATGACTGTCAAGATTCTTGATCAAAAATATCTGTTTTGTCGTCACAAAAACAAAGAAAATTGGATTTATTTCTCCTTTTTTATGTATTTTATTGGGGGTTCCCTTCACCCTGTCACTGTCTAAGGGTCTAGGCGTTTATCCCCCCCCTCTCCCATGGAAAAACCATCCCCTGGAAAATACCCCCTCGCGGAAAGTATGATTTTCAAAATTGGAATATTTTACTCTTGCCCCCCCCCCCCAACCTGCATGGAAAATCCTCCAGAAAATCTCCCCTGCCTTCAGAAAACTCCCACGCGAAAAATGTCAGTATGTTTCCTAATAACAAACACTATCTGTAAGCAATGGACCAATTACAGAACTTAAAATATACTTAAACTTCTGCAATGGGGTTCTCTGATGGTTTGTAGCTAGGGAGAGAGGGAGATACCTCAAAAGGTGCATTTTAATGCCAAAACTTCTCAACTCTCATTGAGCCATTGGATGAATACAGAATTAGCTCTAGGAGAGATACGAGAGGAGGATGGAGGTAAAAACTATTTATAATCCCCAGGCAGTTCTAGTCTCTTTTTTTTAAGTCGAAAGTGATTGGTTACCAACCATCCACAAAGGGTATTTTTCGGGAAGAGATTTTTCACAGGGAGGTATTTTCCAGGGGGGGGATTTTTCCGTGAGGTAGTATTTCCCGGAGGTATTTTCCGCAAGAGGTGGTTATCCCGGGGGGGAAGGGGGGCGGTTGCCCTCCAATCACTTTTGACTTTTAAAAAGGGCACTAAAACTTTCAATTACCAACAATAAAACGTGGAATCAAAGCGTTTCTTATCTTTAATTAATGCTAATGAAATAAAACGAAATAGGATGAATATATAATAGTTCAGAAAAAATTCGGGCTATATATTTGCACATTAGGGGGTGGGGGTAAAGCATAGCATATATTAAATACGTGACCTAACCTAACCTAGGTACCTCTTTTTGTCCCTTCAACCCCAAAAACTAAAGTTTAAATCTTTATCACGGACTAAAACCTCACTAGTCAGCGAAAACACGTTTTTCTTTTAGCATCTTTGAGACTTCAATGCGGTTTTTCTCGCGTGTTTACTGAATTCCTAATAAGTACCTAAAAAACAAAATAACCGAAGCTCAGAGAAAGAGAGTAATCAATGACAATACATAAATCAAAGGAATTATAATTTTATGGTAATTCCAAATACTCCTTGATTCTGCTTTTATATTTCAATTATATACATTTTAATGTGGCAAGACTAATGTACGTACCACAATACATAATATAATTAGATTGAAAACATTTTATATAAGACTTTCTTCTTGATAGAAGCATAAATAAACCATTTATTGACAGCAATATTTTTGAAATACGATGTTTACTTTGAATTTTTTTGTTCTATAATTGATTATAAATTTTGCGCAGAATTATCTAAATTATGATGCAAGTATTCAAAAACAATTCAATTTTTGAAAAGTTGACGTGCCTTGACTGATGGTAACTCTGACTTAAGGCGTCAGCTAGCGTCATCCTTATGCAAACTTGACATGACTACATGATTAATAATGACCAAATTCTGAAACAATAAGCACCCTAAATTGTGTTGCCAGATCATAAAGAGAAAGAGAGGACTATGGTTTCTCGAGCCGAAACTTGTGCGTATTTGGACAAAACCCCCACAGTTCTCGGGGTTAAAAGCCGTAGGTCATTGCAAGTGACCCATTGTTAAAATTTAAGGATATTATGGAAGGGATTGTAGTACAAACTTTGGAGAAGGCTCATTCGATTGGAAATTTGAAGTTCAATTTTGAATAAGCTGAGGACAATTAGCCTCTCCCTCTTAACCAACGTTTCCCACAAAATGCATCCAATCAAGATAAAAATAGTTTTTTTTTTTCAAAATAGTCTAAAGGTCAAATAACCATGCCTCTGGAGCTAACGACCCCACCAGCAGCTCCTGTTGCAAGGCTGTAAGTTAAGATAGTCACCCACTGTAAATACATAAGGTTTTTACGGAAAAGATTTTTGTATGAACTTGGGGGGGAGGGTGCTCATTCAATCAGAAATCAAAAGTTCCAGTGCACTTCTTAAGAGTTAAAAGTGATCGAAGGACTTCCATCCCCATCCTCTTTTTTCCCAAATACATCCGATCGATAATTTTGAGACGACCATTTTATATAAAACAGATCAAAGGTTAAATAACTATGCCTCCAGGGCTCACAACCCCTAGCCCCTGGTGCAAGGGCTGTAAGTTATGCAAGTTGCCTATTGTTAAGATACAAAGTGTTTTTGTTTTTTTTTTATCAAGAAAAGAGGGCATGTTTGATCCTACAAATAAAAAAAAAGAATGAAGCATTAGGGTCAAACCTTAGGGAAATGTCAAGATGAATGCCAAACACAATCAAAAGACATTTTTTCCTTTATTGGTTGTGAAAAGGTTAATACCGGCAATATCTACGATGGCTGATGGTATCATCCGTCACATCGTTCGGAAAATGTTTAGGAGCATCTTTAACCAAGTAAATAAGTACTTAGTGCATCCAGTTTTACAAGACGACGTATCTGTAATGTCTTGAGAACAGCTGAGGGTATAAACCTGAGGGCATGAAGTTCAAACTTTTTGGGCATATTGAAGGAATGTTGAAAAAATAGGTTGGAATGAAACCAGTCTCCCTCCCATATCCTTTTTAGCTGCAATCTTCTCAAAGACATCTGATCAAAACTCGTTATCTAGATTCACAAAGGTCAAATATTTTTAACGTATAAGTTTATTACTTAACGTTCAGAACGGTCTGATTCATCTAAAAAAAGAGAAATAAATCAGCTTTAATGGTTTGTGACATCGGATCTTCTTATGTTTTCTTGCAAAAAGAAACTAAGTTTTTTTTCATGAATGATCTTGACAGGCGTTTATATCATGACTTTAAGAAACAAACAATTCCAACAAGGTTGAACATGTAAAAATTCTAACCTGTGTTTTATCCAATGATATTGCCTCATATTTTTAGAATACTGAAAAACTGAGTTCAGCGACTCAGTTGCGCGAGAATTCAGTTACACAAGAGTTCAGTTGCAAGGTGGTTCAGTTACTCGGCAGTTCAGTTCCACGGTGGTTCAGTTCTACGATGGTTCAGTTGCATATTGGTTCAGTTGCACGGTGGTTCAGTTGCACGGAGATTCAGTTACACGGGGGTTCAGTCAAATGGGTTTGAGTTGCACGGGGTTTAGTTGCACGAGGATTTAGCTAAATGGGGTTCAGTTGCCTGATGGTTCAGTTACACAGTGGTTCAGTTACACAAACACCATTTTGTAACTTTCTAGAACTATTAAATGTTGTTATACTAATAACTTACTGAGTAATACCTTAATAACACTTTGAATTGTCATAAAAAGTGATTATATTTATACATAATTTGGGTTTCTACTTAAATTTTTGGAAGTCCAGGCCTGCTCAACTCCTATAGGAAAAAGGAAAAGGATGGTTCATAAATTTTTTTATAAGCATGTCTACCAGAATGGACCTCCAGGTTCCAATCAAACCTTGAAGGGAAGCAAGATCTGAAATTCTGGTTTTGTTTTCGCAGTGGGAATGGAGTATAACTTTTGCAATGACAGGAAATCCTAAATTATTCTAATTCGACTGTGTTAGATTTCAACTAAATACGGCGTAAGGTAACAGTCAAAACACAAATCTTATACAGTATGGAAAATTTCGTTCAGAAATTGGACATATCACAGCAAGCACTTTGGGATGTTTCGAAAGCATCACAACAATAGCTTCAACGGGTCTCCAATATATAACATTTCCATCGAAATGCGCTAAACATTTGTTAGTATTGACCTATCTTCAGTACCCATGACAGCCCTTCCCGGATTCCCATGACAGCCCTGGTAAGATTTCCACCCCTGGGAAGATTCCCACCCCTGACAAATTCCCATGACAGCCTTGGAAAGATTTCCGGGAATCCAGGTCTATGTATATGATTAATTGGAGTGTGGTCCGCATAATACACAAGTTTGTTGATGGTTATAATTTTTTGTTGTTGGTTATGTATGTTGGTTGTTGGTTATGTTGTTGATTATGTTTGTTGGTTATGTTTGGTGGTTGTGTTTGTTGGTTTGGATATCTTTGATAATAAATAGAGCTACTAACACATGCCACCCATGGTTTTATTTCCCCACGATGTTTTTCTGTTAAAAACCTTAGACGATCATTATGGAATATGTTCAATATTAACCCCTTAGCAACCACCAATTTTAGCACATTAGATAACTGGAGCTAGAAACCCCTGAAGCTGTCACACCTGTGCAACGCGGTCACCGGTTCTATTAAAGAGAACGCAGTTGGCAATACTCCCATGACACACCCCTCTGGACTCTAAGGACGTCGCACGACTTACCCCGTTTCAAACGCTCAGGGCTAATATGCTTGACGCAATTTCATATAACCATGAGACAGGAACCCATGGGGGAGTCCCCACTTGTAACTTAACAACAACACACACTTTGCATAATGATTGCGCAACCACCACTGTCACGTAATACTTTTTGGAGTTTTTTTTTTTCACCCGAAACATTCAAAGTGTTTTCTCTTTCTTTAACTTTATGGCGGCACATACTTTATGTGACGCCAGCACATAACTTACACAATGTCAGCGCACATCACTGTCAGATAATATCTTTTTTGACATTTAATTTTTTGCCCGAAACACTCAACACATTTTTCTTTCTTTAACTTAATGGCGGCACACACTTTATGTGAGGCCAGCGCATCTTACGCAATGTCGGCATACATCACATAATACGTCTTTTGGCATATTATTTTTCGCTCAAAATGTTCATGACTCAAAAGGCCAGGACTCAAAAGATCATTCCCATTCAATGGATTTGTGCCCTAACCGAGAGGAATAACAAGCCATTCCTAATATTTTGTCCTACTCGTTATATTCTAAAATTGACCTATTTCCAATTCAATGCTCTCGACAGAATAAGGCGTAGTTAAGACTAAACCCCGGCGCTGCGGCGATGAGGGAAGACCAGCGGCGGCGGGGTAAAAACAGTGCGCCGCGCTGCCGGTAAGATGTCGGTGGCGCGCCGCAGGCGCGATCAATGTTGACCGCAAACATTAATGTTTTCATCAGGCTTTCTCAAATCACAGCTTAAATTTACAACAGATTCGAGTCTATTCATGAGTTCAAAAATTCACAAATTGCTGGCTGGAAACTGGTCTTCTTCGTTATTCATCAAGAGAAGTAGAAATCTGGTAGAAACGAAATGGCTGTGGCGTTTCGGAACCCTTGCATAATACGAGTAGTTGAAGTATCTTTTAGCTATGTATTCTTAACATAAATAATTATCAAAATTAGTAGTTTTTTTTCATCGAGCATTACTGCATATAAAACTTCAAATACCGTATCACAAAATTCGTCAGTTATCTGGGTAAAAACTTTGAATATGACTTTGAACATAGAAGCTTAATTTTTTCATAATGCCCTTTGCCTATATCTATTTTGTCACCTTTAAAACAGTTAAAATGGGCGACTTTGATATTGATTGTTTTTTTTTTTTTTTTTTTTTTTGCTCTTTTGGATTCCTAAGAAGCCTTTTTGTATTAAAAACTGGTTTTTGATAACAATTAAAAAAAATGCATTTTAAAGTTTTTTTGTTGGCTTCTTTATAGAATATATGTCATGTAGGCTGAGGCTGAACTGCTGCTTTTTTATTGCTTTTTGGCTGCTCTTTTGGATATTATTCATTTTTTTTCTTTTGGGAATTCGTTCCAAATTATAAACTGATAAATACCTAATATCAGTCAAATTAAAAACTACATCTAAAAGGAGTAAATACATGATGAACACTTCACATGAGAACACTTCAATTACAATGACACAAAAAACACTTAATAGTTTATTCGCTATGAAGAAAAATGAAGTGCCAGCTATTTTCTTAGGTAAAAATGAAAAGTTCATCCGTTTTTAGTGTAATTAAATGAAATAATATGCAGACTGAAGTAGCTCCAGGAAGATGTTGAAATTTTCATCCTAGTTTGTCACTTTTAATCCAAGCAAAATGTTAGGACACTTAGTATCAGTTATTGAGTTTAAGCTTTGATTTCCAAATGCTCACAAAAATTACCAAATTTAAGAAAGTCACAACAATAAGTAACCTGTGTTCAAAATACCCAAAGACTCCTCTTTGATCCCCACCCGGGCTCAAAGCTTCTGCTATGTCATTTCCATGGAAATCTCTTTTAAAAATTTCTTTCGAGTTTCTTTTTAAAACAGCTTTCAAGCGTAGTTAGGGGTATTTAGACTTTTTTGCTTTTCTTCAAAGCTTTGAAAAAAGTGTTATAATATTCCAAATGTTACATTTGTGCATTTATTTGGTAATCATTTGTGGGGTGATCGAATTTTCTAAACCACTGTAGATACGTAAGAACGTTGCAACATCTAGTACCCTGAGGTCATAAGACTGTCAAAGACTCCTCCTTGAACCTCTCAAATCGAAAGCTTTTATTATGACCTGGCCTTTTAATGTAACTTGGGCACTGGACCAAGGGCGCCATTGTTACTCGAGCGCAACGTTAGGTGGGGGTTTTGATATCGCTTTCGTCACACCAGTTCGTTTTAGTGTGAATCTACCTGGTACTTATGAATGAATGTTTTCAAAGTAAACCCGTTTCATCAATAAGAAAAAAAAACGGATTGGACGCATATGTCCCTTTCCCTTTGGACGATAAAACCATGCAAGTGCTGTGTCAAGTATAACTCACGAAAATCTTGTTAATTTTGTCTACTTTTCAACTTTTTGGCATCCCTGCTTTCAATAAAAAAATCAAGGTACTATCACTTAAATACAATAACTCCCTATACCCCCCCCCCTTCTGGACACTATCTTGATAGGATACCGTCTCTGCTTTAAATAAAAAAAAATAATTAACTTATTGGCACCCCTGCTTAAAAAAATCGAGGTATTATCATTTAAATATGATAGCTCAATACCCCCCCCCCCCTCTGGATACCACCTTGATAGGATGCCGTCTCTGCTTTAAATTAAAAAAAAATCAAATTTTTGGGATCCCTGCTTTCAATAAATAAAATTGCGAGCTATTATCATTTAAATGTAATACCTCCCTACCCCCCCCCCCTCCCCCTCTGGATACCACCTTGATAGGAATCCGTCTCAGCTTTCATTAGAAAAATAATTTACTTAATAAATAAATAGGTCACTATATGGTTCAAACAAACACGCAAAATAACGTTAAACAGCTTAGTGTCCGTTGAAAAAAATTGAGGGCATGAGTAAAGGGGTACAAAAACAACAACAAAAATGCCGAAATTATTCAGATAAACCTCAAATTATTGGAAAACTGAGTGATAGATTTGAAATGGCATTCCATAAGATCCAAAGAATCTAATTAAAAGGGAGCACACACAAAAGCCAAATAAGGCCAGTAGCCTATGAGAAATCGCAAAATACCCAAGACAATGAACAAGTCCTAATGGGGGGCCCTGGGTCTATCAAAATATGTCAATGGTTTCCCAGGGAATTTGATAGCATTTTCTTCTATCTCCACTTTAAATGAAAAAATAATTCTCTTTTTGGCATCCCTGCTTTCAATAAAAAATAATGAGGTATTATCATTTAAAAATGATAGCCCCCTATCCCCCCCTATAGGCAATAATTTACAATTTATTTATGAATCATATTTTTGGGGTAACTTCTGGTTCAATCTTTAATTCCCCAACCTTGTACATAGCTTAGTCTATAGCTAAATTTTGTCTCAATCAAAGGTGTTTTTTTTTTTGTTGGGGGGGGGGGGTGGGGTAAAAATTTTCCAGAAAGAAGATTTTATTTTCTATCAGGTGTTCAATAATTGAGCATTAAACATTAAGAAAATCTTATATAAAAACAGCAAAAAAAAAAATCTGCAAACTTACAATTCAGCTGTAGAAACAATCTGTCGGCTGTCAATTTCAAAATCCAACAAAAGGCTGAAGTTGTATAGTAGTGAATGCGCTCTATAATTCAATTCAACTTGAAAATAAAATTCTTGACTACGAATGATGTAAGAAATAGCGATTGGGAAACTGTAATCGAAATGATTTAAACTCATTTCATAAAGACGAAACTTTTTTTTTGTCAACATATGAAGAACTGTGTATATTGCAATATTTGCAATAGTATATTGCATTTGTCTGGTTTTTATGCAAAGTAAAAAAAAAGACGAAAATTAATGAACAAGAGAGTAGTGAAGAATTAAGGTATGCAAAGTAATATTTGGCAGGGAAAGTCACTTGTGATAAATCGCTAGAGGTGGCACCGTGAATTTCAGGGATTCGGGGAACCAAATTTTTTTTCGGGGTGACGCATAGATTTTCGGGAAAATACCCGAAAATTCGGGAATAGCGCAAGCCCTGCTTGATTTCTATTCAGGAAAATCGAAATACTAAACCACACGAGAAGGAAAAGCTCCGACTTTGCGGTTGACGTAATAAAGAATTGCCGCAAAAATAATTTAAAGTCGACCGAACGCCGCCGCCTCTGCTGGCAGCGGCATGCCTGTGGCGCGCTGGTGGCGTTACGACACTTCGGCGGCGTTCGGCCGGGCCTCTCGTCGGTGGCATTCGGTCGATCCGCCGGCGCGGCGCCGGGGTCTAGTTGAGACCTCTGTGCGGCGTGAATTTATGTGACAATATTACTCAAGGTTTATTGATATATTTGTGATTAGATTTTACGTAAAAATGCTAAGCGAGAAGGTTAGGACAGTTCATTTGAAACCTCAGGACTCAGTTCTAGCTTGAAACCAGAAATATCGATACTAGCTGCGGATTTTAAGCAAATTCTTGATGTTGTGAAAGAAAATGGAAATAAGTTAGACAATATCAACAATCAATTAGGAACTCTTACCGCAAGGGTGGATAACTTGAAAAAAGAACAATCGCTACAAACGAATAAGATAAGCAATAGTGAATCAAAAATTGGAAAGATTGAGAATGAAACCTCTAGCCTCAAAATGCAAATAAAGACTTGCACGGATGAATTAATGGAAATAAGAAGGAAAAATGAAGATTATATGTTTCGTATTGTGAGAATGGAAGCTGCAAAGCTAGAAAATAATATCATCATACGAAACGCAACTTGTAGGGATAATGACCACTCTAAAGTTCTATTCACAGAGGTAGTTCATCTCGGACTAGAAGTGCCCGAAGTAAGTTTCACAATTACTCATTTAGTAACCGTAAATATTTGAAGGTGACACTAAATAAAAAAGACGATAAGTTTGCCATAATGAAGAACGCTAGCAAGCTCAAGAATAAGACATTCCCTGGAAACAACAGCAACCTGTTCATCAGCGATGATGTCCCACTGAAATCTTTAATGTGCGAAACCTGCTTCTAGTGAAACTTGATAAATTACGAAAAGATCATGGATATGATGTCTGGATATCGAAGCAGATTCAGCCGAATCTGCGAGTGAAAAGACCAGACGGCTCGAAGACCAAATACACATTCAATGATGCCATACCAGAGATCAGGGTTGCCACCCTGACCTGGAAGAATTTACTAAATCGGAGAGGAAAATTTACTAGATCGCATCTGTTTTTACTAAATGCTGAAAAAAAATTTTTGCGCGTGCGGCTACGCCGCACGCGCACCATCAAGCATCGATTTTTACTATAGGAGGATAATCAATACGATTTTCACAATCTTTTTCCTTATAGCTTCATTTTTAGTTGGTAAGATTTGATACACAGAAAGCCTGTTTTTGTCGACCTTTAGACGCCGGTAGTGAAGTGTCTGTTTATGAAAATAGATGACTGCTTGTCTGTCTCTGAGACAGACAAGCAAAATTTGTAAATTTTCATATGTTTACGATAATTTTTTTTTTCCTTTAATACATGAAAAATAAAAAAAAATGTTCTGTTTACTATAAATCATGACTTTTACTAGATTTCGGGAAATTTACTAGATCCACTAAATTTATTATATTTTTTTTTACTAGATCTAGTAAAATCCTACTGACGGTGGCAACCCTGCCTGCGAAATAGCCCAGCCTAGTAACATTATTTTAACACTTTAACGATTGTTACTACTAAGAAAATCAGAAATTCAAAACTTTAATTACTTTGTCTTTGTCTATCGTTAAGTCAATACGAATATATTATTCCTTTCAAAATCTCTTTAGATATCCAAAAAACCCTAAATAAAACATCCTTTTGAATTTTAATTATTAAATATACTATTTATGAAATTTTGTAAATTCATGAAATCTTTGTTACAAACAATAACATACTTTAAAACCAATAATACTTTTTATTAATATAATAAAACAACTTGTCAAAACTTTAACTATAAATTGATCGTTTTGCACAAGACAAGTTAGCAAGTTAGTAGCCCCTGGTACGGCTATTACTTGATAACTGGCCTCGTGGAAAAGCATCAATTTATACTTAAAGTTTTGACAAATTGTTATTTACTATTTATTTAAAAAGCATTATGGGTTTTAAAGTATGTTATTGCTTGTAATAAAGATTTTATGAATTAACAAAATTTCATATATAGTATGTGTAATGATTAAAACTCAAATAATGTTATCTTGAGGTCTAGTCGTAAGTCTGACCTCTATGAACCAAGAGCTCTGACATGATCAATTTAATCCATGCTTCTTATTAACAAAGCGAAATTAAGGAGCAGGGTTGCCACCCTGACCTGGAAGAATTTACTAAATCGGAGAGGAAAATTTACTAAATCGCATCTGTTTTTACTAAATGTTCAAAAAACATTTTTGCGCGTGCGGCTACGCCGCACGGGCACCATCATGCATCGATTTTTACTATAGGAGGATAATCAATACGATTTTCACAATCTTTTTTCCTTTTTTTTCTCTTTTCCTTTTTTTTTCGTTTTCATAGTATGATTGAAAATTCCGGAAACCTACAAGTTCAGAAATCCTTTTTTTGGATATATATATATATATATATATATATATATATATATATATATATAATATATATATATATATATATATATAATATATATATATATATATATATATATATTATATATATATATATATATATATATGTATATATATATGTATATATATATATATATATATATATATATATATATATAATATATATATATATATATATAATATATATATATATATATATTATATATATATATATATATATATATATATATTTATATATATATATATTTATATATATATATATTATATATATATATATATTATATATATATATATATATATATATATATATTATATATATATATATATATATATATATATATATATATATATATATATAATGTTACATTTCTACTTACTTTTAATTTCTCTCAGCAGGCTCCTTTTTACTCAATAAAAATTTTCAAACTGAGGAGATTCACCTAATCACCTTGGGTGGTTGGCTTTTGTTTTGATTCCAATAGATTCCCAATCATCACAAATCCAAGTGTCATTATAGCTTCATTTTTAGTTGGTAAGATTTGATACACAGAAAGTGGATTTTGTCGACCTTTAGACGCCGGAAGTGAAGTGTTTGTTTATGAAAATAGGTGACTGCTTGTCTGTCTCTGAGACAGACAAGCAAAATTGTAAATTGTAAAACTGACAAGCAAAAATTGTAAATTGTCATATGTTTACGATAATTTTTTCCCCTGAATTCATGGAAAATAAAAAAAAAAGTTTTGTTTACTCTAAATCATGACTTTTTACTAGATTTCGGGAAATTTACTAGATCCTCTAAATTTACTAGATTTTTTTTTTTTTACTAGATCTAGTAAAATCCTACTGACGGTGGCAACCCTGCCGGAGATTGACGATTTTCGTAAAATATTTTCTATCACCCGAAGGGCTTTTATATCCCCTGTCGATGTTCAAATGGCATAATTTCAAGGGTTGCATTAATAGTTCAAGTGCCCAAGTAATATGAATGAAAACATGTAAATTGAAAGTGTTTTTTTTTTATGTTTCCTTTATATACGGTTTATTGTTTTTTTCTTTTTTTTGTTAAGATCCACATAGAGGTTAGGCTAAAAGTTGCGCAGATTAGTCGTACTGAAAGAAAACGACTTGGAATGAGGATTATTTTTTTTTTGTTTCTTTAATTATTATTTTTTATTATGGTTTGCTGGTCTTTTGGGGCATGGTGTAATTTTTCTTAAAGTGGGATTAAAATTTGATAATGGATAGAGATAAATCATGAAAATCTATCATCCAGGTTAAAAGGATGTGAGCGGAATTCTCTTTCATTTCAGTCAATCTTTCAAACTATTGTAGCTGGTGATGATGAAGATACTTCTAATAATTGTGATATCCCAAAATTCAATATATATTTATGAATGAGCTGGTAAGAAAAAAATATAAATACAAGTAGAATGGCGTTTTGGAATTGCCGGGGCTGGAGGACTGTGCAGGATGTGATTAAAACTTTTTTTGTTGGATTCAGATTCAGATATATTAGGCCTATGTGAAACTTTTTTAGATGATTTTTCAGTTGAAAATATACATGTAAAAGATTAGCAATTTTTCAAATCGGTCGGAATAGACAAAAACAAGGGGGTCTAGGTGTTTTGATTAAAAATTGCATACCAGCACGTATAAGGCTTGATTTTTTGCCACTGAATATTGAAATGATTTTTGACTCTTGTGTCTTTGAATGCTCTTTTCCAAATAATCGGAAGTTTTCAATTGCAGTTATTTACCGTGCTCCATCATCGAGCCAGATATAACTTAAAAATCATTTTGAAAGTATGTTGGATAAATTAGCTAGTCTCAATACTCCTTATTTAGTTATAGGTGATTTTAATATTGATTTAATGAAATTTTTATCTGCAGATCAGACTAGAATATACAGAAATATTTTGTAGTTTTTGGAGGGCCCACTATCTTATGGACTAAACCCCGTATGTTTTGTGCCCTCTAGAATAGCTTATACATCATTTTCACTCATCGATAATATTTTTTCAGATTATAGTGCTGTTAATACATTTATTATTCCTGATGATTCATCGGACTACTGTATAATTATGTCAGATTTTCTTATAAATTTTCCGCATAAAAAAAAAATCAAACCAAGCGTAGAGATTTTTCATATAAAAATGTGTTAAGGATAAAAGAAGGGCTTGGTGACGTTGATTTGAGTCCTGTAATTGATGAGAAGGATCCGAACCAATCATTAAATAAATTTTATTATACTATGAATGAAAAGATTGATTTTTTTTGCCCGTATAAGAGCCGGAGAGGAAAGAAACTTACCCCAAAAAACCTTGGATAAATGAATCACTTTTAAGATCTATTAATGAGAAAAATCGTTTATATAAAATTAGAATAAAATATCCCACGGAAATAAATATAATGCGTTTTAAATATTATAAGAATATGCTGGTAAGGATCCTTAGAGTAAGTGAAAGACTTTATTATGAAAAATCTTTTCGAAATTCAGATTCCCTAGAAAAACTTGGAGTTTAATTAAAGATAAAATTGGAAGAAATAAAAAGTTGTTACATCCTGAAGTGCTATTTGATATTAATGGTAAAGAATTTAGAGGACCACAAGCTGTTGCTAAGAAGTTTAGTGAATATTTTTCTAGTATTGGATCATCTGTTGTTTCAGGTGAAATTGAACTTCCTTCCCCAAGGTCGCATAAACAATATCTGCCGCCCACTGAAGATACGAGCAAATTTCTGGCCCCGGTTACTTTTGCAGAATTTCAAAAGGTCATTAAGAATTTAAAAAATGGTAGTTCATTGGGATATGACGAACTTTCAACTAACTTGCTAAAAAATATTGCAGGTGTAATTTTTGAACCATTGATTCATATATTAAATTTATGTATTTGCTCACGTACATTTCCCAAGAGATGGAAAATTGCATTTGCAATACCATTACATAAAAAAGGAGATAAATATTATATAAATAATTATCGTCCTATTGCAATTTTATCACCATTGTCTAAAGTATTGGAAAACAATTGAAAAGGAAGGATTACTAATTATCTAGATAAAATAAATTTTTTTAACAGTTTGGATTTAGGGCAGGCTTTTCGACGGAACAAGCAGTTGCAGCTCTTGTATTAGAAATAAATGACAGCTTAGATAGTAATTATCATGTATTTACTGTTTTTGATGATGTTAAAAAAGCTTTTGACACTTTAAACCATGAAGTTCTTTTTGATAAAATGGAAAATTCTGGTATTAGAGGGAAAGGACTAGAAATAATAAGATTTATGGACGTAAAATCGTGGTAGATGTTGATGGACATTTGTCTAGTTTAAATGATCTTGAAGATACTGGTGTCCCACAAGGTTCGGTATTAGGTCCGCTTTTATTTTTGATATACATATCAATGATCTTCCACGATGTTTGCAGGGAAATAATGGTCTTGCAATTTTATTTGCAGATGACACAGCTGTTTCTGTTGAAGCGAAGGATTCATCTACATGGATTCAAAATTTTTTTAACACTGTTATTTCAGTTAATCGATGGTTTGTTTCTAATTATTTAGTACCGAATTTTAAGAAGACTGAATTTATGGTTTTTGGTTATTCAAATCGTGCTACTAAAAAAATTTCATGCCAGGAGCTTCAAGTTGGTGAACATAAAATACGTCGAATGCAATCATATTGTTATTTAGGAGTTTTTATTGATCCCCTTCTGTCATTTCAAACTCATATTGATCATTTAAGGGTGAAACTTTCGCAAAATATTGGGTCGATGTAACGTTTGCAACATGTTTTCCCATTTTCAATTTTAAAATAATTTATCATTCTTTGATTGCTCCTTATTTAAGTTATTGCACAATTATTTATTTAAATACTATTTGGACGCATATAAAACCCCTACAGTTCCTTCAAAATAATCCATCAGAACTTAGAGATGCATCGGAAACTGAAACATCATTTTTTTTTCTTGAATTTATTAGATTTGAAACATAAAAGAGAACTTAATATTTCAATATGGCATTTTAAAATACAAGATCCTAGTAGTTATTTTTATGAAAAATCTCTGTTGATTCTGCCCCCTCCTTCGGCTCTTGGGTGTTCTGGAACATATCGAATTCCTTTCGTTAATTGTGAAAGATCTAGATTTTAAATTGGATACTAAATACCATTTATTTCAAATAAATATAGGTTGAAAGGTGGAATTCAAATTGAGTCATTTCGGCAAATATCAGTTTTAAAGAAGAAAATATTAAAATTATATCACCTGTGATGGTGGAATAGAATTTATTATTATTATTATCATTATTTTTGTTTATAATTGTTACTCATGCTGGGATAGTCTTCAATGCCCACTAGTCCAGCGTTTGTTTTCGATATGTTTTGTTCTGTTTTTTGTTTTTATCTCTTTCAACAGGTTTTTTTCTTTCTCTCTTTTCGCTATGTTGAGAAAATGTTTTTTTTGTGTTTTTTGTTTTTTTGTGTTTTTTATTATTATTAATACCCAATTTCACGAGCTCTGCTCTCTGTTGGGGGTATATGTTTTCGTTATGTTGAATTAATCAAATAAAATAGTTAAACAGTAAACAGTGCGACACCTGAGATTCCCCATTTTTGGCATACGCTAGAATGACGTGTTACTGTCAAAATTTGGCAATTTGGCAATTATTCTCGTAATTTTAGTAATTATTTTATTATTCGTAATTTATTATTTATTATTATTCGTAATTTTAGTAATAAAAGACTAAGGGGTGCTTAAATTGTGTAAACTCTTTATTCGTCCAAAACAATAAATCTTAAAATCGCAGACTTTGTAAATAAAAGTTTTGAATTAATTTGTAAATAAAAGTTATAAATGATTTCAAACAAATTCACAAACAATATTAAAACAGAGAAAAAAAAAGAAAAAAAACAACAAAAAACAGAGAAAAAAAACAGCTAAAAACAGAGAAAAAAACAGAGAAAAAGAAACAGTTAAAAAAAGCGACAAACAAAAATAAAGGGTCAAAAAAGGCTTGTCGTAATATATGCAAAAGATTCATGTATCATAGCCCTTAACGAAAATACAATGTTTTGAGACAGAACTATGCGAATGGAAAACCAAAACATGAAAAGGCTTACAAAGGGATAAAATATAAACATTAACATGCATAAATTAAAGAAGGATGGGAGGAGAGGGATCCAAGCAAATAGTTCCAGAGGAGGGACACCTTGATAATAGAGTTAAATTTAATACTATATTAAGAGTTTTTTTTTACGAAATGCATTTTTCTTAGACAGATGTGTTAGATTTCACTACCCCTCTACCGAAAATTTATTTAGCACCTCCCACCTTGTCTTTAAGCTCTAGAGTGTACTAGTCCAAGGCAATGCATACCACCCTGGTAAACTATGGATGACATACAGCACCCTCTGGCGCTCTCGTTATTCCAAGGGCATTTACAGATATTTTAATGATAAAAACTATGCCTTTAAATTCCTTGCTTCAAGTTTTTACAACCCAAGCCCATGTTTATAACCGCACAACTGAGCCCGTTTAATTGAATCATCGTTCAAAGAACCCCCGATTTTTGCAAAGCCTCCTTTTGTCTCGGGCCCTCATGCAACCCAGAGGGCATTTTTTCCGCAAAAATATCAAAAGGCGAAAAGGGGAAATACTATTTCGAGAAATTATTGTTCCCGAGGCAAATTTGCAATTAGGGAAATTCTGAAAATACAGTTTTTTGAGACAAGAATATGCAATGGAAAAAAAACAAAACAAAAACACGCATGAATGGAAGAAAGGTATGGGACCTAGCAGACAATTCTAGGGAGGGAGGAGTGATATTAGAGATAGATTTAAAGCGTTCTAAGAGGTGTCTTTGAAGGACTTTTAATGAAAAGATCTATTTCTTTGAGTTAAACTTATGAGTATTTCCAAATATACGGCAGCCCCCACCCCTAACAATCATTTTGAGAGGCCGAGCTGATATTAGTGCTACGTTTAAAACCATATTAAGAGGTATTTTTGAAGGACTTTTAACGAAATGCATCGTTTCTGAAACAGGAATGTTAGATTTCAGTCCCCCTCTACCGAAAAATTCATTTTACGCCTCCCGCCTTATCTTTAAGCTCTAGACTGTACTAGTCCAAGGCAATATATAAGAAAACGCCACACTAGTACTGCTCTGTGGCACCCTTCCGACATCGTCCCATTTCCCCCGAGACATCTTCAAGCCATTTCTCGTTAAAAATTATGCTTCAAGCATTGATTCCTGGTTTTCGCAAGGCAAGCCTATTATAATATCCTCCAAAACACTCCACACCACTATGGCATTACACACCAGCCCCCCCAACATCCATATGGCACCATCCCACCACCCCAAAGACATCTCCAACCTTTTAGCTCCGAATATAAGCTAGTGAATCTCGTTAAACAGCATTTTTAACTTAAGCACCGAGAAGTCGCCCAAACTTTGCTAGAGATTGATACTCCAAGCATTTCACCCTACAATTGCACACTATTACTGTACTGTGGCACCCCCTCTTACATCGTTCCATCTCCCCCCAAGACATCTTTCAGGCATTTCTTGTTAAGAATTACGCCTTTAAATCCCGTGGTTCAAGTTTTCCCAAGCCAAGTCCATGTTTATAACCATGCAACTGAGCCTAATTAACTGAACCCTCGTTCAACAGAACCCCCTATTTTAGCATAACTGCCTTTTTTATCAGCCCTCACGCAATCCAGGTAGGCATTTTTCAGCAAAAATGTCAAAACGCGAAAAGGAAAAAGTCTATTTTGAGAAATTATTGTTCCCACCCACCCCTGGCAGGCTTCCCGGGATTCCAGGTGTTCTAATATTTCTTAAGTATTGGCAAGATTCCTACTAATTTTTGGTACATTGTTTTCTGGAAGATTCCCGGGATTTCCATGACCAGGTCTAATGTGGATGACGCCATCGTATGTCACAAGCTATACTCCAGTAGCCCAAGGGGAATCCCCGAGCAAGGCACACACGTGGGAGCAGTGTTATAACAGGGTGCTCATCTTACGCAATGACATACAGTAGCAGAGGCAGGAAGATAAGTGGTTCATCTTTCGAGAAGAGTAGGTACCCAAACCGTTAAAAATTATACTTATGAGCCAGAGTGGAATGAAACTGCGACACTTTTTTAACACATATCTGAGGACAATTTTGACAAAAAATTGGCTAGCACTCGAGAAGTTTTTAAACAGTTATTTACCACATTTTAGGAGTTGACTCAGCATATTTGAAGCGCCAGGTATTAGAGTTGAAATAGAGTATAAATTACAAATTTTTTCTTCGAGGTAACAACTTTTTTCCTTAATAATAACAAACTTTTACTTGAAACTATCAAATTTCTCTTGGAACTAATAGGTTTTTTCTTAACACTAACATATTTTTTCTTCGGAGTAACAACCTTTTCGTTAATACTAACAAACTTTTACTTAACACTACCAAATTTCTCTTGGAAGTAACAGGTTTTTTCTTAATAGTAAAAAGTTGTTGTAATATCACCAGGTTTTTCGTCAAAGATAACAATTTTCTCTTATAAGTAACAACTTTTTCGTCTAGCAAGTTTTTCTGGACACTAACAAATTTTCTCTTCGAAGTAATAAATTTTTTCCTTAATAATAGCAAACATTTACTTAACACTATCAATTGTCTCTTGGAAGTAACAGGTTTTTCTTAAAAGTGACAAATTTTTCTAATAGCAGCAAGTTTTTCTTAACACTAGCAAATTTTCTCTTTGAAGTAATAACTTTTTCCTTAATACTAACAAACATTTACTTAAAACTATCAAATTTTTCTTGGAATTAATAGGTTTTTTCGTAATAGTAAAACAATTTTTCTATTAGCACCAAGTTTTCCGTCCAAGATAACAAATTTCTCTTAGAAGTAATAATTTTGATGTTTATAATAACAAGTTTTCTATCAGAAGTAGCAAGTTTTTCTTAAAACTAACAAATTTTCTCTTCAAGGTAACAACTTTTTTCCATAATAATAACAAACTTTTACTTAACACTTTCAAATGTCTCTCGGAAGTAACCGGTTTTTTCTTAACACTAACAAATTTTCTCTTCGAAGTAACCACATTTTCCTTAATACTAAGAAAATTTTACTTAACACTATCAAATTTCTCTTGGAAGTAACAGGTTTTTTCTTAATAGTAAAAAGTTGTTGTAATATCACCAGGTTTTTCGTCAAAGATAACAAATTTCTCTTAGAATTAAAAATTTTTCGTCTATGGTAACACGTTTTCTGTTACGTAGCAAGAAGTAGCAAGTTTTTCTTAACACTAACAAATTTTCTCTTCGATGTAACAACTTTTTTCCTTAATAATAACAACATTTACTCAAAACTATCAAATGTCTCTTGGAAGTAACAGTTTTTTTCTTTAATAGTAACAATTTTTTTCTAATACCAGCAAGTTATCCGTCAAAGATAACAAATTTCTCTTAGCAGTCACCTTTTTTTTGTTTATAATATCAAGTTTTTGTCAGAAGTAGCAAGTTTTTTGTTAAAACTAATAAATTTTGTCTTTGAGGTAACAAATTTTTTTCTTAATACTAGCAAACTTTTAACTATCAAATTTCTTTCGGAAGTAACACCACTTTCATAATAATAATTAATTTTTTCTAATAGCAGCAAGTTTTCTGTCAAAGATAACAAATTTCTCTCAAATTTCTCTTTGAAGTAACAGGTTTTTCATAATAGTAACAAATTTTTTCTAATATCAGCAAGTTTTCAGGCAAAGATAACAAATTTCTCTTAGAAGTAACAATCTTTTGTTTATGATAACAATTTTTCTGTTAGAAGTAGCAAGTTTTTTCTTAACACTAACAAATTTTCTCTTCGAAATAACAACTTTTTCCTTAGTACTAACAAACTTTTACTTAATTCAACGAAATTTTTCTTGGAAGTAACACCTTTTTGTTAATAGTAACCAATTTTTTCTAAGAGCAGCACGTTTTTCGTCAAAGATAACAAATTTCTCTTAAAAGTAACTTTTTTTGATTATAATAACAAGTTTTCTGTTAGAACAAGCAAGTTTTTCTTAACACTAATAAATTTTGTCTTTGAGGTAACAACTTTTTTTCCTTAATACTAACAAACTTTTACTTAATACTTTCAAATTTATTTCAGAAGTAACACCTCTTTCTCAAAAAGATAACAAATTTCTCTTAGAAGTAACAAATTCTTTTTGTTTATGATAATAAGTTATCTGTCAGAAGTAGCAATTTTTTCTTAACACTAATAAATTTTCTCTTTGCAGTAACAACTTTTTCCTTAATACTAACAAACTTTTACTTAACACTGTCAAATTTCTCTTAGGAGTAATAGATTTTCTCTTAATAGTAACAAATTTTTCTTTTAGCTCCAAGTTTTTAGTCAAAGATAAGCAATTTCTCTTAAAATAACAATTTCTTCATCAGTTATAACAAGTTATCTGTTAGAAGTAGCAAGTTATCGGTCAAAGATTACAATTTTTTTTTAGAAGTATGAATTTTCTTATGAAAACAAGTTTTCTGTCAGAAGTAGCAAGTTTTTCTCAACACTAACAAATTTCCTTATCGAAGTAACAACTTTTTCCTTAATAATCAGAAACTTTTACTTAATACTATCAAATGTCTCTTGGAATTAACAGGGTTTTTCTTAATAGTAACAAATTTTTTCTAACAACAGCAAGTTTTCCCTCAAAGATGAGAAATTTCTCTTAGAACTAATAATTTTTTCTACTTTTAGGTTAGGTTCTTTTGAATTAGGTTAATGTGAGCAGTTATTTTAACCTAAGTTGAATGAACCTAACTTAAACGTAGAGACATTGGTTATCTTTGAAAGAAAACTTGGTGCTATCAGAAAAAAATTTGTTACTATTAAGAAAAAAACTATTACTTCTAAGAGAAATTTGATAGTGTTAAGTAAAGGTTTGTTAGAACTATGGAGAAAGTTGGTACTTTGAAGAAAAAATTTTTTGTGTTAAGAGACACTTGCTACTTCTGACAGAAAACTTTTTATCATAAACAAAAAAATAGTTTTTTCTAAGAGAGATTGTTATCTTTGACGGAAAACTTGCTGCTATTAGAATAAATTTGTTAATATTAGGGAAAAGTTGTTTCTTCCGAAATAAATTTGACAGTATTAAGTAAAAGTTAGTTAGTAATAAAAAAAAGTTGTTACATCGATGAGAAAATTTTTTAGTGTTAAGAAAAAACTTGCTTGTTCTAACAGAAAACTTGTTATTATAAACAAAATATGTTACGTTTACGAGAAATTTGTTATCTTTGACATAAAAATTGCTGCTAATAGAAAAATTATTTTACTATTAAGAAAAAGGTGTTACTTCCAAGAGAAATTTGGTACAATTAAGTAAAAGTTAGTCAGTATTAAGGAGAAAGTTGTTATTTCGAAGAGCAAATTTGTTAGTGGTAAGAAAACACGTGTTACTTCTAACAGAAAACTTGTTATCATAAACAAAAAATTGTTACTTCTAAGAGAAAATTGTTATCTTGGACTGAAAACTTGCTGATATTAGAGAAAATTTGCTACTATTATGAAAAACCTGTTACTTCCAAGAAAAATTTGTTAGTTTTAAGTAAAAGTTTGTTAGTACTAAGGAAAAAGTTGTTACTTCGAACAGAAAATTGGCTAGTGTTAAGAAAAACTTTCTACATCTGACAGAAAACTTGTTATCATAAACAAAAAAGTTTTACTTTTAAGAAAAATTTATTATATTTGACAGAAAACTTTCTGCTATTAGAAAAAAATTTTATTATTAAGAAAAAGCTGTTTCTTGCAAAAGAAATTTGATAGTATTAAGTAAATATTTGGTACTATTAAAGGAAAAGGTCGTTACTTCGATGAGAAAATTTGTTAGTGGTAAGAAAAAGTCGCTACTTATAACAGAAAAATTGTTTTCATAAACACAAAATTGTTTCTTCTGAAAGAAATATCTTAATAAACTTGTAGTTATTAGAAAAAATTGTTACTATTATGAAAGAACCAGTAACTTCCAAGAGAAATTTTATAATATTAAGTAAAAGTTTCTTAGTATTAAGGAGAAAGTTGTTACTTATAAGAGAAAATTTGCTAGTGTTAAGAAAAACTTCCTAAGTCTAACAAAAAACTTGTTATCATAAACAGAAATTTTTACTTCTAAGAGAAATTTGATATCTTTGACGGAAAACTTGCTGTCATTAGAAAAAGTTTCTTACTATTAAGAAAAAACTGCCATTTCCAAAAGAAATTTAATGATATTAAGAAATAAAATGTTACTTCGACGAGAAAATTTGTTAGTGGTAAGAAAAAATTGCTACCTATAACAGAAAACATGGTAGCATAAACACAAAATTGTTACTTCTGAGAGAAATATCGTAATTTTGACGGTAAACTTGCAGTTATTATAATTTTTTACTGTTATTAAAAAACCTGTTACTTCCAAGATAAATTTGATAATATTAAGTAAAAGTTTGTTAGTATTAAAGAAAAAAGTTATTACGTAGAAGAGAAAATTTGTTAGTGCTAAGAAAAACTTGCTACTTCTAACAGAAAACTTGTTATCATAATCAAAATGTTTACTTCTAAGAGAAATTTGATATATTTGACGGAAAAATTGCTGTTATTAGAAAAATTTCTTATTATTAAGAAAAAACTGTTACTTCCAAGAGAAATTTGATGATATTAAGTAAAACTTTGTTAGTATTAAGGAAAAAGTTGTTACTTCGACGAGAAAATTTGTTAGTGTTAAAAAAACTTGCTACCTCTGACAAAAAACTTGATAGTCTAAACAAAAAATGTTACTTTTAAGAGAAATTTTTTATTGACGGAAAAACTTGCTGCTATTAGAAAAAAATTTGGTACTATTAAGAAAAAACCTGTTACTGTCAAGAGACATTTGATAGTTTTAGGTAAATGTTTGTTATTATTAATGAAAAATTGTTACTTCGAAGAGAAAATTTGTTAGTATTGATAAAAACATGTTACTTCTAACCGAAAACTTGCTATCATAGACAAAAAAAATTGTTCCTTCTAAGAGAAATTTGTTATTTTTGACGGAAAACGCTGGTGCTAATAGAATAAATTCGTTACTATTAAGAAAAAAACTGTTGCTTTCAAGAGAAATTTGATAGTGTTAATTAAAAATTTGTTATTATTATCGAAAAAAATTTGTGACTCTAAGAAAAAATGTTTTAGTTTTAAGAAAAACTTGCTACTTCTGATAGAAAACTTGTTATCAAAAACATAAAAATTATTACTTCTAAGAGAAATTTGTTATTTTTGACGGAAAACGTTGGTGCTAATAGAATAAATTCGTTACTATTAAGAAAAAAACTGTTGCTTTCAAGAGAAATTTGATAGTTTTAAGCAAATGTTTGTTAGTATTAAGGAAAAAGTTGTTACTTCGAATAAAAAATTTGCTAGTGTTAAGAAAACTTTCTACTTCTAACAGAAAACTTGTTATCATAGACGAAAAAATTGTTACTTCTAAGAGAAATTTGTTATCTTTGACGAAAAACCTGGTGCTATTAGAAAAAATATGTTACTATTAAGAAAAAACCTGTTACTTCCAAGAGAAATTTGATAGTGTTAAGTAAAATTTGTTAGTATTAAAGAAAAGGTTGTTACTTTGAAGAGAAAATTTGTTAGTGTTAAGAAGAACTTGCTACTTCTGATAGAAAACTTGGTGCTAATAGAAACAAATTGTTACTATTAAGAAACAAAACCTGTTATTTCCAAGAGAAATTTGATATTTTTAAGTAAATGTTTGTTAGTATTAAGGAAAAAAGTTGCTACTTCGAAGAAAAAATTTGCAAGAGTTAAGAAAACATGGTGATATTAGAAAAGAATAGTTACTATTAAGAAGAAACCTGTTACTTCCAAGAGACATTTGATAGTCTTAAGTAAAAGTTTGTTAGTATTAAGGAAAAATTTTTTACTTCGAAGAGAATATTTGTTAGTGTTAAGAAAAACTTGCAAGTTCTAGTAGAAAAAAGCTCGTTTAAAGAATATAAGTTTTAGTCTTCCTTTACCTCCACAAAAAGCGATTATGGCTTATTGTCAAGAAACATTAAACCCAAAAAGGCTGGTGTTCCAGGAAAAAAAATCATAATCCTTGACGTTTTTACAAAGCATGAAGAGAGAAAGGCGAGCCATGTATAGAATATAAGATTTGGTCTTCTTTTACATCCAATTATGCCTTATCGCTATGAAACATTAAAGCTAAGAATGGCAGTAAATTCCAAGAAAAATCACAAGGTGCTTATCTACAAGACTGAGTAAACCCCTGAACTCCAGAGCAAACCATAGAAATCAAGACCATACCATCGAAATCATGATGAAAGCTTAGAAATCATGGTCAACCTCTAAACAATCATTACCAAAACAATGAAACCCTGAGAAATTCATGAAAAATCAAGAGAAAACTGTAGAAATCAGGGGTAGCCCTAGAAATCAAGACCAGCGTTGAAATCAACGCTTGAAATTTAGCTCTAAATTAGCTCTAATATCAGTCCGTCCTCTGAGACTGATTGCTAGGAGGGGTGAGAGGGGGGGCAGGCGTAAGACTCCAACTTCAGATTCTTTTTTTAAAGGTTCTTTTAACTATATTTTTATTTTATAATCAATTTCAAATTTAATTCCTGGTGCTTCCAATATGCTGAGTCCAACTCCTAAAATATGGTAAATAACTGTTTAAGAAAATCATCGAGTGCTAGCATATCCTTAGTCAAAAGTTCCCTCAGATGTATGTGAAAACAGTGTCGCATTGCCATTCTGCTTTGGCTCATAAGCATACTTTTTAACGGTTTGGGTACCAACTCTTCTCGCAAGATGACCCCCTTGTCTTCCAGCCTCTCCCATTAGGTGTCATTGCGTAAGATGAGCACTGCCGTTATTACCCTACTCCCACGTGTGTACCTTGCTCGGTGATTCCCAATGGGCTCATGTAGTCTAGCTCGTGACATACGATGGCGTCTTCCATATTAGGCCGGGTCATGGAAATCCTGGAAATCTTCCAGAAAAGCAATGTGCCAAAAATGAGTAGGGATCTTGCCAATACTGAAGACATATTAGAACCCCTGGAACCCCGAGAGGCCTGCCAGGGGTGGGTGGGAACAATAATTTCTCGATATAGAATTTCCTTTTTCCGCGTTTTGATATTTTGCTGAAAAAATGCCTCCCTTGGTTGCGTGAGAGCTGAGATAAAAGGAGGGTATTCAAAAATTGGGGGCTCTGTTGAACGAGGGTTTATTTAAATGGGCTAAGTTTTACGGTTATAAATATGGGCTTGGCTTGCGAAAACTTTAATCACGGGATTTAAAGGCATAATTTTTAACAAGGAGGGCCGGAAAGATGTCTTGTGGGGATGGAACGATGTCAGAGGGGGTGCCATAGTGCAGTAATAGTGTGCCATTCTGGGGTGAAATGCTTGGAGTATCACTCTCTAGCAAAGAAATGGGCAACATTTCGGTGTTCAAGTAAAAAACACTGTTTAATGAGATTCACCAGCTTATTTTTGGAGCGAAAAGGGTGGATATGTCTTAGGGGTGGGGAGATGGTGCCATTTTAATGATGGGGGATGGTGTGTAGTGCCATAGTGGTGTGGAGTGTTTTGGAGGCTATTATGGTAGGTTTGCCTTGCAAAAACTAGGAATCAATGGTTAAAGCATAATTTTTAACAAGAACTGGCTGAAAGATGTCTTGGGGGAGATGGGTCGATGTCGGAAGGGTGCCACAGAGCAGTAATAGTTTGGTGTTTTTGCATGCATTGCTTGGACTAGTACACTCTAGAGCTTAAAGATAAGGGAGGAGGCGTTTAAAAGAATTTTTCAGTAGAGGGGAACTGAAATCTAACATTCCTGTCTAAGAAACGATGCATTTCGTTAAAAGTCCTTCAAAAATACCTCTTAATATGGTTTTAAATGTATTGCTAACATCAGCTCGGCCTCTCAAAATGATTGTTAGGGGGTGTGGGGCAGCTGTTTAATGTTAGGATGTTGTGAAATATTCACAAGTTTAACTCAAAGAAATGGATATTTTCATTAAAATTCCTTCAACGATACCTCTTAGAACGCTTTAAATTTATCTCTAATACCACTCCTCCCTCCCTAGAATTGTCTGTTAGGTCCCTTGCCTTTCTTCTATTCACGCGTGTTTTGTTATTTTTTCCATTGCATAGTCTTGTCTCGAAAACACTGTATTTTCAGAATTACCCTAATTTCATATATGTCATTTGAACAACAATTTCTCGAAATAGAATTTCCCCTTTTCGTGTTTTGACATTTTTGCTGAAAAAATGCCCTCTTGGCTGCTTGAGGGCCCGAGAAGGTTGCACGGTTGTAAACATGGATCTTGGTTTTACAAACTCTAATCACGGAATTTAAAGACATAATTTTTATTATGAAAATATCTATAAATACCCTTGGAATAACGAGAGTGCCAGAGGGTCCTGTATGCCATCCATAGTTTACCAGGGTTTTATGCATTGCCTTGGACTAGTAAACTCAAGAGCTTAAAGATAAGGTGGGAGGTGTTAAATGAATTTTTGGTAGAGGGGGAGTGAAATCTACCATCTCTGTCTAAGAAAAGATGCATTTCATTAAAAAAGCTCTTAATATAGCATAAATTTAACTCTATTATCAATGTGCCACTCCTCTAAAACTACTTGCTTGGACCCCTCTCGTCCCGTCGTTCTTTAATTTATGCATGTTATTGCTCATTCTTTATCCCTTTGTAAGCCTCTTCATGTTTTGTTTCTCCATTCGCATAGTCCTGTCTCAAAACGTTGCGTTTTCGTTAAGAGCTCTCAGAAATACCTCAACAATGCCTAAAAATTTTCATCTAATATCAAACCCCATTCGCTGGAATTGCTTGCTTGGACCCCATCACCTTTCTATAATACATGAGTCTTTTACGATAGAATAAAAGTTCAAAATGGGCATAAAATCCTTTTTAATAGACAGTGTATAATAAATTTCACAAAAAAATACCAGATATTTCGGTCACATATACAGTGACCGTCATCAGTAGTAAAACAGTAATTTTACTACTGATGACGGTCACTGTATATGTGACCGAAATATCTGGTATTTTTTGTGAAATTATCCACTGTCCATTAAAAAGGATTTTATCCCTATTTTGAACTTTTATTTAATCGTCATGGAAAGGCAGTGTGGTCTCCAAAATTATCTATGAGTCTTTTACATACATTACGACAAGCGTTTTTTCATCCTTTATTTTTTGTTTGTCGTTTTTAACTTTTTCTGTGTTTTTAATATTGTTTGTAAATTTTTTTGAAATAATATAACTTTTATTTACAAAGTCTGTGTTTTTAAGATTTACTGTTTAGGATGAGTAAAGACTTTATAGAATTTAAGCACCCCTTAGTCTTTATTACTAAAAATACCTTGAGAATAATTGTCTCCGAGAGCTTGCCAAATTTTGACAGTAACAAGTCATTCTAGCGTATGCCAAAAATGGGGAATCTCAGGTGTCACGCACAAGTTTAGTTTTAGAATATAATGAGTAGGACAAAATATTAGGAATGGCTTGTCAGTTCTCTCGGTTAGGGCACAAATTTGTTGCATGGGAAAGACCTTTCAAGTCCTGGCGGGGTCAAGAACTAAAGAAAAAGAAAGAAACAACTAAATAAACAGAAACAAACGCTTTGAATGTTTTGAGCGTAAAAAAAATATGCCAAAGTAAGTCTTACGTGAGAGTGATATAAGCAGACATTGTGTAAGATGCGCTGGCCTTACATTAAATGTATGCCGCCATTAAGTTAAAGAAAGAAAAACGTGTTGAGCGTTTCAGGCGTCATGAGAATTTTGCCAGGGGTGGGAATCTTGTCAGGGCTGTCATGGGAATCCGGGGAGGGCTGTCATGGGATTTGAAGATAAGTCATTACTTTTGGTATTGTGCACGCGCGAAAGTGGAGTCATGACGAAAAGTCTATGACTGATATTTTCCAAAAATCTTTAATAGAGAGTATAAGAATTTTCCATTATGTATAATATTTATTCTGTAGTAAGAGCAGGGGCGTAGATAAAGTATTTTTATTGGGGCGGGGGCAAGAGGGGGTGCTATTGAAGTAAGTGATATTCAAGCGGTAGTGAAGAAAAGGGATAATTTAAATAATAAGCTACTTGGTGAATTTAAAAAAAAAACTACGCAATACGTTATAAACAACAAACACACATTATACAATCATAAATACAAGTGCTGATGCTCAGCTCTCACTAAAATTGTCATCAATGAGCTGCTGCATACAACAGTAGTTCCCCACATTTAAATAGCGACCGTATTTCAAATTTGAAAATATTCGAAAAATAAAGTTAGAGTTGTTAATTTATCCGTTGGGAGTTGTTTGACAAAGAATGCCCAAAAAATCTGAACAATTTTTAGCGTAATTGCGGCAGGAATCTTAAATTAATTAAAAATTGCCAGGGATGTCATTTAGAAGGGAAAATTGACGCTTAGAGTTTGAAAATTACCTTCCCTCATTGTATCTTCGTTAAAAAAATTATCATAAAAATTACACCAAAGTTTTTATTGTGTAAATCAGGGTATGGTGGGTATACATTTCAGGAGGGATTACACTGAATATCGTTTTTATGTCTATAGTTTCCATCACAAGCAAAGCTCGGTCTCCTAGTGCAGCATGATAAAACTGATAATAATAGAAACAGAGAATGGGTTGGTACCGCTTATGTGAGCACCCAAAAAAGAAATTCTAAATTGTGAGAAAAATTTATTTTTTCGAAATTCACTTTATTCTATTCTCAGCAGACATTCCTTACATCATGCTGATGCACGGATAAATATCCCACAAGTAGCGCTGGCGGTGTGTGAGATGCGCCTAGTCTCAGTCATAATTCGTGGCACATTTATGTCAATTCTTTTTTGACCTGGTTAAAAAAATATTTAGAAAAACGAAAATAGCAAGAAGTCAGCACAGTATCCAGGTTGCAGCAGTAGGTAGCAACCTAGTAAGAGACGATCCCGTCCCATAGTAATAACTACAATACTCCATAACTCTGAAAAAATAGTGTCAGATGAAACAAGAAGTACACTATTAGAATCTTGCATAACATACTAGACCTGTTCCCGGTTGGGAATTATCACTTGTAACTGAGCACGGTAAACACGTGGGTGTTACTTAATGGAGGTGCACACATGGGTGTTACGTAATGGTGGTGCAAATGTGGGATACTACGTTTTGACAGTGCACACGAGGGTGTTACGTAATGACTGGGCAAACGTGGGATGTGACGCAATCTTACACGTAGGGGTTTTACGTAATGACGGCACATACTTGGATTTTACGTCATGACGCCGCATACGTGGGGTGTTACATAATACTTTGATACGTATTTGAGTGCTACGTAATGACAATGTACACGTGGGGTTTTACATAATAGTATTCGAGATTTAATTTTTCTTTCAATATGTTTTTCTCAGGGAGCCTTTGTATTCTAATGATTTTTGTCTCCATTAGGACTCGCAATGCCCTTTGCATCCAACAGATTGAGCGTTAACCAGTTCGACTATGAACCGCTTTCTAATATTTTGGTTCGGCTAATACATTCTAAGAAATAACCAATCCCAGGCAAGGGGAGCGTCCCTCTTCATGCATACTAGAATGAGCAAATGCTTTCCAACCTATTTACGCATGTAAGCTCCAGGCATCCCAATCATATTTATTTTAGCTCTACTGGATACAACTGTCTGTTACAGGGTTATTTATTTCCTAATATGATCTAGACAGGTTAAGTTACGTAGCAGGTATCACGTATCATTGGTTTTAGATATTCCATTACGTAAATTATTACGTATTGAAGATTTGTCATGGAACAAGAAACCACCGGAGGAACCTAGAAACCAATTCAACTGGCATCCAACCATCTAATTCAACCAGGGCCCTAGCGAGCAATTCCCAGGCACAAATATCCAATTCAACCGGGGCCTTATCGAGCAATGCCAACAAGGGTGCCTAACCTAGCTACCAGAGGACCCAGAAACCAATTCAACTGGTACCCAAGCATCTAAATCAACCAGGGCCCTAGTGAGCAATTCCAATTGGGGAGGGCGGGCTAACTTAACCGCTGGAGGACCCTAGCAACCAATTCAACCAAGGCACAGGGCCCTATCGAGCAATGCCAATAGGGGGTGCATGTTGGCATTGTTGGCATTCATGGAACAAGAAACCACCGGAGGACCCTAGCAACCAATTCCACTGGTACCCAAGCATCTAATTCAACCAGGGAACTAGTGAGCAATTCTAACGGGAGGGGGCCTAACCTAACCGCTGGAGGACCCTAGCAGCCAATTCAACCAAGGCACAAATATCCAATTCAAACAGGGCCCTATTGAGCAATGCCAACAGGGGGGTTCCTAACCTAACTACCGGAGGACCCTAGTAACCAATTCAACCGGGGCCCAAGCACCCAATTCAACTGAGGGCCCTAGCAAGCGATTCCAATTGGGATCCCTAACCTAACCACTGGAGGATCCTAGCAACCCATGCAACCGGGGGCCCCAAGCATCTAATACAAACCGCGCCATAGCAATCAATTTCAACGGGGGCCCCTAACCTAACCACCGGAAGACCCTAGCAGCCAATTCAACCGGAGGCCCCCTAGCATCCAATTCCATCGGGGGCCCTAGAAACCAACTCCAATGGGCATCTAGTGAGCAATCCCAGCGGGGTTCCTAGCAACCAATTCCAGAGGGGGGAGGTTGCTATTAGACATAAATTTTAAACCTTACTAAGAGTTATTAATGAGGGGTCATAATGAAAATCCCTCATTTCTTTCACTGAATGTTAAATTTCAGTCACCCCACCGCCGAAAAGTCATTTTTGTGCTGTATCCTGGTCTATCTTATTCATACGTTTTCAAACGAAAAACTTCCCAAAAACACTTTGAAACACCAACATAGGTAACACAGACAAGATAAACTAAGATACAACACTACAAAAACATCCTAAGTTATACATTTCAAACGAAACACTTCCAAAATACACTTTGAAACATCAAAAAAGGTAACAAAGACAAGATAAACCACGAAACTACACTACAAAAAACATCGTAAGTCATATGTTTCAGACGAAAAAATGTTTAAATACACTTTGAAAGATCAAAAGAAGTAACACAGACAAGATAAACGAGGACAAAAGTAGAATGCTCATAATGACTTGGGGTTGTTTACGTTCCTTAGCACCTTTCCAAGGCACTCTTGAGGATCAATGAGCTCTATTTTGAAACACCAACAAGGGTAACATAGAAAAGATAAACCAAAAAACAACACTACAAAAACATCCTAAGTCATAGACATTTCCAATCAAAATTTTAAGACAGCTATCTTGTTCAACATAGCTGAGTGGTCTAGTAACTATATCTCTTTGGTTATTGAGTAGGTCAACCCCCACAGTTAAGTAATTTGTCCATTATGCTTAAAATCTAAATGTTGCTTTAAAATTAAATCAAAACATACTGTTTCTATACTGGTTGCCAATAAGACATCCAGGCAATATACCAAGGACGACTGAGGGTATTAAGTGCAAATTTTAGGGGCTAAATCTGTTACTACTTCTGCTCTTGAAATTTTACTAAATCAAAAGAGTGTAATTGTATCCTGGCTGTAAAAGAGCATAGATTTGATTTTTGCGAATGGTATTAACTTTTATTTATCAGGTCAACTAGAGGATGTATGTGACTAAATTAAACACTACTATTTGTTTCATAATTTTAAAAACAGTTAATGTTGTTGAAAATTGCTGAAAAAGTTTTTTCAGCAAATAAATAGAAGGGCAAACTATAAATTCTTAAAGGAAAACCGGAAAAATTCAAACTATTATTTTCTTTTTCCCTGAAAAAGACTATGTCAATATAAAAGGAACAGAAATTAATTTAAAAATTATTTTCCACAAAATAAGTTTTTTAAAAAAAAGTAAAGAACTCCATTAAACCAAAAATGAACAAAAACAGAATCAAATAATCTACTAAGCATAAAACTTCCGCAAATTTGTACCAATAAATAAATGAAACCCAAAACGAACAGAAATTAAAATCAGAGGCAACGCTGTAGCGTTGCCTATAGTAAAGGCCATACGGCTCCAATGTTCTATTATTTTTTTTTTTTTTCCAGAGGCACTTCATATGGAAAAGATCGTCGTAAAAACTTCAAAGGGGGCTCATTCAATTGGAAATCGAGAGTTCTAGTGCCCTTTTTAATAGTCGAAAATGAATGGAGGGCAACTAGCCCCCCCCTTACGCCCATCATTTCCCCAAACACATCCAATCAAAATTTTGAGATAGCCATTTTGTTCAGCGTAGTTGATTTCCAGATAGAAAATATGTTTTTGAGGAGGACACTCCCCCACAACCCTCAGGGCAAGGGTTTTAAGTTATGCCCTGGGGGCATATAAGGTTTTTATAGAAGGCGTTGTCGTAGAAACTTCAAAAAGGCTCATTCGATTGAAAATTCAAAGGGATAGTGCCATTTTTAATAGTCGAAAGTGATTGGAGGGCAACTAGCCCCCCCCCACGCCCATCATTCCCCCAAACACATCCAATCAAAATTTTGAGATAGCTATTTTGTTCAGCGTAGTTGATTTCCAGATAGAAAATATGTTTTTGAGGAGGACAATCCCCCACAACCCTCAGGGCAAGGGTTTTAAGTTATGCCCTGGGGGCATATAAGGTTTTTATAGAAGGCGTTGTCGTAGAAACTTCAAAAAAGGCTCATTCGATTAGAAATTCATAGGGCTAGTGACCTTTTTAATAGCCGAAAGTGCCCTAGCCATTTTGTTCAGCGTAGTTGATTTCCAGATAGGAAATATATTTTTGAGGAGGACACTCCCCCACAACCCTCAGGGCAAGGGTTTTAAGTTATGCCCAGGGGGCATATAAGGTTTTTATAGAAGGCGTTGTCGTAGAAACTTCAAAAACGGCTCATTCGATTGGAAAATCAAAGGGATAGTGCCCTTTTAATAGTCGAAAGTGATTGGAGGGCAACCAGCCCCTCCCCCACGCCCATCATTCCCCAAAACACATCCAATCAAAAGTTTGAGATTTCCATTTTGTTCAGCGTAGTTGATTTCCAGATATAAAATATGTTTTTGAGGAGGACAATTACCCACAACCCTCAGGGCAAGGGTTTTAAGTTATGCCCTGGGGGCATATAAGGTTTTTATAGAAGGCGTTGTAATAGAAACTTCAAAAAAGGCTCATTCGATTGGAAATTCAAAGGGCTAGTGCCCTGTTTATTAGTCAAACGTGATTGGAGGGCCACTAGCCCCCCCCCACGCCCATAATTCCAACAAACACATCTAATCAAAATTTTGAGATAGCCATTTTGTTCAGAGTAGATGATTTCCAGATATAAAATATATTTTTGAGGAGGACACTCCCTCACAACCCTCAAGGCAAGGATTTTAAGTTATACCCTGGGGGCATATAAGGTTTTTACAGAAGGCGCTTTCGTAGAAACTTCAAAAAAAAGCCCATTCGATTGGAAATTCAAAGGGCTAGTGCCCTTTTTAATAGTCGAAAATGATTTGAGGGCAACTAACCCCCCTCTCACGCCCACCTTTTCCCCAAACACATCCAATCAAAATTTTGAGACAGCCATTTTATTAAACGTAGTTTTAGGGTCTGGAAATTAATTCTTTGAGGATGACAACTCTCCCACAGCCCTCAGGGTAAGGGTTGTAATTTAAAGATTCTCCGAATCCTTCATATTATTTTTTATGGAAGGGATACCCGTATAAACTTTAGAGAGGGCTCATTTGATTGGAAATTGAAAGTTCTTGTTCATTTTTAAAGAGTGGAAAGAGATTGGAGGGCAACTAGCCCCCCCCCCTCCTCCTCGCCCTAAATGCATCAGATAAAAATTTTGCTAAAAATAGTTTAAAGGTTAAGTAACAAAACTCTGGGGTCGACAAAACCCCCCAGGCCCCGGGGGCAGGAAGGGATTCTCGTATAAACTTCAGAGAGGGCTCATTTGATTGGAAATTGGAAGTTCTAGTCCAGCTCTTACGAGTCAAAATCGATCGAAGGGCAAATACCCAACCCCCACACCCTTTTTCTCCACCCCTCCCTTTGAACTAATTCTGTTTATACCCTAAGGCCCAATGAGAGTTAGAATGTTTTGGTATTGACAGACACCTATTAGGCATCTGGTCTCCTCCCTAACAAGGAAAGAAACAGAGAGTGTAAGGCAGTGGCGGATCCAGAGGAGGGGCGAGGGGGTGCCCCCTCCCCTAACGTAGTCTAAAGTAATGTAATTTACTTAATTAACGCAAGATTGCGTTAATTAAACTTGCTCCTAACGCAAGTTTATCGTATCAACCTATTTTGCACCCCCCCCCCTAAAAAATCCTGGATCCGCCCCTGGTGTAAGGGCACTATAAATTTTAATTTGTAATTCGCTGAACCCGTTCCAAAGTTTATGTGACCACCTCTTCCACATAAAGTGCCCCTGGAAAAATAAATAAGTATTAATTTATTGAACGCTTATGGCTCTTTACTTAGGTAACGCTATATCATTGCTTCTGACCTAAAAAGTTGAGTAGAAATTTCAGCTTCCATTTTTATGAATATCCGAATTATCTGAGGGGAATATGTTTGGGGGAGCATTTTCCACGGCTGGGAAATTTCTGCTGGGTGGAATTAAACGCGGGGGAATTATCAGCAGGAATAGAAAATGGTCTTTGAGGGGGGAGGAATTTCCCAGGGGTGGGTTTTCCAAATGTGAATTATTCAGGGAGGGGACGACTAAACCCATTCGATAATATTATAAATTTTACATCTGAATGTAACGGGAATAAAGAATCAACGGAAATGTCAGAGACAGCACTTCAGGTTCCTTTAGACGATTTTGCTCATGTCTTTTGAAAAAAGACATTTTCAAAAGAAAGATTAATTTCATTTGTATTACTTTCTCTGTGGCTGCTCAATTATGCATGCGAGGGGGGAGACTTCCCCCCACCACTATCTCCGCTAAGGTTTCAGTTTTTATCTCAAGCCTTAAAAATGAACGCAATGAGATAAAAGTATAACTCAAAATAATATATATTGAATAATATATGCACATAACACGGAACAACTAATCAAAATTGCATATTATGAGTTGAGGCTCACCCAAATGATGGGCCAGGGGGTTCACCATTCCACAATCTATGAAATCAATCCTGCAATAACTGAAAATATAAAGAATTTTGAGTATTTTAACGTCTTCCACAACTCATAGAAATCCCCCTAGAATATCCCCCTTAAATTGAATATGCAAATCAAGTTTAAATCGAATAAAAATAACTACAAACAAGAGTTTGGGTATCGCCTCACTGCAGAAGCCTAACACCTACTGCGTCATTGGCGCTTTACTGAAAACTATATGAGTCTTAAACAGTCTTGGAAAGTATAAGCAAAATCAAATTGAATATTAGATATATAATGGTATTAGTTGTTGAAAGATCCATCAGTTCAAGACTTTTTTTCACTGTAATTTTTATTTTCATTTTCAATGCTGTAAGAACCTGAAAAGAATAAATTTGTAATATAAGAGTAATTCGTTTTCAGTGAAGCGCCAATGACACAGAAGGTTTTAGGTTTTTGCAGTTAAAGAAGGGGCCTTGACCCCTTCTTTAGGTTCTTAGGTAAACGAACAGAAATCCCCCTAGTCAATATCTCGCTCTTTACGCTAAAGTTTTTTCTAGTACTTTCAAAAGAGCTATCTATTCTAATTAAATGGCCTTTGTGATTCAGGGGTTTGTGATTCGAACAAAATTCGATAGTACCGCATCTGTCGTATTGGTCGCATCATACGAAAAATAAAAAAAAAAGTAAAATTAATATGCAAATTGCGTTTTAATTATTTATGTACGGTGAGCCAAAATCAAAGCTGCATTAATTCAAAAACTTTCAGAAATGAAATAAAAAAATAAGTTTTTTAACTGGAAGTAAGGAGCGCCATTAAAACTTAAACAGAAAAGAAATTATTTCGTATATAAAAGGAGCTGTCCCCTCCTCAACGCCTCGCTCTTTACACTAAAGTTTGACTCTGTCTCACAACTCTATTTTTTTAAACAATAAAAACCTTTAACGTAAAGAGCGAGGAGTTGAGGAGGGGACAGCCTCTTTCATATACGGAATAATTTCTGTTCGTTTTTAAGTTTTAATATCGCTCCTAACTTTCAGTTAAAAAAAATGTGTATTTAAAAAAAACACGTGTTTTTTTTATTTAAGTATTACGAAAAGATGTGATCCTGCTGTAAGAATCAATTGATTTATCCGAAGACTTAGCAGATACGAACCTGTGAGAACCTATGAAGCAGTATGGGGTACAGATTTTGAAGGAACTTTACAATTAATTTGAAGACCCCGTCATATGGGGACACACGTTATTGTTGGAATCCCAGATAAAATACTGGATATGTTGAAAGAGTCTGCAAAGACCAAAAAATCCGATTCTTACTACAAAATTATACTACCAATTATGCTGAAAAAATCAAGAAAATATCGAACACCTTGAATACTGAAATGCTGATGAAATATATTTTCAGTTATACAGTTAAGTCAACTATACCTCGAATGTTGCCGTTGCAATTGAAGAATTTGGGCCAAAACGAAACAGCTTGCATCCCTCCGAAAAAGGAAAGGCCAACTTTAAAAGGAATAAAACAATACAGAATAAAAAAATTTTAACAAGAAGAAAAATTAAAGGTCTAAAAATCTTTTTTCGGCATTTTACTTTTGTCAAAAAATTGTTTTTGTAACTAGAATAGAAATTGCCGTCGAATTAGGTGAGCACTTTCAGAGTGAAGGATTTGACGCAATTAAAAACCATAGTGGCAAGAACCAGAATGAACAACAACATATACTTGAAGATTTTATGTCTGGAAACAAAAGAATCCTAATATGTACAGACATATTAGGTCAGAGTATTGACTTTGAACAAGTAAAGTTTTTGGTCAATTATAATTTCCCACCCAGTGAAGAAATATACTACAATAGAATAGTCTGGTTCGGGAAGTTTAAAATAACTGTATTGATAAATTTTCCCGTCGAGTCAGGAAAAAATCAAACAGTTTGAAAAATATTTTAAAACAAATATTGAAATTTTGCCGTCTAATATTGAAGATCTATTCCCAGGGGACATTTGTTATCAAGGTATTAATAAAGGGGAAATGTTTGTCTTACTCGTGCTAAAGACCAGATCTTAAAAACACAGATGGAGGTGTAAAAAAGGAGGCTTTGAATAGATTGGGATGGAGGAGGAGCGTGCGTAGCTGTGTTGACCTCAGGCGGCTTGGTGCTGCGGTGAGTTGTTAGTAGTAGTATAAAAAATTGGGGTATTTTCAGAGTACATTCAAAAGTGTAGAGCAAAAGAAGCGTCCGAAGTTTCAAGTAGTTGTTCTTCCGTTAATAACTTTTAAAGATTAACATGTTTCTATGCATTTAGGTCCTGCAACGATTTTAATGGTTTTGTTTCAATTATTGTCTTTGAAATAGAATAGTTATTTGTTTTCCACAGGGTGCTTAGTTTCCATTTAAAATTGTTTGTCTTATGTCAAGTCAAATTTCTGTATCTTAGGAATTTCAGCTCCTTGTCTGAGTAATGGCTAGGACTAAAAACCAATGTCATATTTAAATTCAGCTCATTAGATACATATCAAATCAGCACCAAAAGCCGGCGCACAAAAATTACCGTTGTCCAGTTTTATTAGACTTCATTCCCAAATGATGTCATTGTGCCAAAACTTAACAAACATACCACTTGGCCAGGATATATATATATATATATATATATATATATATATATATATATTATATATATATATATATATATATATATATATATATATATATATATATATATATATATATATATATATAAACTACTAACAACTCACCGCAGCACCAAGCCGCTCGAGGCCAACACAGCCGTGCAAACGCCTCCTCTATCCCAATCTATTCAAAGCCTCCCTTTTTACACCCTCCCGGGAAGTTCCCATTTCCCTTAAATCTTTCTTTTCGACATATTCCCACTCCAACCGCGGACGGCCTGCATTCCGTTTAGCCTTAGACGGTCGGTCGAGAAGGACAATCTCAACCTTTCTCTTATTGTATCCCTAGGCATGACAATAGAAGTTTCTTCATTTTGAACTTCAATGACGGAATGGAAACGTATTTTATTATTTTCATCTGGTTTTCTAATCATTAGCACCCTTGTCTCAAAAAGAAAAAGAACCTCTTGTTGCATGGCAACATCTAAACGCCAGTGAATTACTTAGCAGATAACAAGTAAGATAATGATGATAGTTTGTACAACCGCGGAGTAGATGTAAATTCAGTGAACCCTGCAGAGGGAGAGGGGAGAGTGAACCCTTGCATAGGGAGGTTCAAAGCCTCCCTCTGCAATATAAATCAAAAGCTTAAGAACAAAGATGAAGCTCTCAGCTCAAGGGGGGATTTCGCATCAAGATATTCTCCTCTTCTGTAAGATTTCAAATTAAGAAATAAAGCTTTAACTGCTCTAACCTTGAATCGTTTATACTTTTTTCTAATGTTGTCATTGAAATAGCTTGCCCATAATTAGTACCCGTAATTAAAATAATTGTAAACCAAATAAAAATATATAAGTTTTTGGAGTTCATGCGGCACACAATTTATCATCATAAAATAAATACCTGGAGCTCTAAAATTTTGATTGATTATAATTTTGCATGTTGTCATTAAGACATGGACTCATCTAAAACCATGCAAAGACATTGAAACTGACTAATTCTTTCAGTTCTAACATTATTAAGATTTCAAGTATTTATTGGTAAAAAAAAAAACTGAGATTAGGAAAATTCTTGTGCTTTATTTCTTTGCTACTGCAGATTTTTATTTTGCATTTTGTCATCGTCTTTGAGTTATACTTCATTGAAAACAGCCTCACAAAACGTCACCTCTTTTAGTGGTTCACTGTAGTCAATCAACATGAAGAGTACACCCATATTAAGATAGAAAATATTGTATTGAATTACGTCGAGAAAATCAAAAGGATTTCTGGTTGGCCGGGTTTCAGGTTTCCAGATGGCAGAATTATCCACCTGGCAGAATTATACCTCTCCCAGAATTAATCTGGCAGAATTATCGACCTTTATCTTTTTATTCCTCAAACTTTAGTTACCCTTCAGAGTTATCAGAAATAATAGGGGCTCATGATAAACACAAAAGTCCTGTCTATCCTTACTGAGCATATTAGAACCACTTCTTTTGACAGGACATGAGCTAGAAAATGATAAGAATATCATGTTGTGTTTTGCTCTGGTTGTGTTGGATAGTTGTACAAAACGTTATCGATTGAAGCTATTAATCCACACGCTTTGTTGTTTTCTTCTTGTTTTTACTACTACTTCACACTAAAACACAGAATTAAAAGCCAAAATTTTGTGTTTTAAAAATAACATAATGCAAAACAAATAGGCCACATTGCCTCTACAAAAATGTATTAAATTGACAAGAGTTATAGGCACTTTCACCGTAGTATTTGTCCAATTCCTGCTTGAACGAGTTTAATGAGTTGGCATTGATGACTTCGAAGGGGGAGCTTGTTCCAGTGTTGTGTTGCTCGGTTCTTGAACGCCCATCGGCCATTGTCCTTTTAGAACCTCTCCTCTTGAAGTTTGACGTTGTAACCACGAAGGTTTGTGTGGCTGAAGTTGAGAACATCGGTAGCCTGGATGTTTTCGTAGGCGTCATAGCAAAGATTGTATACCTCAATGAGGTCTCCTCAGTGCATTCGATAAGCTAGTGAAGGAATCTTGAGCTTGCGGAGCCTATCTTCGTAAGGTAAGTTTCTCAGAGTCGGACAGAACTTTGTTATTCGTCTTTGAACTTTTTCGAGAGCTTCAATGTCTTTGTTGTAAAAGGGACGTGTAGTGCAATGACCATATTGAAGGATTGGCCGTACTAGAGCTTTGTAGAAAAGGCAAAAGGTCTTATCATTTCCAAAAGTGAAGTTGCGCCTTAAAAATCCTGCGACACGATTTGCTTTCCCAATAATGCTGTTATAGTGGGCCTGGAAGTCGAGGTTGCTGTCAATGATAACTCCCAAGTCAGGCTCCTCCTGGCATGATGTGATCGGTAAGTCCTCCTGTAGATATTGTGTATTGCCAGCCCTGGGGAACACCGCTGGTTACCTTGACTTCGAGTGTGCTCGGAATTCCGTCTACTGATACAGTTTGAGATCTTCCAATAAGAAACTGTTCGATCCAATCAACTGTGGTTCCCAGACCAAGGTTGTGGAGTTGGTCTGGCCGTACCTCTGATTCGGGTGGGCTCTAAGATCAATTGGTTCAGATGAGAGTTATTCACCACTTCTAAGAATTTCACCTCGGGTGATGTTGGGCTGTGCGAGTGCATGTGTTGTCCAGACCAACACAAGAAATCGCCCATGATGACTAAGTTTGACAAGTTTTCACTGCAGATCTCAGTAATTTCTGCAAATAAGTGCGAGTCATTTTATAAGACTGTTTTTATGTGTGTATTTTTATCATATTAGGTGAAAATCAGCAGCTACTCTGTCCGGTCCAAATATTTAAGTGAACTTTTACTTAGCTCCTACTGATAGTACATATTTACGATACAGTGCAGTTTTTGCAATAAGCTGCAGAATTGCCCCTATTCTTGCGCAATTTTTGCGTATGCGCGATAAGTTTCCACTGTCAAATTTGAATTTTTCTTTTACATTTCATTGATGCATAAGATATAAAGTTCGTTTTTTAATTTGCCACACAAAAGTTGAAAAAATATATGTTCTGGATATGAGTAAAACAGTTTTTTTCTATTATTTTGATTCTAAATAGTTTAATTTTGACCATTTCTTATCATTAGAGCTGTATTTTTAGAAACTTGAAATTTTGTAGAAAGATGTACATTTTCGTAGGAAAAATAGGATCGATTTGTTAGCGACACCTATCATAACAAATGATACAGCAGCAACATAAACAAAAATACTTGTCCAGCCCAGATAAATTCAAAAATTAATACAAAAACTTGGTAAATAGTCTTTGTTATTTGATTTCTTGGGTTAGAACTTAGAAGATTACCAAATGAATTTTAATTGTTACAAAATATTTACCATTAAAATTTGGTTTGACTTCTGCCAAATCAATTGTATGCTATAGTCTGTGTACCTTGGTTATCAATATTTAGGGCTTGCCAAAGTGGGAAAATTCTTGATTAACTGACTATTGGTTGAGATAACTGTAAATGTTTTACCAAATCAGGTAAAGTTCTACCAAATCATATTATTGAGTTAGGAATAAAGTGAATACACCATTTGATGCCTTTTTTTTTATGCTGATTACTAGCCTAATATAATAATCATTTCTATTGGAAATGAATTTCAGCCCCCCCCTATATATGCTAATTCAGGGTTAGGTTAGGTTGTAGAAACATATACCCTGAATTGGCATATACAGGGGGGGGGGGGTGAAATTCATTTCCGATAGAAAGGATTACTATATTTGAAATCAGCATAAAAAAAGGCATTGAGTGGTATATTCACTTTATACATAAGTCAATAAGATAAAATTCTACTTTAGCTACTTTTGGCTATCTTGGAATGGGGTTGGGTTAGAAAAATGAAACTTTCAGGGATGGATCTACAGGCTAAAGTATGTCCCAGGAAGGTATTTCAAAGTACCTACATCCACTCCTTCTCCCTCTAGAGGGTCCTGAAATTTGCCTACATGACAGGTACTATACCCATTGAAATTTTGACAAAACAGCATTTTACCTTAATTTTCAGTTATCAGTTTCTTTTTCTCTGGCTTTAGCTCTGAAAATGCAATTTCAGTTATTTGAGCAGAAATTTAAGCCATATAAATAGTTTTTTTTTCCAAAATTTAGGAAATATATTTGCATAGGCTATCTTTAAAACCTTATAAATTGGGATTGAGCAAAGTTATGAATCTGAAAACAATTTTGTTGTACTTCATTAAAGCAGAAGATCTATTTTGCAAGTCGGACAGACCCATTGCTGAAAGTTTCATTTTCCTAACCTAACCCCTTTCTAAGATAGCCTTAAGTAGCTAAAGTAGAATTTTACCATACTCTTTCATAATTCAAGAACTGCTTCTGGGGCTAGTTGCATCTTGAGCCCTTAAAGGGGCCCCACAGGTGTTTCATTTTTGTAACCATACAAAGAAGTTATCAACACTAGTTAAGTTATTGAAAAGTTGTTTGAAACATATCACTAGTTTATAAATAAGTTTTTCAAGAGTAACATATTCAAAAATCCTCATTTATAACAATTCAAACCTCATTTATCAGGCAACTCAAATATTAACCATATTTGGTACTCCTATGTTAAATGGACTCTTATATATACTGCAATTGAAACCAGTCATAAAAATTCCATTTTTGATTGGATAATTCAAGACACTGCTATAGAGTAATACAATGTATAGCATGGTTTTCATTGAGTATACAATGTTTAAACTGTTGTTTTTTGGGGTTTAGGGGGGGGGGAGGTACATAGGTTTCACCCACCATCCCCCCTAATGTGCAAATATATATATAATGTGCAAAAATATATAATTTGTTTCTAAACTATTATATATTCATCCTATTTTATTTCATTAGCATTAACCAATCTAGCAGTATATAAAAAAGTACATTTAACATAGGAGTGCCCTGTTTTCTTACTGTTTCAAGTTTTTTGAATGTTGTTTGCAAAAACAGCACTGAAAACTTTGCTGTTGACATTTCAGGGTATATTAGTGGGGGTGTGTAAATTTGCAGTTGGCCACATAAATTAGCTAGGATGAAAGTGAAAACATCATTTGATTTTTTTATGCTCTTTCATTATTCATATAAAAAACCTTTAAGGGCTCAAGATGCAATGAGCCCCAGAAGCAATTATGGGATTATGAAAGAGCATAAAAAAGGCATCAAATGAAGTTTTCACTTCATTGTAGCTAAATTATGTGGCCTACTAGAAATTTACCAAATATTGAGCAGTTCATATGATTGACCTATGAATAAAGTAAACATGGCACTCAATGCCATATTTTATTTGCTTGCTGAATATAATAGTTGTTTTTCTAGCAAATTCAATTGATCCCTTTTAGGACCCTTGAAAATAATAATTTCTTTCTATATTTTTTGGATATCAAAATGGGCTAAAACATTTGTTGCAAACTTACTATTTCATTATAGATCCATTTTGCAAAAGTTATATTGGCCTAGTTCAAAGACATTGATTTGTCAAGATTAAGTTGAATAAAAAAATTTCAAAACAATTCTCATTCAACTCAAACCCTGTTTAACCCAAAAATGTCCAACTTAACCCCCACTCTAATCAACCACACAGAGCTCAACCCTCCTCAAATGAATAATATAATATAATTACATATAATATAATTACAAAATGTAATTCAGCCCATTTTGTTGGAGGTGTTTGAAAATTAGCAGAGCTTTTTATGCCCAGGGTCTGAACACACTTGAACGTTGTGGTTGCAGCAATAGCTATACCCTAGTACAGAGAAAGCCCATAGTTGCCAAAATCTTCAAGATAATTAAAAAACAGTATCTCATAAGAAAAACTTGCCATTAATGCTGATTAAGGAATAATAGTTATTATTTAAATTAATAGTAAAAGTTTATTTTTGGAAAACATTTTATGGAACTTAGAGAGCTGGAAACCTCTCTAAGGAACTTAGAGAGCTAATGTAGTTCCACATTTTATGGAACTTAGAGAACTGGATAAGTCTCCTGCTTTCTATTTCTTTCTACATTACTGATAGGGCACTAGACTATTTTAGAGAGCTGTTTATTGTTATTTGAAATCTAATATTCACTTTTTCATGCTCTTATATAATTTTTTATAATAACACCATTGTAAAATGTCTTGTGGCATTAAAATCCAATTTTAGTGGCATTTCTTGAGTGTAAAGGCTTAAAATGATAAATGATCTACTACTAAAATTTTATGATAAAAAAAAATCCTAATACTAGTGTTTAAAATCTCTGTCTTGAATCATCTTTTCAAGTGGAAAGCAAATAGAAGTTTTGAAAAAATTGATCCAAATACAAATCTGATTTGTTAATGATAGAAGCTATCTATTTTCATTTCAATACTAAAATTAATTACAAAACAAATGCTTGGAAATTATGAAAAAGTTTTTGACAACTCAATGTGTCTTCTTTTCCCCCAGCACTAGCTAGAATATGATTGGGGCACTAAAATGGATAACCTTCTGAGGTTCTCAGGGTTAGTATTTTATTTCCACTGTCCCATGTATGTGTAGAGAAGTGGAAATATTGGATACTCTTAGGCTTATATACCCTCAAAGTATGCTTCATCAGACATAATAATTAAGCAAGACAACAGTTCATCACTCTAGTATTTTTATTGTAAAAAAAAAGTCCATTTGCTTGTAGATGCAATTTTTTTTTTATCTTTCTCAACTAAATCCAGTTTCTCTCCTCCCAAAGTTTGAGGATTGTCAAAATGGAGAATTTATAGCATTTTTGACAAAAAAAAATGGAACACCAGTATTCAAGAAGGATGAGAGTGGAGTTTCTCCCCTCTTCTAGGTTAAATGCTACAAAACACAATTCTTACTTCATTAAGTTCAGAAAAATTCTATTTCTTGGATTTTCAAGGCTACTTGCACTTCATCAGCAAACTTCTGTATAATAATGGTTTGTACACAGGCGTGGAGGGGAGGGCTGTTTTTTTTTTTTTAGTTTGAAACACGTTTTTCTTTGCCAGAAATGAACATTGTATATTGTTGTTTCTAACTGGCTGGGCAAGTTTGATTTATTGGACAAGATTGAGATTTTGGTATATGTCAGTATTTTCAGTTTCTTTGTTGAATCTTATCAATTTTAGTGATAGCCCCCCTCCAAATAAAATCATGCTTAAATGCCAGTCAAAGCTGTGTATATGGCAGTACTTGTTGGCTAAGGGAAACACATTCAAAAACTACGCTTAGGTTGCGTCTCAGAAAATCGGATTCATAGCTACAAAAACAAGTGATGGATGATACAATGAATTGGACTTGTATAATTTGGGCTATGTATTTGCACATTAGGGGTGGGGGTTTGGTTAGGTTTCCATAATTTTGTTTCTAAAGTATTATTTTATCATCATATTTTGTTATTTTTCATTAGGATTAACCTAACTTCACTTTTTGGGTGTTTCCAACAACCAACAAATACCGTACATGAACAATTTGGAACTTTATGGGGGTCATTTTTCAAAACGGTAGCCAAAAAAGATTAAGTATGCCAAAAATTTCAATTAAAACACCAAGGATTCCTAAAGACACCCATCCCCACTAAGCCATTAAGCAATTCAGTTACAGGAGTTGCATCATTTTGATTTTTAACAAAGTGTACCATGTCCACTACATGTGGAAAATATATTCAATGCATTTGAACTGCAACTTTTATATTGCAATTTTATCCTCAGATTTATAATCATTGATTACAGATAACCTTAAACACCTCATTTGGTGAATATCAAACACAATTTGTGGAACATGCATATGCCTAGTGTGTCCTGATTTAGGATATTCATATTGTGATCTTCATTATTTTTAGTTATTAAAAGTTATTCTTTTAGAACTATTCCCTAAATAATGGCTGACTGATCAAAGCTAAAATTTGTGCAACATGTCTATATGTGCAAAGTTGGGACAGGGGGATGTTGAAAGGGGCTCAACTTCTGGTCCTCCAATCTTACAGGTTGAATATCCCTTCGTAACTCAAGCAAGGCATGACATGACCACCATTTTTAAGATATGTATGCAGCAAGTCATGGTTTTGCAAGTGTATATTAGTATTAGAATCAGGTGTGTCGTCAAAAAACCTCTGATCAGGGACCAAACCCTGAATGATCCCTAAATAATGACCAGTTGAAATAGGCACAGCATGTTTATAGGTTCAAAGTAAAGGGTGGTTGTTTTTGGATGGTTTACAGATCTTTGGATTAGATAGATGGAAAATATTTGCATGGCTCTGGTTTCAGCAAGTGTGATATGCCCATCTTTTGGGAACTATCTAATTGTGTATTGTAGTAGTAATACAGAAAAAAAAAATTGGCATGGAAATCAATATGTGATCCTAGGGACTTTGAGTGATTAACACTGTATCTCTAAGGACGATTATTTGATTATCTCTGAATGATTTTAAACTGTAAATAGTACAATACCTGAATGATACTAGGTTGAAAGAGTTAAGACATGTGTATAGATTCAAAATTGGAAGGGGGTCTTTGAGGGAGTATGAGTCCCCTGAACTATGTAGTGAATGCCCTGGATGCGTAATCAACAAGGTCAGTTTTATAATCAGCAAATCGAAAGAGGCACAACATTTCTAGATGTGTGTGTGTTTCCAAAGGGTGTGGGGCATTGGAGGCGCACATAACAAAGTACCCTTTTCAGGGCCCTCCTATCATGTTGATCAAAGGTTTTTGCCTGACTAGGATCTCAGCTAGTTTTGACATGTCCAGCGTTTGTAATATGTATACTGAACATGTTTAGTTGTTTGACGTCAAACTTGCGCAATTAGTCTTTGATTTGTAATCAACAAGATAAGAATTTCAGAAGTGCAATTTTGGTAGAAGTAAAATCATGATGGGAGGAGAGATGGTACATGCCTTATTTTATGCCTTGGAATCATATGAATGGAAAATCCTTGTATGAGTCTGGTTTTAATAAGACATCCATCTTTCTATGGGAAAAACAAACTAAGGGTGGTGGTGGATGGAACTCGAGTTCAAGGGTGTCGCTTTGACCCCATAATCATACAAATTGAAAGTCCATGAAAACCATTAGATAAAGGGATAAGGGGATATAGGGGTTATGTTCTCAGGGTCTCCCTTTAGGTCCTTTAGTCACACAGACTTGTATGATTCTGAATCAAGCAAATAAAGCTTGCTTACTTTCTTTGTATTAAAGTGTATCAATAAAACGGCTGCTTCATATTTGCTGATTGTATGATTTAGAAGTACATATATCATTTCACCTCCAGAGGCATATATTATTTTTTTGCCTTTTGCCTGTTCTGATTTAAACGACCATCTTGAAAATTTGTTCTGATGTCATATGGAGCTGAGGCAAGAGAGTAATTGGACTGGGGGTTGTCCTTAATTTGAGATCAAACGAGCCCTCCGTCAAGTTTCTGCAACCATCTGCTGTTTTATACAATGAAGCCAAAAAAAAAAATTTAAATGAAAAATACTGAAACGCCTTAGTCTCTATTACTCTTGTAACGTGTTGACTATGATAAAATATCTTTGTTGAGACATTTACCTGTCAACAGCAATAACATTGGGACAACTAGATATTTAACTATCATTGTATAAAATGTGAACACTTTATCCCTACTGCCCCCTATTGTGCAAATATATAGCCCAAATTATATTACTATATAAACTAGAGTTTATATGAAAGTTATATTGTATTTTTTATATTTTATATTATATTTTATTTTATATTTTATTTTATTTATTTGATATTTTATTTTATTAAAATTAACCTAACTTCATTTCTAGGGTGCGTTTTGTTTAATTAACAAGTAACCAAACCTTCTTTGAAAAATATAACTGTAATAACAGTTGAGACTGGAAATATTACTATACAGGTCGTTACCACAAACTGTTTGATAAGGAGGAGGAGGAATTGGGAATGTAATGGATAGACACAGCTGTTCAAAGGGCAATACAGGGGCAGCTGCCCCGGGCGCTGTGGCTGGGAGGGGCACCAGGGATGGGGGTTTGCCCAGTTTTATTATATTTTTTCACTTTGATTCGACCTTTTTTTGCTTATATTTGAGTCGGGAATGGGGGGGGGCTGCAATTAATCTTTTCTCGGGCACCACAAACCCTAGGAACAGCTCTGGGATAGAATGTATTCACCTGTGCAGTCTACACAGTTTTCACTGGTGGTAATTACTCCTTAAACTTGACAATGGATTGTCACTAGACAAGGACAATCACTTATGATGGTATCGCCTATAATTGTAAATTCTTCACAGTTCAAAATATTTTGGACTCTTCACAAAAATGACACTTTTTGACAAGAATATAATCAGCTCCTCCCTCCCCCCTATCGATCGAAACACACTTCATCGAGTGGAGTAATCTACATTCCTATGATCATGAATTTATTATAAGTTAAACAAGGTCACGCAATACATTATTCAAAAATACACATTACAAAATAAACATCATAAATATTAATCCCCCCCCCCAAAAAAAAAAGGAAAACGTAGGTTATGTAACCTTTTGCTTTCTCACTACTTTATTATACTACCAAAGACAGTGAAAATGAATCTGATTGCTTGAATTGATTTAGTGGAAAATTACACAAACATACATATCTTAGAAATATTAGCATAGTTGATAATTCAATTTTTATGAGAAAAAAAATACGAGAAATCAAATTTTTATGAGAAAAAAAATATGTGCATTTACATGGTTTTTTGGTAGTTATTAAAAACAAATAATAAACTTGGGCAAAGAGTCAGCAAAAATGTGCTAAAAACATACGGCACCAAATAGCTTAAGATTATGTAGCTTTCGTATTAAAGGTGAATTTGTCTTTATGGATGAACATATATCAATGTTAGATTTTTTATGGGCGTTTAGATTTAGCAATTTAGTGTGCTTGTTTATTTCACGGCTCAACTTGGCAACACTGATGAAAATGTTATGGTGTCCTAATATATTTTTGGGTTCTTCCGTGTTATCCCGACCACACTCAAGAAGTGAAGTTAGGTTAATATTAATGAAATAAACCGAAATATGATGAAAATATAATACTTAAGTCACCAAATTATGGAATTATGGAAGGATTATGAAAGGATAGGAGAATGCGTTCTGGGAGCTGGCCTCCCAGAACGCATTATATTAAATACCTAACCTATCCAACTCTATATATTAAGCATTTAATTAAAATATACCTGTATTGTAGTTTATTCCACTCAGGCTAAGCTGATTATCTGAGAGTGCACTCAGAAAAACCGGTTTTAAGCAGATCAAACTTCTTGAGTGTGGTCGGGATAACACGTAAGTACCTAGTTTTGTAACAGCCAAAGGACAAATATTAGAAAATCATCGTTTCCTGGTATGATAAGTCCTAAGATGTATCCAGTGGGACAAAAAATGTTCTTACCATTTTTACGAAATGTTCTTATCATTTTTACCAAATGCCCTTACTATTTTGACCAAATGTTTTTACCATTTTTACCAAATGTTCTTATCATTTTTACGTAGCTACAAACCTAAACGATTGTTCTAATTATACTCGTCCGCTGGATCCCCAGGAAGCCAAGGGTATCACCCTCAAAAAATATAACCTCTTAAATGAGAAAGCTACTGGAACTCTGGAAGAATGTGGGCTGCTAGACTTACATCTGGGGCAAAAGTAATCTGTATCTGAAGCGGCGTGTCCGTAATCATGTTCGGGTTTCAAGATGATTTAGAGTTCCCATTTTTTTCCCAAAGTGGGCTATGTCTTCTTTTCTGAAATGCAAAAAAATAGTTGGAATGATGACTTTTTGATATACAAATTTTCTGAGTTTTATCTCAAAGGCTAGATAAAAACCCTTCTTGTAAAAACAACTATTCATCAATAACAGTCGTAAGCTCAAAATGTTTTTTTTCCGTTTTTCGCTCTTCTGTTTGTTACATAACGGCTTTTGAATCATCACAGTCCCTTTTAATGTCACTATTTCCGTTTATATTAGGTATTTATTACATCAATATTGAAAGTGCATCAATAGCAAAATATTCTCAGGTTCAATCTTATCTTTTTCGTAATAGTTTAACTGATAAGTTTTTATCTTGAACAAAGGCAGTTTGAATTTGTAGAAGATATGCGTAATTGTGGAATCATTTCGTGAATGAATATGTCTAATTACTAGTGGTAAAAATGACTTTCGGTTATTAATTTCACAAATGTAGGACCCTTTTTTCATTGCAGGTAGCATCTCACGAGTTTCTGTTGCTCATTTCTTGTTCTCCTATAGGATATGTTTATATCGTATTATATGATATGCTCAGTGCAATAGTGTTGGCTTAATAAAGAGCTATCGTCTCCCATGTAGGCTATTATTTTTATTTTCTCTCGGGATGGTCATACCCAGGATTGTAGAAACTTGGGAGAGGGCTCATTTGATCGCAAAAATAGTTTACAATGTTCTTTTTAGAGGGCAACACCGATTGGGGACAACCTGCCGCCGCTAGTGCCTCCTCAGTCCCACGCGGCATCACGTCGAAATTTTAAGAAAGACTTTTTAATCCTAATGGCCAAAAGATCCATAAATGTGCATTTAGGATGTTCTGTTAAGGCCAACGGGTAAGGTCATGGGCATAGGCAGCATATTGTCTAGGGGGGGCAGTCGATAGTGTGATGGAGGGCCTTTTATCAACTGCTTTTCCAACCATCTGTTTTTTCAGCCATATCTAATGTAAATTTGAAGGTCTAGGGGGGGGGCAGCTGCCCCCCCCCCCCCTAAGCCCATGGGTAAGGTCCCCAAATTATCCAAAAAGCTTTTCGCACATTTCAGTAGAAAGGCAGACATGCTATATTTTGCTGAAATAAGAGCTATTCATCGATTTCGATCTGAATGTTAGTAGGGCCCAAAGGGAGGCTGTTGGGCCCATGGCCTCCCAAATTCCTCCCATTTAAATTCACTTGCACTGGTGCATTGTATCTCTTTGTACTCAAGGGTTATTTAGGGGAATTGTCCAAAATGTCTAAGTGCTTGTCAATAATTACTACTAAGGTTGCCTATCCTAAATAAACACATACTAAGTAAGTATTCCACAAATGGGGCTTGGTTTCCACAAAAGTTGGGATTGGTTTTGACAGAAGTTTTTTAGCTGTTTGAGGATAAATCTGAGGCTTATATTGCAGTATAGAATTCTAAATTGAAAAAAAACACGAAGTAGATATTCAGTAATTAGTGTTTGATTTTCTTATAAGTTGATATTTAAGGAGTTTTTAGCTTGCTGATCAAAAATATGAGGCCATTTTGAAACTACAGTTTTAGGAGCATACTTGCATGCAGCCCCTGGGCAAGGGTTTCAAACGTTCAACACACTTTATAGATTTTTTTTTTTTTTTTTTTTTTTTTTTTTTATGGAATGGTGGGCATCTTACACCTTATTGAAACCAAGGTTTTGCACGCGTTTAGGACCATGTATTTACAGGGCCTTTAGGTATGATCCTTCTCTAACCATCCCCTCCCCCATGGACCCAACAGGTATAGATATGTAATTTCTCTTGTCACTCATCAAACAGTTCGTGGTAACGAACTGTAAGTAAGGAGCGACCCGGCTCAATAGTAACTGAAACTCTAACAAACGGAATTTTGATACCAATAGATATATCAAAAGAATTGGATTTTTACGCTGATTTCAAATGTATAAATTTCATTGAGTTTATTTTTACCCATCAAAGGTTACGGGCCTTAGAAAAGTTTCCTGATTTTCGAAAAAAGGGGGAAACAGCCCTTAAAAGTCTAGTGATCTCAATGAAAATCACACCATCAGATTCAGTATATCAGAGAACCCTACTGTATAGGTTTCAAGCTCCTATCTGCAAAAATGTGGTATTTTTTGCCAGAAGAAAGATCACGGATGCGTGTTTATTTTTTATTTTTTTGTTTGTTTTCCCCAGGGGTGATCGTATTGACGCAGTGGTCCTAGAATATCGGCAGAGGGCTCGTTCGAACAGAAATCAAAAGTTCTGGTGCAACTGTTTAAGTGAACAAAAAATTGGAGAGTAACTAGGTCCCCTCCCCTGCCCCCTTTTTCCCAAAATCGTCCGATATAAATTATGAGAGCCATTTTGTTCATCATAGTTGAAAGACCCGATAACTATGCCTTTGGGTATAACATGACCTCCCCCCCCATAGCCCCAGGGTAAAGGTCTTAAGTTATCTGCGTCTTAAGGTCTTAAGTAAAATCTGCCCATTGTTTGTGCATAGTATTTGTTATTGGGATGTAGACATACATTTTCGGGAGGGGGAGGGACAATTTTTCTTCTGGGGGTTTTTCCACGGGGAATTTTCCATGGGGAGGGAAGTTTCCAGGGAGTGAACTTGTCAGGGGAAATTATACACTGGGGAGTTGGCCAGAATTATTATACAAAATTCTTTTTATATGTCTTGCTTTCTCTTTTCCATCTCAATTTTACGCACTGAGTGGTTAAGAGTAATTGTCCGGGGAAATTTTCACCGGGATTGAATTGTCTAGAGGATATTTCCGTGGGGAGGGGGTTTCTCTTAAATAAAAAAAACATATTTTTTAACTGAAAGTAAGGAGCAACATTAAAACTTAAAACGAAAAGAAAATTTTGGGTATGAAAAGGGGGTTACCCCCTCCTCAACACCCCGCTCTTTACGCTAAAGTTTGAATTTTGTCCCAATTCTTTAATAATGACTCCTGAAACATAAGGGCCGTTTAATTCGAAGAATAAAACGTTTTTTTAAAAGTACTAAGAAACTTCAGCGTAAAGAGCGATTTGTTGAGGAGGGGGCAACCCCCTTTATATACGTAATAATTTCTGTTGGTTTTAAGTTTTAATTTTGCTCCTTATTTTCAGTTGAAAAACTTGTTTTTTTTATTTAATTAATTAAAAAAAAAACTTTCCGGGACCATATTATGAGTAGTCGTTAGTGATCTTATGACTGCTACAAATCGTAACACATCTTTACCGCTTTACTGAAAACGAAATAGAGTGTTAAGCCAGTTATAGTAGCCGAATGTGTTAAGCCGAAATAGTAGGAATAAGACAGTTAGAAAAAATAAGTAATTCTTTTTTAAATAGTGAAACTAAACTAATTGTCCCATATGTTTTATATTGAGTATTTTTTTTTATCAAAAGTTTATTTGAATTTAATTTTTGTTTCTCGGTTTTTTAAACCACAGTTATCACTTATGCCTTATAGGCATTTGAGGGGGCGGAAATCTTACTCTTATTTCTGGTAATTAATTTAAAAAAAAAACTTTCCGAAAAATAAGTTCTTCAAAGAAAAGTAAATGCCATTTTAAACTTAAGCTCAGTTGATACAAATACCTGTTAGAATTCAAACTCAAAACGACCAGACTATTAAAGAATAAATGAACCCCAAAACGAACAGAAATTAAATAAACAATCATAGCAAAAAATATACAACAAGTAATATGAAAATCAAGCTTAAAACGAAAACAAATATTTTGCTATTAAAGTATAAATGAAACTTAAAACGAACAGAAATTAAGTAAACAATCAATGCGAAAAACCATACAATATATATTAATGTAAATGAATAAATAAATCTTAAAACGTGTGAAACTTAAATTGAATATGCAAATCAAGTTTGAATCGAATAAAAATAACTACAAACAAGAGTTTGGGTATCGTCTCACCGCAGAAGCCTAAAATCTACTGCGTCATTGGCGCTTTACTGAAAACAATTCTTTGAAATTTTTTCACTTTTGTAACTTTAAGAAATCAAAAATTAATTAAGATTTTAGGGAATAAATATCAGCATATGTATATTAAATTGACAATGCACATTTTTTTCCAGTAAACTCATTTGAATTTTTTTTCAGTAAAGTACAAATTATATTCTGGCTTTTAGAAAGCATAGGGGTTTTGAACCCTACCCACATTAATTTATGCTCGTTTTGAGTTTGACTCTAATATTTATTTTAATTTTTGTTCGTTTTGGGTTTCATTTATTTATTGATACTGATTTGGGGTAGTTGTATGCTTGGTAGATTATATGATAGTCCGGACACCAGGTGTTGAAAATGTGAACCATACCACGACGGAATGGGGCTGCTACGAGAATTAGTCTACCCTCCACCCCCTAAATTGACCATGCGGACTCGAAAATACCAATGGCACTTGCTTGAGAGGGGTGGAACACTCCGAAACTTGACATTTTATTATATTTTGGTGTTTCATGCAAGAAAATGCATTTTCCACAAAGTTTGAGGTGCAGTTTTCCGCTCAAATAGAAATGCCTAGAAGCCATAGAATGTTTTCATAACAAACTAACACGATTAGTTACAAAAAATGGCAGAGTTTAAAAAAATGGCAAAACTATATGAGTCTTGAACAGTCTTGGAAAGTATAAACAAAATCAAATTGAATATTAGATATATAATGATATTAATTGTTGAAAGATCCATCAGTTCAAGATTTTTTTCACTGTAATTTTTATTTTCATTTTCAATGCTGTAAGAACTGGAAAATAATAAATTTGTAATATAAGAGTAATTCGTTTTCAGTGAAGCACCAATGACGCAGAAGGCTTTAGGTTTTTACAGTTAAGGAAGGGGGCAGTATCCAAATTTTGCTTGTAGTGAAACTATATTTGTCTTGACCAATCTTGAAAAGAACTAATAAATTAAACTGAATATTTGATGCATAATGATATTAATTTCTAAAAGCTCATCAGTTCAAAATTTTACCGTAATTTTAATATTTATTTTCAATACTAAGTACAAAAGAAAACATTTGTAATATAATTCGTTTTCAGTAAAGCGCCAATGACGCAGTAGGTTTTAGGCTTCTGCAGTGAGACGATAACCAAACTCTTGTTTGTAGTTATTTTTATTCGATTCAAACTTGATTTGCATATTCAATTTAAGTTTCACACGTTTTAAGATTTATTTATTCATTTACATTAATATATATTGTATGGTTTTTCGCATTGATTGTTTATTTAATTTCTGTTCGTTTTAAGTTTCATTTATACTTTAATAGCAAAATATTTGTTTTCGTTTTAAGCTTGATTTTCATATTACTTGTTGTATGTTTTTGCTATGATTGCTTATTTAATTTCTGTTCATTTTGGGGTTCATTTATTCTTTAATAGTAATTTCTGGTCGTTTTGAGTTTGAATTTTAACAGGTATTTGTATCTCCTGAGCTTAAGTTTAAAATGGCCTTTACTTTTCTTTGAAAAACTTATTTTTCGGAAAGTTTTTTTTTTTAATTAATTTTTGTTCGTTTTTGATTGCAATAAGTTTCAAGTTTTTATGGCATGGGGGGGGGGTGCTTACTGTCCGATTATTCTTGGCTTTAAAAAACGGATCTAGAACTTTCAATTTAAATCGAATTAGGCTTTTTTCAAAGTCTATACGATTACCTCTTTGATAAAAACCTTATATATGAACAATAGACAGCTTGCATAACTTGTGGACAGCGATTGACAACAATGAATGGATTGAAAAAATAGCTCCAATAAGGGGGTTTGACCATTTCACTTGCTGACACAAAGGGATCACGACTGTTTGGAATTGACCTTAATAGGAATTTGTGTGCCAAAGCAATTTTGCATCTATCACAGAGTATGTATTTTAACCTTATAATTTGTATAATTATAATAGGTTTCCTATGAGTTCTTCCCATACAAAAACCCTTCCCGTAAGTTATAACCCCCCCCCCCTTAATAAGTTATGCCCCAGGGCATAACTTACAACGCCTACCCCTGGGCCCTGGTGGGCTGTGTTAGTAGAATGCTAATATGGAATTCTACCGGCCCTATGTACCAAACAGGTTTTTCTGGTAGTCCTATTCTACAGGTCATTACACCTTTGCCAAGAGGAATGAGTATAACTTGATTGGTGATTGGGATTTGAATAAAAGGAATAGTTTTCTTTACAATTCATATTAATAAGGGAATTGAATTCAAAGAGAATAGTTTATTTGCGAGGATATTAGTAGAGGAAAAAATGAGTAGTGCATTTACATTATTGGAGATTAATGATGGAGCTGACAACAGCAGCAATGATGCACGAGTACCCAATGTAGCTGTGGAAATAACTGCTGGCTGTAGACTATGTCTTGAATGGGACATTATGTATGCGAGATACGTGATATCATTAAGCAAATTTAAACAGGAGGAGCAGCTATGTTTTTCTGGAAAAGTGAATATTCTCCATATAAATAAACTTCGGTCAGCATTAGATGTCCTATCGAAATATATTGATGAGAACAAAATGCATCAGTGATTATTATTATTGTAATTGTGTTCAATAAAATTGTTTCTAAATCAATGATATTTTTTCTTTCTATAGTAGACTAGCGTATATTTTTTAGAGTAGAAAAAAGAAATTCTGGTTAGTCTGAAGTTGATCGTGAGAGAGTTAGGACTAAAAAAAAATGGACAGTTTCGAGAAAGATCGAATCATGAGGAATCTAGTTCTTATGGAAAAACGTTTAGTTCTAGACGATGATTTTCTAGAGTTGTCTATTCAAAGGAAGATATTTTCTCGGGGAATGCTTGTCGATATAATGAAAACTGATTCTCCATCATTAGACTATTGCATGAAACTTCTACATTGTGGTCCAAATGCATTTACACAATTTATTGATAGTTCTTATGGAAAAACGTTTAGTTCTAGACGATGATTTTCTAGAGTTGTCTATTCAAAGGAAGATATTTTCTCGGGGAATGCTTGTCGATATAATGAAAACTGATTCTCCATCATTAGACTATTGCATGAAACTTCTACATTGTGGTCCAAATGCATTTACACAATTTATTGATATATTGATCACGACACGGCAAAATGATATTGTGGATATGCTTTTAAACATTAGTTTAGAAATTTAGGACTTTTTTTTCATAAGAAAGATGGTGCTCAAGGATGATTTACTCCTCTCTCTCTCTCTATCTCAGACAATTTTTGATGTTGCTAGCTCAGTTTCATTGTGGCAGTGAGAGCGTCAACACATGATAAAATGTTCCATACATGTCCACTATGTATGTACTCACTGGGCAGCTGGTCATCATGTGAGAATTGCACAATGATTGAGGAGTATGATGAAAAGTGTAGATTATGCAACCCATGTAAATTGCATAGAGGATATGCTGTGCAAATTAAAGGTTGTAATTCCTGTCTTGAAGAGGTGTGTGACTCTCATCCTAGAGGCCACCTATGCTCCAATTGTCATTATGATAAATGTAATCAGTGGGAGAGTACATATCCCGGTATGATTGGGTAGAATCCTAACCTTGATTTTAGTTTATTGCTACGAGATTGGTATCGTCGCGGTTTTAGATTGTTCTGGGAGGAGGAACCGGGTCATCGATTCAACTGTTGGAACAACAAAAGAATATGGTTTCTACGTCATCGTTGTGAAGACAACGGGTGTTATGATTATAAACCCACTGATTTTTATTTGGCTGTGACGGAATGTGATTCGACACTTGAGGACACAGTTTATGAAATTGCTTCAAATACGCAAATTAAAACATGTGAATTCTATAGAATGAATGAGAATAGTATCATTGACTATACAAAGAGATATGACAAGAGTGAAGTCACGCTCTACTGTAGAAAATGTGACCCTGACATTGCAGTACATCAGGATCAGTACACTGTGAATTCAGATAATCTACCTGCACTAGTTGTTGTCGACAAATACCTAGTAGTGGATGAAATCTAAAGAGTAGAAAAGTCGTTTTATCATGTATATAATTTTTTTTTTTATTAATAAACAATTTCACATACATCTTTAGAACATTTTATTCTTAGGGCACTAAAATCAATATTAAATACACTTGTAAGTATATTCTCCACTAGAAAGTCGTTCAATCGAGGTAAGTCAACGTAGATGTCGAGAAACTGCTTGTAGGTGTAGCCACGACATCTGAACATGAAAAAGAGTAGTGCATGAAAGCCACATGTCTTAGTCGTTAAATCCTGTACTCTTCGTTGATTTTGAATAATGGTTTTCCCACTGCTTTCAATAAATTTGCTGATGTATGGAGCATAGAATTTATACGATAGGCCAAGAGGATCAAAAAATTCAATATTCTTCGCTGTTTTAAAGATGCATAGCCAATGACCAGTCTTCAAAGTCGATGGACTGCTATTAACAATGATTAGGGTATTGTTAACACTTGGAATTTTTTCAATGAAGTCCGAAGGTATGCAATAGGACTTGTACTGGGGCATGTATGGATCCATACTAAATACATTGATTATTTGGTTTGTGTTCATGGTGCAAGGTCTAGTAGAACACTGCCGTCGGGTGTGATTTCCCAATAGGTTTCAAATAGACTCAATGATATTAGCGTGATACTCTCAGTCAGAGCATTGGCAAATGTACACTCTAAACGTACATTCCCTGTTCGTACTATACTCATATCTTGTGTGCCTGACAAGTCCAAAACAATAACCCCATGATTTTTTGAAAACATTGAATCGGTTATTCCATTTTCAAATAGTTGAGAGTCATGATCTAGGGATTGCATGGTCAACTCGTACAGAGTTCTATAGGATTTTATGTCAAATGATAGAGTGTACAGTGGAATACCATTCACTTTGCACACAAGGCTAGATAGACCGAAAAAATTAAAATCATGGGGGATTCAGTCCAGGATCCAACGGCACTGCCACTCTTCACAAAGGCCAAAGCCAATTTTGATGGGATTTCTCCATTGATAAATGATGAATCGCTATAGCTACGAGAACCAGCGGCAATGTGACGTTGATTGGTGATTGTATGGGGGACAAGAAGTTTAATGATGTTGCCATTGGCTCTTAGATTTTCCACTGCCAATGCAACAGAGCTCATAACTTGTTGTTTTCGGACGTGGAGAATTGCCGATGTGATAATGACATTTGCATCGGGTGCTGCAGGAAGTGTTTTTCTCAAAATGAAATTCGATGGTGCCATCTGTAATTTTATGTCAATCTTGACATTGGGGGGTAGCCATTGGGATATATTGAATATCTCATGATTTAATTTTCCAACCAGATGATACTCCTGGGTCACTGCAGTAGTCAACTCACCGTCTGTATCAACACCTGTTCGATATTCATAGCCCAATGATTGCCCTCTCATCTCCTTGTACGCCTTTGGCGTCATCATCATAAATTGTATGTAACTTGCATAGTTTGATAAATTATTGCTAGTGCTCACCAATGTTCCATTAATAAATACATTAATTTGCTTGAATAGGTTGTGTAGAATACAGTTTTCATAGGAGAGACCATCGCCGGCATTTGGAGTTGTATTATCTGACTTTTTCTTCACCACAACATTTAAATCAATAAATGTTGACGACAAATCAATGAAATAGTCTTCATTGGAAAATATTTGAAAGTGTATATTCTCCGAGAGGGGTTGTTGAGGGTGAAATTGTTCATAGTAGCCATACTTGACACTGACATCAACATTTTCAGCATTGAATAGATTCAATGAGGAGCTGATTGATGGATATGGTTCCTTGTGGGGGAGATAAGTCATCTTAAGAGAAGAAATCCTTCTTTGATCTAACAATCTTTTTCTTTTTCTTCTTATTGGCCTTCGTTGTTTTATTTCTCAAAGTCCTTGTTGATGTCCTTTGCTTCCTGCCTGGGTGGAGACTGATGAGTGAATGACGCGAACGCATCCTTTTCAATCCCTCCCCATTTTGTCGAGATTTTAATTGTTCACCAACGGCTCTTGCTGAAGATCTAATATTTTCCTTAACACTCTCCTTGAAATTCTTGCCCGACCTGTAGTGTGGAGGCAGCAAAATTTGATGCAGCAGGTACAAGATATTTTCTGGCGAGGGGTAGTGCAGAACGAAATAGCCTAGCAAACCAGCTGCCAAGACCATAGCCAGACATTGTAGTACGACCCTTGTAGTAGTCCAAACCATTGCCTATTTGACGTGGACTCAAAGCACCAACATAACAATCAATATCGGGACAGACAAATGGAATTCTTCTATTGTTCATTTTAGGTGATTGTACCGTCGTCGTTGACAATGGGTCGAAAATGACATGTAATCACTGCTAAGCCTTTTGTTATTGCTAGAGGATCACCCAATTCACTTCTTAGTGTTAACTGACAGAGTTCCAAATACGAAGTGTTTACAGGAACATACTGAAGATGCTTTATATTATAGTGATGAACAAGTTCATGAGTTGTTTTTCGTTCAAGAACACGTAGGAGGGGGACATTTGAATTACCGACTCTCGACGTTTCCACAAAGGATGCATAGAGAAATATGCAAGAGTCTGAGGCGAAACCAGGTGGATAATCGGCAAAAATAACTTGATCCATCCCGTAAACGGTGCCAGCATTTTTCCCATGGATCATATTCTGTTTAAAGCCAAGAACATCTCTCAGATTATCATTGAGAATAATTGTTTCAGTGTCAACAGGTGAGCTAATGTAAATCCTATCATGTTCCAATGAATAATTAAAATGGAATATACCATTCCTACGATATGAGATTTTTCTATTGATTGTACGACACAAATCTCCCATATTATCATATTCAATATATTTCAACTTGACATGTGGATAGTCACTAGGTTTAAGTGCTTCAACCCATTCATAGTCGACATAGCTCAATCCATTCATAGTCCAATCGATTGGTATAAGTTTTATTTCATATTTACGATCCTTTCTAAGGATGTCATAGGTATTTTTGAGAATACAGTCGACAAGAGCCACTTCATACGCACCGTCAAATTTGATGGCAGGGGAGAGTTTTGTCCAAAAATCACTTGTCGTATTCAAGTCATTGTAGAGAGGATCGGAAACGTTGGACATGAAAGTTACATAGAAATCATTGGGCATTGTCAATATCTTCAACACCGATCCAAGAATCAAAATCAGAGTTGTATCCAAGCCTCCGAACAAGTAACTGTTTCTTACCGCCGCGAGTACGTGTCTTTAATATCTTTTCAATTTGGTAGATTTCACTAGCATTTTTAACTTTTTGCAGTTCATAGTCATAAAAGCCGCCGAGAATCTCTTCATCTTTGGTATCACGCAAGCGATAAGTTATGGGTTTAGTGTCTAGGATTTTTGCCACTTTAAAAAGTTCAGTGGACCACAAGTAATTCCCCTTTTCAAAAACATTAGTTGTTCTATTAATTCGAACAGTATCACCAACGTTGAATTTATTTTTCTTCTTGACATTTGATTCATTGGAATATTGTTTAAGAAAGGTGTCAATTGTATCATGATCCGAATGATGAACTTCCGTTGGTGTAGAGTTGGACAATATCGATGAGGTCGTTGATTATAAATCAACATGATTTTATCAAGATCGTGAATAAAAGCCGATGTATTTTTCAATGTACAATATCTTGAAATTAAAAGTCGCATAGTTCTTATCAATCCTTCGGCCATTGCAGCCTTTATAGGACTGTGACTATGATAGAGCAGTGTACTATATTTCTCTAGTACTTTTGCAACATGGGGATTAACAAATTCACTACCGCGATCCGTTTGAATTTTTTTATATGAATCCTGTTCGAGAATACTTTCAATGGCCCGGGCAACTTCAACACCTCTCTTTGATCGCAATGGAATTGCATATGCATAGCGACTAAAAACACTGATTGCAAGTAGAATGTACTTGTACGGTGTATTGTGACGTCTTTGAAGCTCATCTAGAGTCAGGAGATCTGCTTGCATTATATGCAATGGGTAAAAGGCTTTAGTTTTTCGATATTGATTGGCACGAAGTCTATGATTTCTATGCAGAGTGTAACTTGATTCATTTTATAGATAGTCTTGTACACTTTTAGTGCGAACACCAGTGACTTTGGAAAGAGTGGTGGGGGAACTTAAACTCCCCGCCTCGCCAATATTTTTATAAACACCTTTCAGAACTTCAGCCATTTTGAGCGTAAACACGTTGTGTAATAACCGCTACCCTTTTGTATACTGGCTGTTGGCGGTGGTGGTGGTGACGTTGACTTGATACGTCTTCGCTTTTGTCTAGCTACCAGTGGTGTGCTAGTATTTTCCAAAATTGATTTAAAATCTTCTTCTTCTTCTTCAACTTCATATTTTAATGGTGTTGATGATGATGCATGTTCATTTAATTTTTTTAGAATTTGTCTATTGCCAATAAGACTTTTGGGGAAGTTTAACGTATTTAGAAAGTTGTATAGATGAGTGTCAAATGATAATAGTCCTTTACGATTTGTAACCATGTCATACATTAAATCAAGTAGATTATAGCTCTTGCCCTGAATTATAATCCTTTCCCCATTGCTCTCAACTTGAATTTGACCACTTTCCAAGAGATAGGTTAGGAGTCGTTTACTTTGTTCACGATATGAGTGGGGCATTAGATTTCCAATTTTCAATACAATTGAATCCAATTCCTCCTTCTTTAATAGTGTTCCAGCAGCAGCAGCAGACTCTTGAGAAGATGATTCTTTTTTGGGATCAGCAGCAGTGGGCTTCGATCGATAGGACTTGTGTTTGTCCACTCGGCGAAGTGCATCTTGAAGTAAAAGCAGTTTTTTATCATCCTCAATAGTTTCATTGTCAAGGAATTTACTCAGATTGTTCTCAAAGTGTTCCACGGGTGAGAGAGCTAGTTCTATTGGAGTCAATTTATAGGGTTTTGCCATTCTCACTAGAGAAAACTGTTTACAAGTCCCGCAATTATTGGCAGTAAAAGTGTGAAAAAGCTACCGCCTGCCTGAAGAAGTCGTTTCCTTTTAAAATTCTTTCCTTTCTTTTTAGAGGCCAATGTACGTACGATGGAACGATGTTGTTTTGCCTGTTGCTTAACTACTTCTGGCAATTGAACATTACCCTCGGTCAAATTTAAACAAAGTTCAGATATTAGATTAATGAAATCATTGTCAATACCATGTTTGAGTATTGCTTTTCTAAGCTGAGGTTTTGAAGTGCTTAGAACTGAAAACAAATGTCTATTTTCATGTAGTTTCTTCAGTGTCATGATAGCGACTAATAGGTCTTTTTAGTGTTCACAGGGAGATATACTGTAATTTCATTGTCGAAAATATCTGTGACTACACGCAGATCCTCGGGTGTATTTTGATTAAGATCCAATAGGATATAACCGTGGGGTTTATTAGTTGCCTGATTGTATGCTGAGAGCAGAAATTTAGGGGCACCTGGATAGATTTGTTTATTGAGGGTTATTAGCGAGCTAGAATCACGAACAACTCTGTAGATGATATAGTAGGTACAGTTCAAAGCAAGTGTTCGCATACATTTGCTCTGATGAAAGAGATTGTGTAGAACCAGAGTAACGGAAATCTGTTCATGATTCAATAATGTTGAAAACATCAAGTCCCTGTATGAACTGTATCTGCACCGATGCCATGGCAGCAGCAATTGCTTTTATTTTATTGTATGACTCCTGCCAAATACTATAGCAATAGTAGATTTTTTTCGGCTTTTCCACAAACATTTTATCGCAATTTTTAATTATTTTAGTTAAGAGTGTTGTTTTGCCCGACATTGAGGGTCCACACAGAAACGATCTGAATGGTGTTTTAAATTGATACATGTTCCCTTCAACAGTTCACCTGGACAACTAACTGTAGACTCTAATTGTCTAATGACTAAATAATTTCCCTACTACTACTACTACTACTCTGTTCTTCAAGACGAATAAAGAATCATATTTTCTTTTATTATATACATAGAAAAAAGTAACAATACATTGAAAAAAAAGCACATTAAACATGAAAAAATACACTTTTTTTAATTTATTTATAATAAAAAAATACAACATTTACATGGGCACACTTGAATACTTTTTTTTGTTTATTTATAGAGAAAAAAAATACAACATTAAATTAGAGAGCACTGGAAAAAAAAATCACTTTTTTTGAATCAAACATTTACAAAAAAAAAATCTGCTCTAAGTCAAAAAGATGACTTTGATATTGTGGCGATGCGCCCCCGCGCTGGCGGCGGCCCCCCCCCCTGGGCCGCGAGGCTCCCCCCCGCCGCGAGGCCCCCCCCCCAAAGGTTTTTAGGAAATAATTTACAGGATTTTATTTAAATCGAGACTTTCCCTGTGGGCAATACATTCGGCCCGGTCTGAAGTTAAATAGTGACCAAGGGGGAGGGTAGTCACACCATCTTGACAAACATAGACCTTGTCGGAAATGGTACTCATGGCTATTTTTTCTACATTTACAGTAAAGTTCCTGTAGTTGTGGGAACGAATTGCCAACAATTTGGCTCGTGGAATTGCATTTTCAACAATACAATTCCTATAAATGTTCATGTCGAAATTCTTGTCCACATAGCGCGTGGGTACTCCTTTGCAACGTTTCTTGATTTTCTCGTCGTGTGTCTGTATAAAGTACACCTTCGGACCTACAAACATACCACGGGAAATCAAGTCGCTTCCTGTTTCTGATTTAAAAAATAAAAGCTGATTGGGCGCCCGACGTTTTACTAGCTCAGGGTAAAGACCACCGCTCCAATTGGTGTAGTCCATCCGTGAACTGATATTTTCACCGTGCGCCAAATCATCAATTAGATTTGGTGTTTTTACTTTTAACAGTAGAGAATCCGTGTCACCGTAGCAAACCTCTACTTGCCCCTTTTCAGGCCACTGTACCCTAGCCACATTGTAGTAGAATTCCAACATGAGCTTTTTAGAGATCTCCAGGATAGCACTGCCTGCAGCAATATTTTTATTCAAGACAATGCGTCTTTTTTTCCTAATGAAAAGTACCATGTCCGGGCCAATGATTGTAAAGGAAGTGTAATTTGGATCGGCAATAATTCGAGCACATTGTTCTGGATCGGTCACAACGTCTCAACGATTCCTATTACGAACACTCTCACACATTTTGCCGAAAGCCGAATTCAAAATGAGTTTATAAATTTCTTTTTCAGCTTTCGTCTGTGCTTCAGAACGTTTGCTGACAAAAGTGTCAACAAACGCTTTCAAATAGGGTTTTTGACTAAACTCGAGTGCTCGGTGAACCTTTGTGACGTTGAAACCATTGTTACACATCCATTTTAAAGCTACATGATGTACAACTATGTTTTTTTTTCGGCAGAAGGTCAGCAATAAGTTTTTGTTTTGAAGGTGACCAATGCAATCCGTCCACCTCGACTAAACGCCTATTGCGAGGGCTCAAAGAGTCCTTAGTCACAGGTCTATTGATGCACGGGAAAACAAAATCCTTTACTGAATCGTGAAGCTCGACTGGTATCTCTCCATCAATTTCAAAAAACCATCCAACCGGCCCATTCTCCTCAACACTGTTAATGTTGGGGAAATGGGGAGCTTGAGGGTCATTGAGCCATTTATAGTCGCCGCAGGGTAGTTCATAATGGGACATGGCTGAGGGGTAGAGAGAATTCATATCGAGGAAAACTGCATCCGATTTTGTCCCCGTCTTCTCTCCTGTTGGATCAGTTTCCAAGATACGGTCCCCGTGAAAAACAAAACCCCCCCTCATTGACCTCTCGATGAACAGATGCTGATCAATGTCAGTGATTAGCCCAATTTTTTCCCCACTAATTTTCAGGATAAGGTCCATCACTAGATGAGGCGAAGAAAAATAATAACCCAAATCAAGATTAAATTCCTCATAGATTTTATCCGTATTTTTACACATAATGTCTAACAAAGTTAACACGTCACTCGACAAATACAGCTTGCAGTAGTCAGACTGCAAGTAGTCAGATCGTGAAGACTGTCGTAAAACGATTCAACTGAAGGAATAGTTTCCTCGGCGAATCTCGACATGGAACAATAATGGTCATAAGGATATATGCCCTTGACCGTTAACAAATCATATAAATCATTTGGAAATTGTTGCTTGAGAAGGGGGAAAGCATTGCTGCCGTCATCGTTTTTCTGCACTTGAATTAATTCGCTCAATGATTTGGGGAAAAAACTGTAGGAATCTAAAAAGCGAATTTTATTCGTGTACTCAACGCCGGCTTCAACAAATTTCCACATAAATTCCAAAACAAGCAACTTTTCCGATGATTTAGGTATGATTTTGTACGTAAAGCTGTCTATCACCCATGCATCATCATCTATTGTTCCATTTCTTTAAGATGTGCCAATGCTGGTAGCACATACTTCAGATCATAGTTAGAGTTATGTATAAAAACCGGTAGAAAAAGTTGTTGTTTAATTTTTAAATTACATGAATTGTGTGCCCACCCTCGAAAGTTGCTTTTTCCCGTTGAATTGGGGTCAATAAGGTGGTCATGGTCCTGAACCGCGTCTTTTGGGGCAAGGGCCCCCTTACACACCCAGCAAATTGTCCCCTTTTCCAGCGCCAGTTGCTCTTTATCCGACAATGTCATTGGATAATTGGTATGACGTAATCGTGAAATTGCCTTGTTTGCCGTTTTTATTAAAGAAACCAATAGCTTTTCCATACTGCCCTCCTCGTCCATAGTAAAAAAAACTCTTCCAATTGCATTTTATTGTTGCAGTCGCGACGAGCATGCGCGTAGGAACACGCAACTAGTTTGTGTTCCTTGACTATATTTGGCCTTGATGGGTCCGACACCTCAACCAGTCTTGTTTCACAATCTAAAGACACTTTATCAGCTTGTAGAAGAGAATTTTGAAAATTTTTAAATTGTAAAGTGTCTTTGCCTTCTGCCGGCATTTCTATTCTTTGATTTCCATGAATTTTGCAATGCTCCATGTGATCTGAAAACGTTCGCTCAGATCTAAATGAGGAAAGGCACATGGGCAATAGAAACATTCTCCTTTCTTCGTGCCTTGAGATAGGAGTTGACTTATTGCCGTAACGGGAAAAAATGACCATAAGAATTTACATCTTTGGGAGGCTCGTAAATAACCCATACAAAATTTTTAACATTTTCCACCATCGGTGTCCTCACTGAATACAAAACTCCTTTTTTATTCGGTTTTTTCCCCCATCTACAAATTCAGTGTCATACTGAAGAACAACCACCCCCACCCCAAGATTTTCATTTGCTTTCTCGAATATGCTTATTTCTTTCAAGGACACCGGATATTTCCCCTCTAAACAATCAAAATTTACCTTAGGGAAATTTTTTCCACCGTTGCGAGCAAGTTCGTCGAGATTTTTCATTGTTGACTCATTATATAATGTCTTATGGGATGCCACTAAAAACGCATACTTAAAACATTGCAGTCCCGTGTCAAAATAGAAACTCTGAACTCCTTTGGTAGCCGACAAATCTGGGTGGCATTTTATTCCTTTACCCCTCCCACCCCTTAAAATAAAGTTTTTTTTAAATCTACTGAGATTCAGATCCATGCGTTCAATGTATAAAATGGTGGACCCACTACCCCTCTCATTAAATGTATCCAAAGTTGAAATTAGTTTATTCACCCAGTTGAAAAAGTTGTCTTCAAATTCGTTTAGACCTGGGTAAAAAGTCTGGTTGCCTGTTGAAAAATGAAAATAAAAAATATCCCCGGATGTCCCCTTTTGTAAGTAAACTTTTTGATTCACCGATGCTTTAATTCCCCCTCGACCTCCCCAATTCTGGATCTGAATCTCAATAAGTGCTCGAATTCTGTCGATATAGCTATGGAGAACTTTCACGGGGTCATTTAAAATAATGCCAGCGTTTTCCTCGGGAAGGCTAAAATCTATCCTGTATGTTTGCAAATGACCTAGAGCAGATTCTAACAAATAAAATTCACGCAATTCCGGGGACATAGCACTATTTTCATGTCCTGTCCCTGTTTGTTCAGGACTCAATTCACTAATAGTAAAGTTGTCGTTAAAAATGTCCCCGGAAGAATTAGACCCAACAATTTGCATAAGACTGTCCATTTCTTCAGCTGTAAATTGAAAATCCAGGGGGATATCAAATAACGTACCTTCACTAACATCATCCGGCGCGAGGGGGCAATTACCCATGATACTTTGAAGTCCTGGACCAGGGAAGGCAGAAGTTTTACAGCTTCCCCCTGAAACTAGAAAATGAATAGATTAAGTTTTTTTTGACGAAAGTTTTATTACAATTATAACACACTTTTTTCTTTTTTTATCAAATAATTTTTTTTTTAAACTAAAAAGTTAACCCCCCCCTCCCCCCCCCTCCCGGGGAGGACCCTTGGGAACCGAGAGCTTCCTTTGAGGTAGGAGGATCGATGCCCTTTCGAGTTGAGATATCGGACTTCACAACACTGTTCAAATAGAACAGCCTCAAATTCTTTCTCGAAAGCATCTTTCAATGAAAATAATTGCTTGAATTGAGTTTGCCCAAAATAATGTTTTCTTTACATCATTGTGAAGACATAATTGAACTTTCTTCGTATGTTAATATACCTTATCAGAAATTGACATCCTGTTACAAGAACTCCACTTAAAATTCAAATAATACTTATCAAGTGGATCCTGTTACAAGAACCCCACTTAAAATTCAAAGCGGATTAAGTAGCGATGGGAATAATTTGATAAACATCGGATATGGACAAGGGCTTAGTGCAAAATTATGCGTGATAAGCTATTTCAGCGTTAAAAGCATTCCTTTATATACTGCTAATTTGGTTAATGAAAGAAAATGAAATAGGATTATTATTATAGAAACAAATTTTAAGTTTTACTCATCAAAAGCTATGCGCCTGAGAAAATTTTGTCTTATTTTTGAAAAAATAAGGAAAAAAATATATACATTTACAAGTTCTGGCTGCATATCAGAAGTCCCTGGCATGGCTTGAAGAGGAGTGTCCTCCCTATCTTGATCTGATGAGGCTGAGGCATTATGTGAAGCAGCCCATTCCCTTTTCAACTTCCTTCCAGCTTGCGTGGAGCTAACACTGGCGTCAGAGGACCCTGGCATTAAAAGGTTCGCGGCCATTGGCTGGTCCAGGTTATGTGTAATTCTACCAGCATATTTGATAATAGATGGCCTTGTGGCTTGCATTAATGCAGCTTCGCTCCATCTCGCTTTCTTTTCCAGAGGGGCATTATAGCACGTATCCTCTTCCTTTAAAAAAAGACAAAAATTTAGCATGAAAAAAAAATGCATTTTAGGTTTGGAAAATAATTCAGTTTATGTTAGGCATCTAAAGTAGTGTAAAAAACATCTTGATTTCAAAATCAGGGGTTTTCAATTACTTTTTTGAGCATCTGAATCTTAATTCGACAAAAACTGGGTTTGCCCACGAAATTTTACAAAACCTTACTTGAGCCTTTTTTTTATTCAATTAAATAAATATTTATATTTTCCTTTATTATCAAAATAAAATACTCATTGTTACAAATTTAGATTTTTTAGAATGATTTTCAGCTCTTAAACTAAGGTAAGCAGCATAGATTCTAAATTGTTTTGGTTCTTCTTCTAAAGACTAAAAGCACCATTAGACTACTATGATCTAAAATATCACTGAAATACATTTTCCAACAGTACATGGTAACGAACTATAAGTAAGGAGCAAATCAGGCTAATAGTAACCGAAACTCTAAAAAGGAAGCTTTTGTAACAATTAATACATTAAAAGAATCAAACATTTTATTCTAATCCCAAATTACCGATCGAAAGCTAAGCACTTTTTTTAAAAATTTTCCTGATTTTCAAAAAACATCCCTAAAAAAGGCCACTGATCTTGATAAAATCGCACCGTAATAAAAAGGAAGCTTTTGTAACAATTAATACATTAAAAGAATCAACATTTTATTCTAATCCCAAATTACCGATCGAAAGCTAAGCACTTTTTCAAAAACATCCCTAAAAAGGCCCACTGATCTTGATAAAAATCGCACCGTAAATTTCAGCCTATAAGACAACTAGGTAGAGGTTTCAGCTCCTAAACAATAGGCTTCTAAGTGCATAAGTACCCTTAGTTCTAGTGTCTGTCTTAAGTAGTCAAAAAGATTAACCAGTAGCAAAGTGAGTGTTTCTACCATTCTATTTTAATTTTTCATATACAATGAACCAAAATCAAAGTGAACATGCCTCTCTTTTTTGAATATTTGCTAAAATTGAAATACATGGATCATTTAATATTTAATGATGAAGGAAGCTTTTTAAAAGAGGTAACCACACAGTGTAAGGAAAGAATTTCTTCCTTAACTTAATGACAAGACAATTTCTTTTTATTATAATAATGAGAAAATTTTTACTCACCAGAAATTGCTTAGAATTATCCATTTCTATGTAAATGTTCACAAAAAATGTCAGTAGTGTTAAGTTGAATGAACTATTCAAAACTGTTGAAGAACCTAATTTGAAACCTGAATATATACAAAAAATAATTGCATAACAGCGAAACAAGACATGCTGGTTTTGGTTTATCACTAAAAAAAGACATGTATATACCTTGAACTAGAAATTGCGTAAATCTCTTGGCAAAGGTGTAATGACCTGTAGAATAGGACTACTAGAAAAACCTGTTTGGTACATAGGGCCTGTAGAATTCCATATTAGCATTCTACTTGTGTTGACACCCGAGTTTTTTGTTATCAGAACTTTGAACTATTTTAACAAAATGTCTATCTAAAAATTTTTATCTGATGCATTTAGGGCGTGAAGGAGGGAGAGGGGCTAGTTGCCCTTCAATCTCTTTTGACTCTTAAAAAGTTAACAAGAACTTTCAATTTTCAATCAAATGAGCCCTCACTAAAGTTTATACGAGCATTCCTTCCATAAGAAATAATATGAAGGACTCGGAGAATCCTTCAATTACAACCCTTGCCCTGAGGGCTTTGGAGGAGTTGTAATCCTCAAAGACCTAATTTCCATAACTTAAAACTACGTTTAATAAAATGGCTGTCGTAAAATTTTGATTGCATGTGTTTGGGGAAAAGGTGGGCGTGAAAGGGGGGTTAGTTGCCCTCAAATCACTTTCGACTATTACAAAGGGCACTAGCCCTCGGAATGTCCAATCGAATGAGCCTTTTTTGAAGTTTCTACGACACCGCCTTCTATAAAACCTTATATGCCCCCAGGGCATAACTTAAAACCCTTGCCCTGAGGGTTTTGGTGGATTGTCCTCCTCAAAAACATACTTTCTATCTGGAAATCAACTACGCTGAACAAATGGCTATCTCAAAATCTTGATTGGATGTGTTTGGGGGAATGATGGGTGTGGGGGGGGGGGCTAGTTGCCCTCCAATCACTTTCGACTATTGAAAAGGGCACTAGCCCTTTGAATTTCTAATTGAATGTGCCTGTTTTGAGGTTTCTACGACAAACCTCTTCTATAAAAACCTTATATGCCGCCATGGCATAACTTAAAACTCTTGCCCTGAGGGTTGTGGGGGAGTGTCCTCCTCAAAAACATATTTTATATCTGGAAATCAACTACGCTGAACAAAATGGCTATCTCAAAAGTTTGATTGAATGTGCTTGGGGAAATGATGGGCGTGGGGGGGAGCTAGTTGCCCGCCAGTCACTTTTGACTATTAGCCCTTCAATTAAAGGGCACTAGCCCTTTAATTTCCAATCGAATAAGTCTGTTTTGAAGTTTCTACGACAACGCCTTCTATAAAAACCTAATATGCCCCCAGGGCATAACTTAAAACCCTTGCTCTGAGGGTTGTGGGGGAGTGTCCTCCTCAAAAATATATTTTTAATCTGGAGTTCAACTACGCTGAACAAAAATGGCTGTCTCAAAATTTTGAATGGATATGTTTGGGGGAATGATGGGCGTAGGAGGGGGGGGTAGTTCCCCTCCAATCACTTTCGACTATTAAAAAGGGCACTAGCCCTTTGAATTTTCAATCGAATGAGCCTTTTTTGAAGTTTCTGCGACAACGCCTTCTATAAAAACCTTATATGCCACCAGAGCATAACTTAAAACCCTTGTCCTGAGGGTTGTGGAGGAGTGTCCTCCTCAAAAGTATATTTTCTACCTGGAAATCAACTACGCTGAACAAAATGGCTATCTCAAAATTTTGATTGGATGTGTTTGGAGAAATGATGGGCGTGGGGTGGGGGCTAGTTGCACTACTTTCGACAATCACTTTCGACTATTAGAAAGGGCGCCAGCCCTTTAATTTCCAATCGAATGAGCATGTTTTGAAGTTTCTACGACAACGCCTTCTATAAAAAACCTTATATGCCCCCAGGGCATAACTTAAAACCCTTGTCCTGAGGGTTGTGGAGGAGTGTCCTCCTCAAAAATATATTTTCTATCTGGAAATCAACTACGCTGAACAAAATGGCTATCTCAAAATTTTGATTGGATGGGTTTGGGGGAATAATGGGCGTGGGGGGGGGGGCTAGTTGCCCTCCAATGACTTTCGACTATTAAAAAGGGCACTAGCTTTTAGAATTTCCAATCGAATGAGCCTTTTTTGAAGTTTCTACGACACCGCCTTCTATAAAAACCTTATATGCCCCCAGGGTATAACTTATAACCCTTGCCGTGAGGGTTGTGGGGGAGTTTCCTCCTCAAAAATATATTTTCTATGTGGAAATCAACTACGCTGAATAAAATGGCTATCTCAAAATTTTGATTGGATGTGTTTGGGGAAATGATGGGCGTGGGGGGGGGAGGGTGGCTAGTTACACTCCAATCACTTTCGACTATTAAAAAGGGCACTAGCCTTTTAATTTCCAATCGATTGAGCCTTTTTGAAGTTTCTACGACAACGCCTTCTATAAAAACCTTATATGCCCCCAGGGCATAACTTAAAACCCTTGCCCTGAGGGTTGTGGGGGAGTTTCCTCCTCAAAATATATTTTCTATCTGGAAATCAACTACGCTGAACAAAATGACTATCTCAAAATTTTGATTGAATGTCTTTGGGGGAATAATGGGCGTGGGGGGGGCTAGTTGCCCTCCAATCACTTTCGACTATTAAAAAGGGCACTAGCTTTTAGAATTTCCAATCGAATGAGCCTTTTTTGAAGTTTCTACGACACCGCCTTCTATAAAAACCTTATATGCCCCCAGGGTATAACTTAAAACCCTTGCCGTGAGGGTTGTGGGGGAGTGTTCTCCTCAAAAATATATTTTCTATCTGGAAATCAACTACGCTGAACAAAATGGTTATCTCAAAATTTTGATTGGATGTGTTTGGGGAAATGATGGGCGTGGGGGGGAGGGTGGCTAGTTACACTCCAATCACTTTCGACTATTAAAAAGGGCACTAGAACTCTCGATTTTCAATCAAATGAGCCCCCTTTGAAGTTTCTACGACGGCCCCTTCCATATGAAATGCCTCTGGGAAAAAAAATAATAAATAATAATTATAAAACATTGGAGCCGTATGGCCTTTACTATAGGCAACGCTACAGCGTTGCTTCTGACTAAATTTAACTACATTTTACATTGTTTAACTAAATAAGTGGCATCGAATATCACGAAGATTTTTGTGAGGAAGAATTAGCAACAGTACTAAAAGGATTAAAAAATAATAAGGTCCCAGGTGCTGATAGTTTGGTAAATGAGTTTCTTAAATATGGTGGCTCTGAGGTTAGAAATAAGTTACTGAAGATTATGAATATGATTCTTGAAAAGAGGAAAGTCCTAGCGATTTTAGGGAACCCTAATTAAACCACTGTATAAGGAAGGTGATAAAAGTGAGTGTGGTAATTATCGAGGCATTAGCCTGTTATCTGTAGGTAGCAAATTACTTAGTAATGTGATACTTTTAGACTGAGAGATGCTGTAGACAAAGTTATAACAGTGCGGTTTTAGAAAGGGTAGAGGATGTGTCGACCAAATTTTCACTTTTAGGTTAATAATTGAGAAGTGCCTGAGTTGTCAAACACCTTTTATCCTCAGTTTTATAGATTATGAGCAAGCGTTTGATTCTGTTGATAGAAGAGCTTTAGTGAAGGTCTTTGCTCTTACATTGTATATCAGACGAACACATTAAAGTGATTAGTGCTATGTAGGAGAATAATATTGCTGCGGTTAAGGTAGGAAATAAGGTTAGCAGCTGGTTTCGTATTAAATCAGGAGTTCAGCAGGGTTGTGTTCTATCCCCCTTTATGTGGATCGTTTTGATAGACTTCGTCTTAAGGCGCACAGGAAAGGCAATGGGAGAACACGGAACCAAATGGGAAAGAAAAGTTTTCCTGGACTTAGATTATGCTGATGATTTAAGCATCCAAGACGAAAGTGTGAGCAAAATGAATGAGCTTTAAGAGATTTTGCGAATTCAGGTCCTAGAATAGGTTTGGAAATTAATGTACAGAAGAAAAAATCACTAAGGCTATGAATAAATGAAGATGAAAAGGTGACGTGGGGTAACGAAAAGATTGATCAGGTGGACAGCTTCACTTACCTTGGTAGTATTATTAGTAAAGATGGTGGGATCAGTGAAGATGTTAAAAGTAGAATAACGAAGGCTCAGGGTGTTTTTTCACAGTTAAAAATGTTTGGAAGAAGATGAAGATTAGTCTGCAAACCAAGATTAGAATATTGGAAGCTACAGTGATGACAATGGTCAAATATGGTTCTGAAGCATGGGCGCCCCGAAAAGCTGAAGTAGATTTTCTAGATGTTTTTTCCAGAGAAATTGCCTGTGGATTGTTCTGGGTACCCGGCTGACTGACCGTATTTCAAACAGTAGGCTGTACGAAAAGTGTAGTTCAAAGCTGTGTTGGCCTCAGGCGGCTTGGTGCTGCGGGATGTTGTTAGTAGTAGTATTAGTAATATTACGATGATGCTTTTACAATTTTCTTAATAACAATTATTATCCATTTATAAATCAAATAATAAAGAACAATATAAATATCAAGTCAAAATAATGAATCTGATTATTATTATAGCCCACAGTTTTAAAGGGATTTGCTAGAAAAGAAGAAAACGTTGATGGAAATCAGTGTTGGTGTAATAATAAAGCAAAATTTGATTGCCACAAGGTGACTTATACGAATATATATTTTTTTAATTTAACTTTTTGGGCGTTTTTTTTTTTTTTTTTATTAAAAAAGGAAAAACCGTTCAAAATGTATTTTCTTTCTTTTCTGTCTCGGGGTTTCATTCGGAAGTTTTCTTAATTTCTTCTCGTTTTAAGCTTGCATTCGTTGTTCATTGTAATTTATGTTTTTCACTTCTTCGTTATGTAATTCTTCTTCACTTCTTTAATTATGGTTTCACTTCTTCATTCATAGTAATTTCAATTTGTTTGAGACCTTTTCATTCTAAGTAATTGGTATTCATTTAAATTTTACCTTTTCTATTTACTTTGCAGGGATTTTTGCCCTCTTAAATATGTCATGGAGTTTTAAGTCCCGCCTAAGAATTACAGGTATAAGAAAAAAAAGGGCTAGAGCTTTTTGAGGTGTCCTATTGACAACCTCAAAAAGCTTTAAAATGCTACTCGAATTATCTAATATTTCGAGTCATATATAGCTAATATTATAATAATAGCTATATTATTATAATAATAGTTGATAGAAGTATCCTGCTCAAAAGCTGTAAATGGAACAGAAAGAAGAGGAAGAAAGGGAAACTAGAGGGGCCTCAAATAGGAAAAATAGGAAACTTCTTGGACACACTTTCTATTTAGTTGCAAGTCTTGAGGAAGTAATTTAAGTAATCACAGTTTTCAGTAAGTTTTAATCACCGTTTTCAGTAAGTAATCACAGTTTTCAGTAAGTAATCACAGTTTTCAAGAGGAAATCTTCACGTTTGCCTTCACATACTTGCTTACTTATTGGGTTACATTGAACCGCAGGCTGGTAAGCCCAACTTTGCACTGAGGCTGAGACCGAGTCCGTTGATTTTTGATTAAAGTCAAGAGTTGCGGGCATCAAGTCATTTAATTGTAGAAAACGCCAAGACATATAGTCTGTCAGTGAGAGGCAAAATCTTGCATAAGCCCTTTTAGGATTATATAAAAATGATGTCATTTCACTTGTTAAAAGATAAGTCTATCATCCATCCGTCCATACATCATTCCTATGGCAGAATTTATGTAGATACTCATAGAACTAGGGGCTGCATCAGTATGTTCAGTAACGCCATGCTTTTGGAATCCCCACGTTGGCTCTACGTCTTTACTAATGACCTTGAGCCATGATTTCAAGATGCTCTCTGTCTTTTTCCTCCAGGAAGTCACACCCACAGAACCTTTCTATAATCCGTATTGGAAATGGTTAAAAACAAATAATAATATGAATGTGCAGGTGTATATTTAGGCCTATATCTTCGTGTCAAGGTCAAGACGATCATGGTCTTGGCTGAGGAGTATCTACCCTTTAATGGAGAACTTACTGCTCAGTATTTTGGCCAAGTTTTATCTGAAACTACGCACATCATGTGTACTTTCTCCTCAGCAAACCAGTTTCTTTTAAAATAAAATCTTAATTTGCAGGGTCCACGGGCTGAGGTCCGCTCTTTACAAGTTCGCAGAGCTGCTGCTACCATAATTACCTGATAATCTTATTTTTTTTTTGCTAGGTCCCAAAGGATATTTCAGATGCCTCAATTATAGCCTAACGATTACATATAATGTAGCGTGTTTAGTTATTTTTATTTCTGATTCTTTTCTGTTTCTCTTTTCAATCCTTTTGTTTTTCAGATTTTGTTATGCTTGACTAGTATAGAAAAATGCCCGAGCCAGTAGAGAGTGAGTCGCTAGATCAGTCGAATCTGCAAGAGAATGGAGATACAAATGTGAGCGCTATAAGTTCGTCTGTATCGAAATTGTCTACGAAGAGCTCAAAAAAGCGAACTTTTGGCAAATCCAAAACTATCAATTTGAAAGTGACAACTTTGGATGGGACTGTTAATGATGTTTCAATTGAGGTAATTGTTTGCTTCTTTTATTGTATTGGCGATACTACTGACAATTTAGTATACAAACCAGTTGTAAATGTGCATTAACCCCTGATGATGGTATTAACCCCTTTTAAGCTTTAACCACTGCAAGAAACAATTTCAGCTGCTGCAAAGGTGGTTGAATATGACAGCCATGTTGGTGTCTCATAAGATAGTTAAAGATGGTCTTTAAAAATATTCTCAGCCACTTCATAAGTGGTTAGATATGATGGCTATGCTGTTGTCTCAGAAGTGTCTCAATGGTCCTCAAAACGATCTTAGCCACTTCAAAGGTGTTTGGACATGGGAGCTATGATGGTGTCTTATAAGGTAGTTATAGATCTCAGGTACTAATAGGAAGAAACTCGCTTTACAGTTCCACATCATGTTACAATTTCCTGATTCCAAGGATAAAATCAGGAAACCAGGGAAAAATGACATAATATGACTTATTCAAATTAATTTCGAGCCTGTTTCCCAACCAAGAATGTAAATTACTGTTTGCTTCATCGATGTCATCGAAGAAATTACTGTCATCGATGTTTGAAGTAGTATTAATCTACTTCTGTCTTTGAACTAAAATTACCGTTTAATTAAAACTAAAATTACCGTTTAATTAGTACTACTTTACAATCAATATTTTTTTTTTCATCAGGGTTGATTTGAACCCCAACCCTTTTCAATTAAAAAAGTCCATAAATTGGATGTTAGAACACCAGTACAAGAAATTACTGTGTTACCACTTGAGTTTTAGCTAAACACCATTGAAAATTTCAAAATTCTCCCAATTTTAATACTTTCAGTAAATTAATTTAAATTAGATTAATATTTAATTTTCTTAATCAGTGTTAAATTGAATTTTGAAACTTCATCATCAGCAAACAATGGCAGCGTCATATTCCTGTGATTTTTAGTCACATCATTAACCAAAAATGCATTCGGAGACACAATTAGACATGTTAATAATGGACAACGGGGAAAGAATTAAACTAAGGATCCCCCCCCCCTCCCTGTAGAACATCGCAAGCAACAGGACGCAGTCAAGATTGTATGGAATTTATCTCCACAAATTGCCACCGATTGCTGAAGAAGCTCTTTGTAATGTCAAGTGATATTCAGTCATATTAAAATGTCGTCATATTAAAATGTCGTCTTATTAGTCGTCATATTAGTCGTCAAATGTCGTCATATTAGTCATATTAAAATGTCAAGTGTAATGTCAGTGATATTAAAATCCCAGATAAAGATGGGAAATGTAAGTTGACTCACTAGGTTTACTGCCGGACAAGCTGTTTTTCAAGTTGCTCATGGTAACTGTCAGTTCATCCAAGGTAACCTCTCTCAATTGAAGTGATTACAGCTGTGTGATTCCACAGCTGTGTGGAACGGTAGTGTGGATCCAAAAAAAAAAACGGTTCTTCTAGGCACGGGGAAATCCTCTCTGCTATTTGTAGTTCTACTCAAGGGAAATTGTTTTAAAACGATTACGGATCACATTGCAATCTTTACGTATAACCAGGGTTGCCACCCGGTGAAGAAAAAATCACTAGATTCCTGAAAAAATCACTAAATCAGCACATAAATCACTAGAATTATAGTACTCTCTATCATTGTAATTAACAATTGTTTTGTTTCTTTACCATGTTCTATGGAAGTGCACCTATAGGAAGGGTTAAACTTACCCCCCTAGATGTTGAAAAATACCTATATATTCATGTTTTGTTTTTCTCAAGCGAAAATTACCCTTGAGAATTTGAAAAATGCCTTTTTGCATCTTTATGCAGAGAATAGAACTAAATCCTTGCTTCCTCCCTGTATTTTCCCGAATTGGTATCCTTTGCTTATACCCCAGTCAGTGAAAATGGGTTGACGGTGATCTAATCGAAATATTTGATTTTTCTTTTTATTATTTTTCCTTGTCGATCCAAAACTCAAGTGTTTTTCCCAAACAATACAGAGCTATTTTGTTTTTACTCTAGTTGAGCTAGTATAATTGCTGGGACACCAGCGACAATTTTGAAAATGGCCTTTTTATGTTTTCATGGAAAAATGTGTCCCACATTTCACAAATTCCAGTCTTATTGCTTCTTAAATAAAAAAAAAGAGGTTCTTGTTAATTATATAGAACACACCCAAAAACTAAGTTAATGTACCTAATGAAATATGCCAAAATATGATGAAAATATAATACTTTAGTTTATATTTAATTAAATAGTTTGGGCTATATATTTTCACATTAGGGAAGGGTGGGGGTAAAGTAACCTATCCCAAGCTTACCCCTACCCTCCTAATGTGCAAATATATAGCCCAAGTTGTACAAGTCTAATTGATTCTTTCACCCGTTATTGTGTCTTGGTGGCTCTGAAACTGCTTTTCATAGATCGTAAATTATTTTTATTATCCTTAGCAAATTATCCCTAGCATAATTTCATCCCCAGACCTATCCTCAGGGCCGCGTGGGTCATATTAAATCTAAAGGTATAGTTTTAGAACCTTTCAACTGGGCTAAACAAAATGTCTATCTCAAACTTTTGATCGAACTATTTTTGGAGAAAAAAGTGACTCGGGAGGGGGGCTAGTAGACGTCCGATGGTTTTGATCAAATAAAAGGGACACCAGAAATTTTAATTCCGTTCAAATAAGCCCTCTCCCGCTGTTCTATGACCGTTGGTTCGATAAGAAAAAACCACAACAAATTAACACGCATCCGTGATTTTTTTCTGGGAAATAATACAAAATTCAACACTTTTGCAGGTAGGGGCTTGAAACTTCTACAGTAGGGTTCTCTGATACGCCAAATCTAATGGTTTGATTTTAATTAAAATCATTTGACTTTTAGTGGGTGTTTCCTCCCTCTTCCAAAAATCAGTCAAATTATCACAGTGTCTTAGCCTTGTATGAGTAATGCTAAGATTAATGAATCTTAAATATTTGGAATCCACATAATAAGCCAATGATATATCGACTGATATCAAACTTTCCGTTTCTAGAGTTTCGATTACTATTCAGCCTTGTTGCTCCATCCTTACAATTCGGTACCACAAACTAAATGATATGTTAGCATATAAATCAAAAACCTTAAAGAATAGAACGTTATCTGCGCTTATTAGGTGTTTCAAAAACAAATAACAGAATTTGGAGGATTATTGGGATTTCGATTAGATATTAGAAGTAACGATTAAAATCATTAGACAATTCCCAGAGTTGACACCCCCTTCCCCCTTTACTTCCAACCGACTTCAATCATCGAACTGCCATCGATTTAATCCTTTTAGTTGTATTATGTTATAAAAAGCACTAAGTCCTATTTTCTTTTTCAATTATTTTTTTTTATTTAGAAGTTATGTTTAAGGTATACCTACCTTCTTATTTTTCAATAAGTCCATTTCTGTTGTATTTGAAGATGTAGAGGGTGTATTCATATCCACCATTCACTCCACTTTCAAAGGTTTTAACAGAAGAAAATTTAATTTAGAACTGATAATTACTGAGAAAAAAACCATAAATATGGAGACAAAAATTCGACCTGAACAAATGTTGTGAAATAGGAAGCATAGAACATTTTTTTGCAATTTTGCGATTAACTACTTCTGCCTGTTTTCTTGATGATAACGCCCTGGGGTCTATAACTGGTAACTGGTGTTACTGATAAATGCTAATCTGGAACATATTAGGAACTGCAGTGAATCAATATTTTGTGCTTTTTATTAATTAGCTTCTTGTGTGATTTATTCGATTGAATAATGAATCTAAACACTATATCATGAAAAATTACTAGGTTTAGGAAAAATTACGAGTTTTAGAACAAAAATCACTATAAATCACTAGCTGCAAGAAAATCACTAGGCAACATAAAAAATCACTAAAAATGGTGATTAATCACTAGGGGGGGGGGGGCAACCCTGGGTATAACCCCATGTACAAACTTATGTTTGGATTTTTACAATTTTTAATGTTTTCTAACCGTTTTCAACGATTTATCATAAAAAGCGCTACTTTATTTCGTGCAGTATTCTCGTAGTTCGATATCTCGATATATTGTCCTTTTCTTTTCTGTTTACTGGCTGATATTACTCTCGTTTTCTCGGCTATGTAATCATAATCAAAATAATTTTGTTAATCAATTATAATTTTGTCAAAATTTGGCCTGAATTTTTTTGAGACAGGGGGGGGGGCGCTAATCAAGATTTTGTCCTGGGTGCAAGAAAGGCCAGAACCGAAACTACTTATGCTGATGATATTTTTAATCTCAGCCGAACTTCGGACAAAAATTTCTGAAACTTCCCAGAAACAGAAATCTGGTCTTGATATCAACGCTGAAAATTCCGATGTAGTGCTCTAACTGGAAAGGTCCGCTTCCTGATGAAATTTTTCTTGGAAGTTCAAAGATCCGCCCGTCTATCAAATCGTTTATCTTGACATTCCCATTGGAAATTCATTTCTCACACCTGTCATCTCATAATAGAACATATCAAACGTCGCATATCAGCTTCATATGCTTCCAGAGTCTCTGTTGAGCTTTGTTTCAATCGCCGTTATCTGGCAACGCTGTACAGCCCTGTCGCTCTGCCCTACATCCTCTATATTGCAACCTTCTGGAAGATTCTGACACACGCTGATAAATTGAAAATTCACTCCACTTTCTTCCATTTTGCAAAATACCAACTGAGATATACAATCTGGACAGGCAGTTCAAAGCTCATCAATGGTCTTGATATAGCAGATCCTACTATAGCTGTTGCTAAACTTATAGAGAAACACAACCGAAAGATTTCAAAACATGCTTGGAACCAACTTCTTTTACACTAGTTACATTATCATATTTGTATAGTACCCTTTTGTAATTTTTTTTTGTACGAAGACTTTTTTTCAATAAATAATAATAATAATAATGGTGTCAAAAGAGCAAGCTAATTGGAAGAAAAACCGAGAAAAGTATCAGAGCCGAGCAACCAAAGTATGTATTACAAGAAAACAGCACTGCAACAAAAATAGAAATAACATCCTAGAATGTAAGATCCTAGTATAATTTGAAAAATAGTCAAAAATTAATTAAAAAAAAAAAAAATTTAACTGAAAATAAGTAGCAGCATTAAAAAACTTAAAACGAACAGAAATAATTTCTGTTCGTTTTGATTTTTAGTGTTTCTCCTTATTTTCAGTTGAAAAACCTGTTTTTTTTTTATTTAACACGAAAAAAATCGGCAGAGGTTGACGGGTAGTTATTCCAAATCTGTATCTTTTATGCCCTCTCGTGACGAACAATCGATAATCTCATTAATATTTAGTCTTAGATCGATATACCGTCGGCTTTTCCTAACCACATTGAGAACATGATTTATAAAATATCCGCGGTTCAAATTTGCTTGTTTCACGGTGAATAAAAAATGAGAAGTGAATAAAAAATGCTAAATAAGAAAAAATGTTAGCTAGTTTGTTGAATTTAAAATTTTAGTAAGGTATAGGTTACTTAAAGAATAAAGTTTAGTCAAATGTAGCTCCAGCTGAATAAAAAAGGTTAAAAAAAAAAATCAACGAATGTAAAGATTGACATTAAAATATAAAACGGGCTGAAATAAATTCATATTATAACTCAACCTGAACAAACAGAAAGTATTACAAATAAAAGGGGGACTACCACCCCCTTGAGTCCTCTAAGTCGAGAATATAATTTGTGCTCAACCGAAAATGATTTTTAATTGACTTAAACAAAGTTTAATGATATTTTGTCTTATTTATTCTGTTCCTCGGTCCTCTAGTTTTTTGTCTTTATCGTGATTTTATTTTATTTTTGTCAGTTTAGTGTTAAAATGCAGCGATAGCTGCAACTCAGTAGAGAGCAACCACGGCCCACAGTAAATAGCAGTTCAAAAATATGCTTTAAAATATATATATAGTAAAAAAACTGTCATTTACACCTGATTTAGGAATAATAACTATTTTTTAAGTTAATCTAAATAGTAAAATGTCATTTTGAAGAGAAATTTACAGGAATTTTGAAAAAAAGAGTCTGAAACCCTTCGAAAATGGCGTTGGATCGGAACAAAAAGTACAAGATTGAGATTGCCAATATCGAAAAACTTATTCAGAATACATACAGCTCCCCATCTCAATTCATAGGCTGCGCGCTAGCGCTGCCTAAGTAAAGAACGATGTGGGCACAATGTATTGTTTTTTTTTTTTTTTTTTTCTCCATACCCGGGCACTTCGTATCGAAGGAGTCGTCGTAGAAACTTCGAAAAGGGCTCATTCGATTGGAAATTGGAGTGGCTAGTGCCCTTTTTAATAGTCTTTTTAATAGTTTAATAGAAAGTGATTGGAGGGCAACTACCCCCCCCCCCCACGCCCATCATTCCCCCACATACGTCCAATCAAAATTTTGAGATAGCCATTTTGTTCAGCGTAGTTGATTTCTAGATGGAAAATATCTTTTTGTGGAGGACACTCCCCCAAAACCCTCGGGGCAAGGGTTTTAAGTTGTGCCCTGGGGGGATATAAGGTTTTATAGAAGGCGTTGTCGTAGAAACTTCAAATCAGGCTCATTCGATTGGAAATTCAAAGGGCTGGTACCCTTTTTAATAGTCGAAAGTGATTGGAGGGTAACTAGCCCCCCCCCCCACGCCCATCATTCCCCCAAATACATCCAATCAAAATTTTTAGATAGCCATTTCGTTCAGCGTAGTTGATTTCCAGATAGAAAATATGTTTTTGAGGAGGACACTCCCCCCAACCCTCAGGGCAAGGGTTTTAAGTTATGCCCTGGGGGCATATGAGGTTTTTATAGAAGGCGTTGTCGTAGAAACTCTAAAACAGGCTCATTCGATTGGAAATTCAAAGGGCTAGTACCCTTTTTAATAGTCGAAAGTGATTTGAGTGCAACTAGCCCCCCCCCCCCCTCACGCCCTTCATTCCGCAAACACATCCAATCAAAATTTTGAGATAGCCATTTTGTTCAGCGTAGTTGATTTCCAGATAGAAAATATCTTTTTGAGGAGGACACTCCCCCACAACCCTCGGGGCAAGGGTTTTAAGTTATGCTTTGGGGGCATATAAGGTTTTTGTAGAAGGCGTTATCGTAGAAACTTCAAAAAAGGCTTATTCGATTGGAAATTCAAAGGGCTAGTGCACGTTTTAATAGTCGAAAGTGACTGGAGGGCAACTAGCCCCCCCCCCCCCCCCCCCACGCCCATCATTCCCCCAAATACATCCAATCAAAATTTTTAGATAGCCATTTCGTTCAGCGTGGTTGATTTCCAGATAGAAAATATGTTTTTGAGGAGGACACTCCCCCACAACCTTCAGGGCAAAGGTTTTAAGTTATACCCTGGGGGCATATAAGGTTTTATAGAAGGTGTTGTCGTAGAAACTTCAAATCAGGCTCGTTCGATTGGAAATTCAAAGGGCTAGTACCCTTTTTAATAGTCGAAAGTGATTGGAGGGCAACTAGCCCCCCCATGCCCATTATTCCCCCAAATACATCCAATCAAAATTTTTAGATAGCCATTTCGTTCAGCGTAGTTGATTTCCAGATAGAAAATATGTTTTTGAGGAGGACACTCCCCCAACCCTCAGGGCAAAGGTTTTAAGTTATGCCCTGGGGGCATATGAGGTTTTTATAGAAGGCGTTGTCGTAGAAACTCTAAAACAGGCTCATTCGATTGGAAATTCAAAGCGCTAGTACCCTTTTTAATAGTCGAAAGTGATTGGAGGGCAACTAGCCCCCTCCCCCACGCCCATCATTCCCCCTAACACATCCAATCAAAATTTTGAGATAGCCATTTTGTTCAGCGTAGTTGATTTCCTGATAGAAAATTTGTTTTTGAGGAGAACACTCCCCCACAACCCTCAGGGCAAGGGTTTTAAGTTATGCCCTGGGGTATATAAGGTTTTAATAGAAGGCTTTGTCGTAGAAACTTCAAAACAGGCTCATTCGATTGGAAATTCAAAGGGCTAGTACCCTTTTTAATAGTCGAAAGTGATTTGAGTGCAACTAGCCCCCCCCCCTCACGCCCTTCATTCCCCCAAACACATCCAATCAAAATTTTGAGATAGCCATTTTGTTCAGCGTAGTTGATTACCAGATAGAAAATATTTTTTTGAGGAGGAAACTCCCCCACATCCCTCAGGGCAAGGGTTTTAAGTTATGCCCTGGGGGTATATAAGGTTTTTAAAGAAGGTGTTGTCGTAGAAACTTCAATAAAAGATCATTCGACTGGAAATTCAAAGGGCTAGTGCTCTTTTTAATAGTCGAAAGTGATTGGAGGGCAACTAGCCTCCCCCCCCCCACACCCATCATTCCCCCTAACACATCCAATAAAAATTTTGAGGTAGCCAGTTCAGGGTAGTTGATTTCCATATAGAAAACATATTTTTAAGGAGGACACTCACCCACAACCCTCAGGGCAAGGATTATAAGATATGCCCTGGGGGCATATAAGGTTTTTATTAAAATCTTTGTCGTAGAAACTTGAAAAAGGGCTCATTCGATTTGAAATTCAAAGGACTAGTACCCTTTTTAATAGTCAAAAGTGATTTGAGGGCAACTAACCCCCTCTCTCACCCACCTTTTCCCAAAACACATCCAATCAAATTTTTTAGATAGCCATTTTATTCAACGTAGTTAAAAGTTTTGGAAATTAGGTCTTTAGGGTGACAGCCCCTCCCCCCCACAGCTCTCAGGGCAGGGGAACGTTTTTGAATTAATGCAGCTTTGATTTTGGCTTGCCGTACATGAATAATTAAAACAAAATTCGCATATTAATTTTCCTATTTATGGCTTTTTATTGGCTTTCTCGAAATTTTGTTCTGACGTAACTTACGAATTAACTTACGTAACGAATTTCTATATTCGTATGTTTTTATTACGTATATTAGGAAGTTCGCTCCCTAGTCAATTCCTCGCTCTGTACGCTAAAGTTCGAATTTTGTTCGAATCACAAACCCCTGAATCGCAAAGGCCGGTTAATTAGAATAGATGGCTCTTTTGAAAGCACTAAAAAACTTTAGCGTAAATAGCGAGGTATTGACTAGGGGGTGAAAAAACTGTTCGTTTTAAGTTTTAATGTTGCTCCTTACTTTCAGTCGAAAAAACTTGTTTTTTATTTAATTTCTGATCGTTTTTTAAATAACGCTGGGAACCTGGCGCCTTCTTCATAGAAATTTCCCTTTCCCCAAGGAAATATCCTCCATGGAAAGATCCTCCCCCGTAACCCCTTGTCCGACCCTGACCCCCCCCACTAGAAAAAAATTCCTCCTGAAAATGCCTGTATACTTCCCAATAACCAATACTATATGTAGACAATGGGTAAAGTTTATAACTTGCAGCCCTTCCCCCGGGAACTGTGGGGTATTCAGTCATCCTCAAAGACATATTAATTAGATTTTTGACTATGCTGAACAAAATGACTATCTCAAAATTTTGGTTGGGTGACTTCGGGAAAAAAATGAGCGTGGGAGGGGGCCAAGTTGCCCTCCAATTTTTTTTGGTCACTTAAAAAGGGAACTAGAACTTTTAATTTCCATTCGAATGAGCTCTCTCACGATATTCTAGGACTACTGGATCGTTACGATCACCCCTGGGGAAAAAAAAAAACAAAAAACAAATAAACACGCATCCGTGATCTTTCTTCTGGCAAAAAATACAAAATTCCACATTTTTGCAGATAGGAACTTGAAACCTCTACAGTAGGGTTCTCTGATACGCTGAATCTGATGGTGGGATTTTCATTAAAGTTCTATGACTTTTAGGGGCTGTTTTCCCCTTTTTTCGAAAATAAGGCAAATTTTATCAGGCGCGTAACTTTTGATGGGTAAGACTAACTGAAAAAAACAACTCGACCTGGAACAAGAATTAGGCCTAAAAAAGAAAAAGAGTCAACCCCTTTTGCTGAGACAAAACCAGAAGAGGCGACGGAAGAAGTAAAAGTCAATGACTTTACTCCAGAGCCAGCAACAAAGGAAAAAATACAAGACAACTGGGAGGAGCTTCTGGACGAAAAGAAAATAACCACACCAGAAAAAGAACAGCTTCAAGACAATGCTGCTCAGACCAAAGCAGAAGAAAACCCCTGTAAAGAAGAAAAAAGGTCATCTGTTTCATCAGGAAGCAGTTCAGCAGAGACTCAGAATGATTTTATAGAAGAGAAGATGGATGAATCAAGAACCAAGGAAGGAGCAAGGGATCAAGTGATCAAGAAATCACATGGATCAAAAGAACGCAAACCCAAAAGATTAATTCTTACAGCAAAGCAAAAACACAAAAAGCAAAGAATGGCAGCAACTTTAGAAGCATGGGCCGATTCACCATCTTTTCTTCTTCCTGAACAGAAAAGAATAACTGAAAAGACAGCTCGACATGGAACAAGAATTAGGGCTAAAAAAGAAAAAGAGTCAACACCTTTTGCTGAGACAAAACCAGAAGAGGCGACGGAAGAAGTAAAAGTCAATGACTTTACTCCAGACCCAGCTAAAAAGGAAAAAATACCAGACAGCTGGGAGGAGCTTCTGGACGAAGAGAAAATAACCACACCAGAAAAAGATACTGACAATAATACACCTCCACATTGCGCTGTGAACTCAAATGCAATGGTTGTGGTTAGATATCTTTTAGAAAAGGGAGCAGATCCCCACCTGAAAAATTATAGCAAAGTAATAGCTGTAGATACAGCTGCTAAAAAAAGCTCACTGGCTATTAATCTACTGCTGAGTGGAATCAAAGAATGGCAAAACTGAAGTCGGCTCGTAGGTAAGAGTGATCTGAGGGAGAACTGGGAATACAAACTTCTGATTACCAATATCTTGGAAATATAAGCGTCGAACTAGTATTTAATGGTTCTATGAAACCTGGTTGTTGGTTCAAATCGAAAAATGGTCGGTTGTGGACAGTAATCGCAAGTTTTTATGAAGGGAAGTTTCGGTATATAGCCTAAAAATTATTTGATTTATGTGTAATTCTATCTGTGTGCCTTTTATAAATCAAAATTAGAAATTGTTCTTATTTGCTTTTGGATTATTGCTTAAATAAGTTAAATGATTATTATTATTTTTTTTTTATGGGGATCTGATATTGAAAAAAGAACAATGGAAATGGTGTGAATACAAATTTACTTATGACCTACAACCATTTCCTTATTCAAGGCATCTTAAACGTTGTGAAGGTCAAATTTATAGAAAAAATTTGAGGTAACGTCTTTTTTTCGTAAAATTATTATAACCCTGTGAAGTTACTCAAATAGTTCGTGTAGGTATCGTATTGAAATTTGGAAAACACTGATTTAATGTACAATTCTGGGATTAGTGGCACGCCTGTGTTGGCTTCCAGAGAGGACACAATTTCAAAATCTTATATTTTCTTGTTTGCTACAATGGCTTAATTTTGTCAAAATCCTGGGGGGGGGGGAATGTTCCCAAATTAATTGAAAATGACAGTGAAGACTGAAAAATGAGCCATATAATACCATAAAGGTAAATATATACTAAAGCAACCTGACCCGTTTCAGCGGATGCTTGAATTATGCAGACTTGGCTTAGTTTTTGACAAGATTTTTCAAGAAAATTCATTTCAGCGGGGGGGGGGGGTGGCAAGCCGAGGTCTGGGAGGGACAGTTGCCCCCCTGAAAACCCACTGACATTTTTAATAATTGTAATTAGATTTTCTTATAGATTCTTCTAATAGACGAAGCTAGTTGTGTCCATTTTATCGTATTCAACTGTTTAAGAATACATGCTTATACAGAAGGAATATGATGAAATTGTTCCTCTAGCTTCCGTCAATGATCTCTCCCCCAAGAGATAAATAAAGTCAACAAACAAGAAATTTTCTGTTTGAGTATTGTTGCATATTTACGTCAAGTCTGGAATTAGCTCAATAATTGTATTGAGTCAGGAATTAGTTCAGACTTGTTCAGCTGACTTTCTCAGTGGTTAAAGACTTGGGTTGGTTTTCACCGTATGATTGAATTTCCGCAGCTTGGATTTAGCAAGGGTTAAATTTTAAAGCAGTGGTTCCTAACCGATTTTGAGCCATGCATCACCTAGGCATTTCTAAAATTCTGATACCCCCTTGTGATATTTAAATGCTGTCACCCAAGATTTTACGCGTATTCACGTGAAGGAAGTTTAAAAGGCCATTAACTTGGTATCTTTTTTCGAGTCAGTGGTTCCTAACCGATTTTGAGCCATGCATCATCTAGGCATTTCTAAAATTCTGATACCCCCTTGTGATATTTAAATGTTGTCACCCAAGATTTTACGCGTATTCACGTGAAGGAAGTTTAAAAGGCCATTAACTTGGTATCTTTTTTCGAGTCAGTGGTTCCTAACCGATTTTGAGCCATGCATCACCTAGGCATTTCTAAAATTCTGATACCCCCTTGTGATATTTAAATGTTGTCACCCAAGATTCTACGCGTATTCACGTGAAGGAAGTTTAAAAGGCCTTGGTATCTTTTTTCGAGTCGTCCTCTAGATGTATTGTATGCGAATGAAAATTTGTGTATACAACACCTTTCATACAGTGCATGACTTCGTTGTAATACTATCATGCATCTGTTTTGCTCTCTAAATGCATATGAGCATGACGTCATTTACATGAAAACATGACTTGACGCTGCTTCAGGAGTGGTAATTTCGATTAAGTTTAATAGTATATATTTAATGAGTTTAATAGTTTAATGGGAATTCCGAAAAAAAGAGTCAGGAAATTCAGCTATTGCAGGATTGGTTCGGCTGGTGAGCCCCTCAGAAGTTGCTCCTGGTGGAACTAAAAGGTACACCAATGGGATTGCCATGGCCGAAAAGCCTATACCCGAAACTTACTGTCTTTTAACTTGAAAAACAAGGGAAATCATTTTCTTTCATTATTAGCACTGGTCTGTCCTCCTTTTTACCCTTCTTCACTACTAGCAGGGCACTGGAACATCAGAGAGGGCTGTTTATGGGCTCATTTGAAAGGACATTTCTACATCTGTTTCTTTTTGTCATTAACGAAAGATAATGTTAAAAATATAATACAATCTTTAGCAAAAAACTACATCTTCGTATACAATATGATGTTATATTGGGTAAGATGTCATATTTGAGGGACTCTCCTGTCTGATGCCCTTTGGTTCGTTTTTTACTAAAGCATATTTGATTCATAGAAACGTATTTTCTTTGTATTTTGTATAACTTGCATCTTCGTATACAAGATGATAATATATGGGGTATGATGTCATATTTGAGTATATTTTGTATAACATATTTTGTATAAACAACATCTTCGTATACAAGATGATGTTATATTGGGTACGATGTCATATTTGAGGGACTCTCCTGTCTGATGCCCTTTGGTTCGTTTTTTACTAAAGCATATTTGATTCATAGAAACGTATTTTCTTTGTATTTTGTATAACTTGCATCTTCGTTACAAAACACAGTGAAAAATTATACTAAGGGGTTTTGATAGAGATTTTTAGTAGTTTCATTGAAAAAAATGAGAAAAAATACAAATTTGGTCTCCCCCTAGATTTCAAAGTAGATTTTGCCTTCCCCCCTATTTTGAGTGTAAAATTGGAGATAACACTTATACGCTTACCTGTATAGAGGGGGAGCGATGGTGCATCTTCTAAGAATAGCAATAGTGCAAAACCCTCTCCCAAAAAAACATGAGTAAGTAAAAAAATTTGCATTTTAATATGTCAGAATCCCTCCTCCAAGGAAATTCTTTTCAAAGCTCTGGATCAAAGGTAGATGAAACCATTCTCAATGCTTTAAGAATAAAGAAATTCATTGAGTTATATTTGCTTTAACTACTATATTTATCAGTGCATATATCTCGAAGTAAAGAAGGGCGTAAAGGGGAGTGAAGAGGGCAGGACCGTATCCAGGGAGGGGGGTTAGCCGGTTTGAACCCTCCCCTCGAAATATTTTTTCTGACCCGTAAAAAGGCAACAAAAATGGATATAAGCAAATTTTGCATGCGTTTTTTGAGTTTTTCTATATACCCCCCCCCCCCCACGAAATATTTTTTTGGGGTAAAACCCCCTCCGAAAGAAAAATCCTGGGTACTGCCTTGAAAAAGGGGTGATAGATACTTTATATATCGTCGCTGTTAAACCTAAAGCTCGTATCCAGTGTTTTCAGGTTTCTGAGGTAATTGCCAAAACTCTAACTAAACTGCCCTCAAAGAGAGGACCAAAGTGTGACTGAACAAACATTCCCCTGTCGATCCCTCTTTAGAGAGCAGCTCAAAAGATGTTTTTTGGCGATTATTTCAGATGTTTAAAAATGTTAGATAGGACCGGGACGTTTCCAGGATTTTTGTTTAGGAGGGAAGGTGTTTGAAAAAAGCATAAAAAATGTTTGCTTATGTATTTTCATTTTGTTTTTACGAGTCGGACCACATTTCAGGGGGAGAGATTCAAACACCCTAACCCCTCCCCTGAATACGACCTTGGATACGACCTTTAAGCTAAGAGTGACGATAGTAGAAAGGCCTTATTGACTCGTGACATGACCACGTGGTTTATGGTTTTCTCACTGAGAATGGAAAAACAGGATTTTTCTCACTTTGATGGATGTTTTCTGGATTATTGAGTCTAACGGGGGATAGGGTCAATGACACTTCGTTCAAGATCAATTGATTTGTTGTTGTTGTTTTGATCAAGTGCACGCTCGGGGCGAATGTTAAGATCCAGGAATAGGAAACAGGATCACGTGTGACAGATGATGTCATGGTTGATTGATTTGACACGAAAGGGGAATTAATTTGTTGTTTCTAAGGGGAATTATTGATTCACGAAAGGGGAATTAATTTATTGTTTCCAAGGAAAATTGTCTCCGGGACGAAGTTTATTAATATCTTTGGAGTTCGACCAGGAGAATTGTTTCCGGAATTATTGATTCACGAAAGGGGAATTAATTTATTGTTTCCAAGGAGAATTGTCTCCGGGACGAAGTTTATTAATATCTTTGGAGTTTGACCAGGAGAATTGTTTCCGGGCGAATGTTTTGATCTTAGAGATGAAGAGATTAACGATGGAAAGGGTTTCTTAGTAATTTGAAATGTGACAGCGCAGGGATGCCAAAAACAAAAGGAAAATGCTGAGATTACGTTTAGGGATTATTTGGGTGAAACTGTTTTAGACATTTTAGGGAATTATTTCGGCGAAACAGTTAGAGACATTTTAAAAGATGATTTTAGAAGATGTTTTAGAAGAGGATTTGAGTGTGGTCGTTATAATACACAAGTTCCATTTGAACAGTGTCGTGAGGTCCCCTACCCCAACCCCAAAGGGCTCCGATCCCCCTACCCCAACCCCGAAGGAAGCCCCCGGTCCCAAGGGTCCCCCGGGCCCCCCAAAGGGCCCCCGGCGCCCCAAAGGCCCCTGAGCCCCTATTTTTTAATATTTTTTTAAGGCTATATTATATCTTTTCAGAACAAGTTCCTTTCTTAATGTCATTCCTTAACCCATTTTTACAAGTTGGAGTACCAATCCTTTCTCCACAACTTTACTATAAGGCTTTTTTGGATACCTCAACACCAAGAAATACCTTTCAAAAGACATTTCAGAGTAACTTCTTTTCGTAATGCTCCCTTCTAAACCCATTTTCCAACTTGAAGTACCTGTCCTTTTCACCCACAACTATACTTTACAGCTTTTTAGATACCTCAACACCAAGAAATACCTTTAAAAAGGCATTTCAGAGCAAGTTCCTTTCTTAATGTCATTCCTTAACCCATTTTACAAGTTGAAGTACCTATCTTTTTCACCCACAACTATACTTGACAGCTTTTTGGATACCTCAACATCAAGCAATATCTTTCAAAAGGCATTTCAGAGCAACTTCTTTTCTTAATGTCCCTTCTAAACCCATTTTCCAACTTGAAGCATCCATCCTTTTCACCCACAGTTATACTTTACAGCTTTTTTGGATACCTCAACACCAAGAAATACCTTTCAAAAGACATTTCAGAGCAAGTTCCTTTGTTAATGTCCCTTCTAAACCCATTTTACAAGTTGAAACATCCATCCTTTTCACCCACAACTTTACTTTACAGCTTTTTGGATACCTCAACACCAAGAAATACCTTTCAAAAGGCATTTCAGAGCAAGTTCCTTTCTTAATGTCACTCCTAAACCCATTTTACATGTTGAAGTACCCATCCTTTTCACCCACAACTCTACTTTACAGCTTTTTTGGATACCTCAACACCAAGAAATACCTTTCAAAAGACATTTCAGCGCAAGTTCCTTTCTTAATGTCCCTTCTAAACCCACTTTACAAGTTGAAGCATAAATCCTTTTCACCCACAACTTTACTTTACAGCTTTTTTGGATACCTCAACACCAAGAAATACCTTTCAAAAGGCATTTCAGAGCAAGTTCCTTTCTTAATGTCCCTTCTAAACCCATTTTCCAACTTGAAGTATCCATCCTTTTCACCCACAACTTTACTTTACAGCTTTTCGCATACCTCAACACCAAGAAATACCTTTCAAAAGGCATTTCAGAGCATGTTCCTTTCTTAATGTCCCTTCTAAACCCATTTTCCAACTTGAAGTACCCATCTTTTTCACCCACAACTTTACTTTCTGATAATGGAAAAACAGGATTTTTCTCACTTTGATGGATATTTTCTGGATTATTGAGTATAACGGGGGATAGGGTCAATGACACTTCGTTCAAGATCAATTGATTAGTTGTTGTTGTTTTGGTCAAGTGCACGCTCGGGGCGAATGTTAAAATCCAGGAATAGGAAACAGGATTACGTGTGACATTGTCTCCGGGACGAAGTTTATTAATATCTTTGGAGTTCGACCAGGAGAATTGTTTCCGGAATTATTGATTCACGAAAGGGGAATTAATTTATTGTTTCCAAGGAGAATTGTCTCCGGGACGAAGCTTATTAATATCTTTGGAGTTCGAGCAGGAGAATTGTTTCCGGGCGAATGTTTTGATCTTAGTGATGAAGAAATTAACGATGGAAAGGGTTTCTTAGTAATTTGAAATTCGGACAGCGCAGGGATGCCAAAAACAAAAGGAACACGCTGAGATTACGTTTAGGGATTATTTGGGTGAAACTGTTTTAGACATTTTAGGGAATTATTTCGGCGAAACAGTTAGAGACATTTTAAAAGATGATTTTAGAAGATGTTTTAGAAGAGGATTTGAGTGTGGTCCTTATAATACACAATTTCCATTTGAGCAGTGTCGTGAGGTCCCCTACCCCAACCCGAAAGGGCTCCGATCCCCCTACCCCAACCCCGAAGGAAGCCCCCGGTCCCAAGGGTCCCCCGGGCCCCCCAAAGGGCCCCTGGCGCCCCAAATGCCCCTGAGCCCCTATTTTTTAATATTTTTTTACGGCTATATTATATCTTTTCAGAACAAGTTCCTTTCTTAATGTCATTCCTTAACCCATTTTTACAAGTTGAAGTACCAATCCTTTCTCCACAACTTTACTATAAGGCTTTTTTGGATACCTCAACACCAAGAAATACCTTTCAAAAGACATTTCAGAGCAACTTCTTTTCTTAATGTTCCCTTCTAAACCCATTTTCCAACTTGAAGTACCTGTCCTTTTCACCCACAACTATACTTTACAGCTTTTTAGATACCTCAACACCAAGAAATACCTTTCAAAAGGCATTTCAGAGCAATTTCGTTTCTTAATGTCATTCCTAAACCCATTTTACAAGTTGAAGTACCCATCTTTTTCACCCACAACTATACTTTACAGCTTTTTGGATACCTCAACATCAAGCAATACCTTTCAAAAGGCATTTCAGAGCAACTTCTTTTCTTAATGTCCCTTCTAAACCCATTTTCCAACTTGAAGCATCCATCCTTTTCACCCACAATTATACTTTACAGCTTTTTTGGATACCTCAACACCAAGAAATACCTTTCAAAAGACATTTCAGAGCAAGTTCCTTTGTTAATGTCCCTTCTAAACCCATTTTACAAGTTGAAACATCCATCCTTTTCACCCACAACTTTACTTTACAGCTTTTTGGATACCTCAACACCAAGAAATACTTTTCAAAAGGCATTTCAGAGCAAGTTCCTTTCTTAATGTCACTCCTAAACCCATTTTACAAGTTGAAGTACCCATCCTTTTCACCCACAACTTTACTTTACAGCTTTTCGAATACCTCAACACCAAGAAATACCTTTCAAAAGGCATTTCAGAGCAAGTTCCTTTCTTAATGTCCCTTCTAAACCCACTTTACAAGTTGAAGCATCCATCCTTTTCACCCACAACTTTACAGCTTTTTTGAATACCTCAACACCAAGAAATACCTTTCAAAAGGCATTTCAGAGCAAGTTCCTTTCTTAATGTCCCTTCTAAATCCATTTTCCAACTTGAAGTATCCATCCTTTTCACCCACAACTTTACTTTACAGCTTTTCGAATACCTCAACACCAAGAAATACCTTTCAAAAGGCATTTCAGAGCAAGTTCCTTTCTTAATGTCCCTTCTAAACCCATTTTCCAACTTGAAGTACCCATCCTTTTCACCCACAACTTACTTTACAGCTTTCTGGATACCTCAACACCAAGAAATACTTTTCAAAAGGCATTTCAGAGCAAGTTCCTTTCTTAATGTCCCTCCTAAGCCCATTTTCCAACTTGAAGTACCCATCCGTTTCACCCACATGTTTACTTTACAGCTTTTTTGGATACCTCAACACCAAGAAATACCTTTCAAAGGCATTTCAGAACAAGTTCTTTTCTTAATGTCCCTTCTAAACCCACTTTACAAGTTGAAGTACTTACCTCAACCCATTTTCCAACTTGAAGTACCTGTCCTTTTCACCCACAACTATACTTTACAGCTTTTTAGATACCTCAACACCAAGAAATACCTTTCAAAAGGCATTTCAGAGCAAGTTCCTTTCTTAATGTCATTCCTTAACCCATTTTCGAACTTGAAGTACCCATCTTTTTCACCCACAACTATACTTTACAGCTTTTTGGGTACCTCAACACCAAGAAATACCTTTCAAAAGACATTTCAGAGCAAGTTCCTTTGTTAATGTCCCTTCTAAACCCATTTTACAAGTTGAAACATCCATCCTTTTCACCCACAACTATACTTTACAGCTTTTTGGATGCCTCAACACGAAGAAATACCTTTCAAAAGCCATTTCAGAACAAGTTCCTTTCTTAATGTCCCTTCTAAACCCATTTTCCAACTTGAAGTACCCATCCTTTTCACCCACAACTTGACTTTACAGCTTTTTGGATACCTCAACACCAAGAAATACTTTTCAAAAGGCATTTCAGAGCAAGTTCCTTTCTTAATGTCACTCCTAAACCCTCTTTACAAGTTGAAGAATCCATCCTTTTCACCCACAACTTTACTTTACAGCTTTTTCGGATACCTCAACACCGAGAAATACCTTACAAAAGGCATTTCAGAGCAAGTTCCTTTCTTAATGTCCCTTCTAAACCCATTTTCCAACTTTTTTGGATACCTCAACACCAAGAAATACCTTTCAAAAGACATTTCAGAGCAAGTTCCTTTCTTAATGTCCCTTCTAAACCCCCACTTTACAAGTTGAAGCATCCATCCTTTTCACCCACAACTTTACTTTACAGCTTTTTTGGATACCTCAACACAAGAAATACCTTTCAAAAGGCATTTCAGAGCAAGTTCCTTTCTTAATGTCCCTTCTAAACCCATTTTCCAACTTGAAGTATCCATTCTTTTCACCCACAACTTTACTTTACAGCTTTTCGAATACCTCAACACCAAGAAATACCTTTCAAAAGGCATTTCAGAGCAAGTTCCTTTCTTAATGTCCCTTCTAAACCCATTTTCCAACTTGAAGTACCCATCCTTTTCACCCACAACTTTACTTTACAGCTTTTTGGATACCTCAACACCAAGAAATACTTTTCAAAAAGCATTTCAGAGCAAGTTCCTTTCTTAATGTCCCTCCTAAACCCATTTTCCAACTTGAAGTACCCATCCGTTTCACCCACATTTTAACTTTACAGCTTTTTTGGATACCTCAACACCAAAAAATACCTTTCAAAGGCATTTCAGAACAAGTTCTTTTCTTAATGTCCCTTCTAAACCCACTTTACAAGTTGAAGTACTTATCTTTTTCATCACAACTTTACTTTACGACTTTTTGCATACCCCAACATCAAGCAATACTTTTCAAAAGGCTTTATTATACCATTTCAGAACAAGTTCTTTACGTAATGTCCTTCCTAAACCAATTTTACAAGTTGAAGTACTCATCTTTTCCCCCACAACTTTACTATAAGGCTTTTCGAATACCCCAACATCAAGCAATACCTTTCAAAAGGCTTTTTTATATCTTTTCAGAACAAGTTCTTCATGTAATTTTCTTCCTAAACCCATTTTACAAGTTGAAGTACTTATCTTTTTCCCCACAACTTTACTTTACGACTTTTTTGCACACCCAAACATCAAGCAATACTTTCCAAAAGGCTTTATTATATCTTTTCAACAAGTTTTTTTGTGTTGAGGTATTCGAAAAGCTGTAAAGTAAAGTTGTGGGTGAAAAGGATGGATACTTCAAGTTGGAAAATGGGTTTAGAAGGGACATTAAGAAAGGAACTTGCTGTGAAATGCCTTTTGAAAGGTATTTCTTGGTGTTGAGGTATCCAAAAAAGCTGTAAAGTAAAGTTGTGGGTGAAAAGGATGGATGCTTCAACTTGTAAAGTGGGTTTAGGAGTGACATTAAGAAAGGAACTTGCTCTGAAATATCTTTTGAAAGGTATTTCTTGGTGTTGAGGTATCCAAAAAAGCTGTAAAGTAAAGTTGTGGGTGAAAAGGATGGGTACTTCAACTTGTAAAATGGGTTTAGGAGTGACATTAAGAAACGAACTTGCTCTGAAATGCCTTTTGAAAAGTATTTCTTGGTGTTGAGGTATCCAAAAAGCTGTAAAGTAAAGTTGTGGGTGAAAAGGATGGGTACTTCAAGTTGGAAAATGGGTTTAGAAGGGACATTAAGAAAGGAACTTGTTCTGAAATGGCTTTTGAAAGGTATTTCTTGGTGTTGAGGTATCCAAAAAGCTGTAAAGTATAGTTTTGGGTGAAAAGGATGGATGTTTCAACTTGTAAAATGGGTTTAGAAGGGACATTAACAAAGGAACTTGCTCTGAAATGTCTTTTGAAAGGTATTTCTTGGTGTTGAGGTATCCAAAAAGCTGTAAAGTATAGTTGTGGGTGAAAAAGATGGGTACTTCAACTTGTAAAATGGGTTAAGGAATGACATTAAGAAAGGAACTTGCTCTGAAATGCCTTTTGAAAGGTATTTCTTGGTGTTGAGGTATCTAAAAAGCTGTAAAGTAAAGTTGTGGGTGAAAAGGACAGGTACTTCAAGTTGGAAAATGGGTTAAGGAATGACATTAAGAAAGGAACTTGCTCTGAAATGTCTTTTGAAAGGTATTTCTTGGTGTTGAGGTATCTAAAAAGCTGTAAAGTACAGTTGTGGGTGAAAAGGACAGGTACTTCAAGTTGGAAAATGGGTTGAGGTAAGTACTTCAACTTGTAAAGTGGGTTTAGAAGGGACATTAAGAAAAGAACTTGTTCTGAAATGCCTTTGAAAGGTATTTCTTGGTGTTGAGGTATCCAAAAAAGCTGTAAAGTAAACATGTGGGTGAAACGGATGGGTACTTCAAGTTGGAAAATGGGCTTAGGAGTGACATTAAGAAAGGAACTTGCTCTGAAATGCCTTTTGAAAAGTATTTCTTGGTGTTGAGGTATCCAAAAAGCTGTAAAGTAAGTTGTGGGTGAAAAAGATGGGTACTTCAAGTTGGAAAATGGGTTTAGAAGGGACATTAAGAAAGGAACTTGCTCTGAAATGCCTTTTGAAAGGTATTTCTTGGTGTTGAGGTATTCGAAAAGCTGTAAAGTAAAGTTGTGGGTGAAAAGGATGGGTACTTCAAGTTGTAAAATGGGTTTAGAAGGGACATTAAGAAAGGAACTTGCTCTGAAATGCCTTTTGAAAGGTATTTCTTGGTGTTGAGGTATCCAAAAAAGCTGTAAAGTAAAGTTGTGGGTGAAAAGGATGGATGCTTCAACTTGTAAAGTGGGTTTAGAAGGGACATTAAGAAAGGAACTTGCTCTGAAATGTCTTTTGAAAGGTATTTCTTGGTGTTGAGGTATCCAAAAAAGCTGTAAAGTAAAGTTGTGGGTGAAAAGGATGGGTACTTCAACTTGTAAAATGGGTTTAGGAGTGACATTAAGAAACGAACTTGCTCTGAAATGCCTTTTGAAAAGTATTTCTTGGTGTTGAGGTATCCAAAAAGCTGTAAAGTAAAGTTGTGGGTGAAAAGGATGGGTACTTCAAGTTGGAAAATGGGTTTAGAAGGGACATTAAGAAAGGAACTTGCTCTGAAATGCCTTTTGAAAGGTATTTCTTGGTGTTGAGTTATCCAAAAAGCTGTAAAGTATAGTTGTGGGTGAAAAGGATGGGTGTTTCAACTTGTAAAATGGGTTTAGAAGGGACATTAACAAAGGAACTTGCTCTGAAATGTCTTTTGAAAGGTATTTCTTGGTGTTGAGGTATCCAAAAAAGCTGTAAAGTATAACTGTGGGTGAAAAGGATGGATGCTTCAAGTTGGAAAATGGGTTTAGAAGGGACATTAAGAAAAGAAGTTGCTCTGAAATGCCTTTAGAAAGGTATTGCTTGATGTTGAGGTATCCAAAAATCTGTAAAGTATAGTTGTGGGTGAAAAAGATGGGTACTTCAACTTGTAAAATGGGTTTAGGAATGACATTAAGAAAGGAACTTGCTCTGAAATGCCTTTTTAAAGGTATTTCTTGGTGTTGAGGTATCTAAAAAGCTGTAAAGTATAGTTGTGGGTGAAAAGGACAGGTACTTCAAGTTGGAAAATGGGTTTAGAAGGGAACATTAAGAAAAGAAGTTGCTCTGAAATGTCTTTTGAAAGGTATTTCTTGGTGTTGAGGTATCCAAAAAAGCCTTATAGTAAAGTTGTGGAGAAAGGATTGGTACTTCAACTTGTAAAAATGGGTTAAGGAATGACATTAAGAAAGGAACTTGTTCTGAAAAGATATAATATAGCCTTAAAAAAATATTAAAAAATAGGGGCTCAGGGGCCTTTGGGGCGCCGGGGGCCCTTTGGGGGGCCCGGCGGACCCTTGGGACCGGGGGCTTTCTTCGGGGTTGGGGTAGGGGGATCGGAGCCCTTTGGGGTTGGGGTAGGGGACCTCACGACACTGTTCAAATGGAAATTGTGTATTATAAGGACCACACTCAAATCCTCTTCTAAAACATCTTCTAAAATCATCTTTTAAAATGTCTCTAACTGGTTCGCCGAAATAATTCCCTAAAATGTCTAAAATAGTTTCACCCAAATAATCCCTAAACGTAATCTCAGCGTGTTCCTTTTGTTTTTGGCATCCCTGCGCTGTCACATTTCAAATTACTAAGAAACCCTTTCCATCGTTAATCTCTTCATCTCTAAGATCAAAACATTCGCCCGGAAACAATTCTCCTGGTCGAACTCCAAAGATATTAATAAACTTCGTCCCGGAGACAATTCTCCTTGGAAACAATAAATTAATTCCCCTTTCGTGAATCAATAATTCCGGAAACAATTCTCCTGGTCGAACTCCAAAGATATTAATAAACTTCGTCCCGGAGACAATTCTCCTTGGAAACAATAAATTAATTCCCCTTTCGTGAATCAATAATTCCGGAAACAATTCTCCTGGTCGAACTCCAAAGATATTAATAAACTTTGTCCCGGAGACAATTCTCCTTGGAAACAATAAATTAATTCCCCTTTCGTGAATCAATAATTCCCCTTAGAAACAACAAATTAATTCCCCTTTCGTGTCAAATCAATCAACCATGACATCATCCGTCACACGTGATCCTGTTTCCTATTCCTGGATCTTAACATTCGCCCTGAGCGTGCACTTGACCAAAACAACAACAACTAATCAATTGATCTTGAACGAAGTGTCATTGACCCTATCCCCCGTTAGACTCAATAATCCAGAAAACATCCATCAAAGTGAGAAAAATCCTGTTTTTCCATTCTCAGTGAGAAAACCATAAACCACGTGGTCATGTCACGAGTCAATAAGGCCTTTCTACTGACGATACAGGATAAAATCTTTTTGTTTTAGCTTTAGTGTCATTCTTTATTTTTATTAATTTTTTGTTTTCATTTTAGCTCTAGCCACTTTCAAAAGACATATCGTTTTAATTATTTAGAAAACAAAATCAAAATTGAGAAAGCTTTTATTGACAAAATTTTGGAATCAAGCCCCTTCAAACTTAAAATGTTTACACTTCTCTAGGTACTTACGTGTTATTTGGAATGAATTCGAAATTTTGGACTGTAGGACTGTTCTAGATTTTAGATTTCAATATTTAATTATTAGGTACTTGTGAAATATCCCGACCACACTCAAGAAGTGAAGTTAGGTTAATCATAATGAAATATACCTAAATTTGATGAAAATAAGATACTTTGTAACAAAATTATAGAAACTACAACAGAGAAATATGGAAAGTATCCCGCCCAGAACGTATTATATTAGATACCTAACCAACTCTATATATTAAATATTTAATTAAAATGTACCTGCATAGTAGTTCATTTCACTTAGGCTAAGCTGATTATCTGAGAATGCAAAGCAAGAAACTGGTTTTAAACAGATCAAACTTGTTGAGTGTGGTCGGTATAACACGTAAGTACCCTTCTCTGAACCTAATGCGTCCAACATTTACATGTTTTCTCTTTAGACCAACAGGAATTCGAAAAAGCCCCGTGGACCTAACATAAAAGAAAAGTGTCCGTTTTCTTTTTGTACAACTGTACCTGGAACACTACACCGGTGGTGGTAGTATTATCCTTTCGATATCTTCCTTTTTATTTTTAAGTACCAAATTACCTCCCTCTTTTTGTATTTTATTTTCAAAGTCTCCATTCTCTAAATCTTTGATAGCCTTTTTGAGCCGCTTCTGGTGTTCACAAGCTTCTTTTCTTTGTTTCTTTGTTTCCTCTTCTGTTTGCTCTTCCTTTTTTATTTTATCTTTATGCTGTCTTATTTTGGTATCCAGTATTTTCAAACTCAATTCTTTTTTTTGTACTTCTTCGATGTTCTTGTACTCTTGAGCCAATTCTTTTTTTAATTTCCTATGTTCAAATCTTAGTTTTGCACTTTTGAACCCCAAAGTAAGAAGTGAAATGACCAAACAACAGACTGTTAGTTCATAATTAGTCAACTTCATTTTTTCCTAATTATTTAGCGTTTATCATATCGTATTGTCTTTGCATAATCGAAGATACAATTAATGTGTCAAATAAGGATTGTGAAATAAATTTATTTCAAGAAAGACAGTAATTTTAGACATAGAAAAAAAAGTGGTCTGGGAATTGCAATTCTTTTGCTGTTATACGAATTGAAGCTAGACGTCCCAGGAATCATTACATGGTTTCTACATGGTTCTACAAAAATTTCAACGTTTTAGTTAAGGAATGTTGGGAATATGAAATATGGATAAACACAACTGTAACTTCACACTTCAGGGCCCCGACAATTTTTTTTGAGGGGGGGGGAGTGGGGGGAGGGTGAGCAAGCAAACAAATTCTTTAAGAGAGCGAAGATGCTAAAAAATAAGTCGTTCCGCCAGAGAAACGTCACATTTTTTTTTTTTTTTTTTTTTTTTTTTTTTTTAATAACAAAGTCAGTCTGCAACAAAGATACTAAATTCTAGAGTTCGAACTGAGATTGACTACATTGATTCAGTCCGAAGGTACGAAGCTTCAGTGGAATTCATATTGACATTAAGCCATGACTCATTACATTTTTACACGAAGTTTCTTCGGGCCAGGTTTCACCTCTAATCAAATAAACCAACATTTGGTAAAATTTGAAAGATAAGTCCAGGCCATATTTTACTCATGAAAGATGAAATATTTTCAGAAGTAGTACTTTTTGGCCAAACAGAACGAGTTCAGTCCCGACCTGGGCGTTAAAAATTCAAAGGAAAGGGGTTAAAGGGTTGCTAAGAAACCAGAATCTATAATCCCAATCTTGATTGAAAGTTTCATCACAGAAAATGAAAAATTCGCCAATCTAACTTGAAAAACATCAATCTGACGTGAGTGTTTGTTTCAAAACAATCCAATCATTGTTTTAATCCAATCATTAACCAGCCTTTGTTTTGTTTGGATAACCTTTGTCTTGTTTGGATTATTTTAGTCCAATCATTAACCTTTTTCGTCCTGAATCTTCTGGCAGTTATATTTGATATTGCTCCTCTTGCAGAGGTGACAATTCATGAAGATGGAGTTGGGGGAAGGGGTGAAATATATCTTTCAAATGTACGTTGGGGGGGGGGGGGCTTTTGTTATTTTGTCATTTGTTTTTCAATGGAAATACCAAAATAAAATTATATTTTAAATGAAAGTGCCAATTTTTTTTTTTTTTTAATGTAGGTGGAAGGACAGAAAATATAGGGAATGATTGCCACCTAATTGACGTGAATGACTGCCAGAGTTATTATTTCTACGTTCAAAAAGATGCTTGTGTTAAGCTTCTGGCTATTTTTTGAAATCCTCATAAATTTGCTTTTTCAATAAACTTTTATCATTAAAATTAATCGAAATCATAGTTACAGTTCCTGAATCAGCTTCAAAGGGCAATTCTTCTTCACTTGCCATTTTTTTTTCCAAAACGCGTTTTTAAACTTCGATTACTATAGACTGGAGTGCGTTCTTTACTAGGTTGCAGCTGCGGCTGCAGCCGTAAATTTCTGCACTGGAATGTGGAGCAAGATGCATGATGACATTGTGGAGCGTGGAGCAAGATTGGATTGTGGAGCAAGAAGGAGCAGGATTGTGGAGCAAGATCATGGTTGCAGCGATAGCTGTAATCTAGTAAAGAACGAACCACGGCCCATAGTAACTAAAAATTAAGAAAACAAGTTTAAACAACTGACTAGTGAGGAAAAATCGCTATTTGTTCCTGGTTCGGAAATGGTAACTATTATCTTGATTAGTCTTAAAAGTAAACGTTATTTGGAAAACTAATCTAGGAAAACTTCGAAAAATAGCATTAAACCCCTAAAAAATGGCGTCATATCGAAACATAAAATACATCATTGGAATTGCCCTTGTCGACAACCTTTTGCAGGAAGCTTACAGCTCCCTGGCTTGAACAACGAGGAAAATCAATTTTTTATGTAAATGACACTCATCTATCCTCTTTCTTTCGTCTCTGCTCGCGGTGCGTTAAAGCATCTTAGAGAGCTGTTTAAGGGCTCTTTTTAAGGGGAATATCATAGGCAGCGCGCAAGCGCTGCCTAAGTAAAGAACGATGTAGGCGCAATGTGTTCTTATTTTTTTTTTTTCATACCCGGGCACTTCGTATCGAAGGAGTTGTCGTAGAAAGTTCGAAAAGGGCTCATTCGATTGGAAATTGGAGTGGCTAGTGCCCTTTTTAATAGTCGAAAGTGATCGGAGGGCAACTAGCCCCCCCCCGCCCATCATTCCCCCAAACACATCCAATCAAAATTTTGACATAGCCATTTTGTTCAGCGTAGTTGATTTCCAGATAGAAAATATCTTTTTGAGGAGGACATTCCCCCACAACCCACGGGGCAAGGGTTTTAAGTTATGCTCTGAGGGCATATAAGGTTTTTGTAGAAGGCGTTGTCGTAGAAAATTCAAAAAAGGCTCATTCGATTGGACATTCAAAGGGCTAGTGCCCTTTTTGATAGTCAAAAGTGATTGGAGGGCAACTAGCCCCCCCACCACGCCCATCATTCCCCCAAACACATCCAATCAAAATTTTTTGATAGCAATTTTGTGCAGCGTAGTTGATTTCCAGATAGAAAATTTGTTTTTGAGGTGGACATTCCCCCACAAAATTGCACTTTAACAAAATTGGCACTTTACTGAAAAAAATACAAATGAAAGTGCATTGTCAGTTTAATATACATATACTGATATTTAGTAATCAAAATGTTAATATTTTTTGATTTATTAAAGTTATAAAAGTAAAAACATTTATATTTTTTTTAAGTAAAGTGCAAAATTTGTTCTGGCCTTGGGAAGGCATAGGGGTTTTGCGCCCAACTTATGTTAATTTCTGCTCGTTTTGAGTTTGACTCGGTTAATTATTGTAATTTCTGTTCGTTTTGGGTTTCATTTATTTATCAATGCTGATTTGTGGTAGTTTCAGGCTTGGTTGATTATTTGATTTTAGTTTTGCTCATTTTTTTGTTTAATGGAGTTCTTTACTTTTCTTTGAGAAACTTATTTTGTGGAAAAAGTTTTTTTAATTAATCATTAATAGAAATGAATGCTTTTTGACAAAGTTTTGCTTAGGATTTGCTTAGGAGCAATAAAGTCATATTTAGGTATATTACTAGAAATGACAAGTTCAGGGGATGGGAACATGGTGTACGATTAAAGCTTTTTGAATTTTGCCGCTGGTTCTTGCAATCTCACCGTCAAGGGAAACTCTTTTATCGACTATTCAAGTAACAATCGGGTTGTGGGATTGTCATGGAAAACCGATCTTGGCAATCCAGATTGTCATACAAAATACAGTTTCCACAGTCAGGATTGTAAATCGAAAATCCAGATTGTAGCTGATAGCCATCTCTAGTTTTCAGGATTTAGCGTTTAAGAGCTTGGATTGACTACACTTTTTAATTCTTAATGGGATTCGATACCCCAAAGAATCACCCTATCTCGTCCTTCAGAAACTTTTCTAGTTTGTGTGGCCAGACCATTCTGTATTGATTGGGCGGTCTTGCCATAACTAGTAGAGCTTGGATAAGAGATCCGACTAAAGGAGCGAAAACTAAAAGCCGACCACTACTCGCCCAGAAATCTTAGAAAACTATCTAACTTTTTCTGTTTAATTTTTTTTTTTTTTTTTTTTTTTGTCAGAGGTGAGATATTCGGTTTTAGTGAAACTTACATCAGTAGAAAGTATCATTTTTTTTTCGATTAACTGGAGGAGAATTTTCTTTTTAAAGTTCAGGAAAGGGTACTCCCTTGAAATATTCTAGCATACCTGCTAAGAAAATGCTAAAAGCAGCTCCAAGAAATATCGCTTGATCTATTTGGCAGCTTTGGGAGTTCCCTGTGTTACTATCCGCTTTGATTGAAAACCTTGCCGACAGAGGCGACATAAAACTTTATTGTCTTTTCAGTCAACCCGCTACCCGCACTACCCGCTTTGATTGAAAACCTTGCCGACAGAGGCGACATAAAACTTCATTGTCTTTTCAGTCAACCCGCTACCCGCACTACCCGCTTTGATTGAAAACCTTGCCGACAGAGGCGACGTAAAATTTCATTGTCTTTTCAGTCAAATTTCATAGTCAAACCACTGGCTCTCAATAGCTCTCGATGGCGGCTGTTCTCCTAGGAGAATTTACTAACGGACCCTTTGTCTTTAACACGGTCAGTCGACGCTGAGACTCGAAAAATGATCTTAAAGTATCGAATCCCCCCAATGTAGTCTTTACTGTGGCAACACAATAGTAAGATCAGGCTTGTCCGAAGAATTCCTATCGCCTTGAAAAGTTGAAAACTGTCGATAAAATAAAAGTTCAAAATAGGAATAAAATCCTTTTTAATAGACAGTGTATAGAAAATTCAAAAAAATACCAGATATTTCGGTCACATATGCAGTGACCGTCATCAGTAGTAAAACTAAACTAAAACAATTTGAAACAAAAGTTTATATACGAAATCAAATAAAACTACATATTGTTTAAATCTCTAATTCTTTTCAAAGCAAAGGCGGAAGCTAGCCCTTTTAACCTTCTTGGATTCGGTTCATTAGCGTTCAATGATATAACATTTGGACAAAGGTCAACTACATTGGGTGAATTGAACTTTACTCTGTCAGATTTTAATAAATTATCATAGATAGAGTTCAGCCCAAATTCACCTGTATCCCGATTCAAAGCAATATTCTTGAATAAGATTTTCTTTATTTCAAGAGTTTCACGAAAATTTTGCTTTAAACCCCGATCCCTAGAAATCAAAGAGACATTCTCGAAAAAAATAAAATGGTCTGGAAAATTGAAAATATGTTCTGAAAGGGCTGAAGTAAAATCTCCAGACTTAGAATCTTGCTTTAAAGCCGAAGAAATAGAATCTTTATGTTATAATAATCTCATTTCCAAACTCTGGTTAGTAGGTCCCTTATATGAGAGAATTATCTACTTTGAAAACTGCCCCTGGAAGTTCATTTTGGCTCCTTTTTTTGTTTTCATGCGTAGCCGTATCGAAGCGGTGGTCTTAGAAAACAGATAGAAAAATCATTCAAGCACAGATTTTTGATAATATGGTCTTTTTGAGTTTTTTATTTTTAGTTTTTATTTTTTATATTTAAGTTTTTATTTTTCTTAGTTTATTTGTCAAAAAATTCACTGCATATCAAATATTTTTTAATTTAATTCATCGCGCTAGGGAACAACTACTGGAGTATTGCTGTTCCGCAGCAGCTAATATTCTAGCCTATACTTTAAGCTAAAATCACAAGAAACAAGAGAGGAAAATAAAGTATTGTTCATGATTATAAGTTCATAAGTTTATTAATCCACATTCACAAACAAATAAGTAAATTAAACAACACTTTTGCGCTGGAGAAAACCTATGAAGTTTTGCGATCACGCGAAAGTCCCGTAACTACTTACCTATTAACTCAACTATTTACATAAACCACAACTATTTAATTAAAACTATTATAAATAAACCAAAAATAAATAAACTATAACCTATATATATATATATATATATATATATATATATGAAAAAAATATAGATAAATAAATAAATAACTGAATTAAAAATAATAATAGATAAATAAAATATCAAAGAAAAATAATAATAACAAATCCATTCACCATCATTCATAATACTCAACTGACAGATAAACAACAAGAATTGTAAAAACTAACGACAACAGAGAATGGAAATAAAGTCTAAACTGAAAAATATTAAAAGTAATATGTTTAAACTACTAGTAAAGCAGATCGCACTTCATTAAAGTGTCGGTCATTATATGCCGTATGCTGACAGTTTTGTCCTCTTTTTGCGTTTTTATATTACAAAATATTTTGACCAAACAAATGCTTCTTTAAAAGACCAACCTCCTTTGTCTGAAATGTGATTCAAATCTAAGTATGCGAACCAAGACTGGAATATTGGAAGCTACAGTGATGACAGTGGTCAAATATGGTTCAGAAACGTGGGCGCTTTGGAAGATGGAAGAGGATTTTTAGATGTTTTCCAGAGTAATTGTCTGCGAATTCTTTTGTGTACCCGTCTGACTGACCATATTCCAAATCAAACGGTAAGCTGTACATAAATGTGGTTCTATCCTGCTTACCATGGCTATAATGTGAGAAAATTTGAGATGGTTAGGACACGTTCTGAGGATGATGTATGACAGATTGCTAAAGATCTTCATTATGGTCAGCCATTGAGGGATAAACGAAAAGCAGATGAGGTTGGAGGGAGTCGTAAGATAGGATTTAGAGGAAATTGGGAATTCTTGGGAGGGTGTAAAGAGGGACGCTTTGAATAAACTAGGATGGAGGACGAACGTGCGCAGCTGTGCTGGCTTCGGGTGATTTGATGCAGCCGTGAGTTATTAGTAGTAGTAGTAGACATTCTTGTAATCATCGCCCTGATTCAGTATTGGTAGCTCAACTGTAGACTCAAATGCTTCAAATTGAGCAAGTAGAATGGATTATATTACTTCTTCTTTAATATCTCCTTCAATTCTCAAGATACATAGTGGTTTCACTTTTGCCGAAAGGGGCTATATAACTTTTGCTTCTTAGATCAAGGAGATAAATGCGCAGGTTTTTTGATGCCAAAATCGCCTTGTCCTGTCGCAAAAGTCAAATTCGCTTACCACCAAAAAATGTACCACGCAGCACTAGTCATTTTTGGTTGTTTCCCTCCTCCCTCAAACCCGTATTAAGTAACTTCATGACTTTAGAATTAATTATCGCTGTAATGCCAAGTCACGAGTTAAAACAGATTACGGCGGCACATGTTGAGCCAGGCTGAATTTTCCAAAGCCGAAAGCCCGAGTGAAGGAGGCAGGGGATGATAAAAAGGCGGCAAAGATGGCTGTTCTGCTACTGTAATATAATCACAAGCTAATGTAATATATATATATATTATATATATATATATATATATATATATAATATATAATATATATATATATATATATATATATATATATATATATATATATATATATATATATATATATATACATATATATATATATATATATATATATATATATATATATATATATATACATATATATATATATACATATATATATATATATATATATATATATATATATATATATATATATATATTATATATATATATATATATATAATATATATATATATATATATATATATATATATATATATATATATATATATATATATATATATATATATATATATATATATATATATATATATATATATATAATATCCAGATGTTCTGGAACCCCCAAATCCCTTCTTTTGGCTAAATGCCATTCATTTTTTCCGTGTGTCTACGTAAAGAAAATATTCATGTATAATATTAGCAGAAGGCGTAAAAAATAGAATAGCAAAAGTGTAGTGACTAATGGTTCTTTCACACACACTGCAAAACCTACTAGGGTTCCATTGTAACTGAACCCCCGTGTAACTGAACCCCAAGCAATTTAACCCCTGTAACTGAACCACCGTACAACTGAACCACCGTGCAATTGAACCCCCGTGCAACTGAACCCCTGTGCAACTGAACCCTCGTGCTACTGAACCCTCATGCAACTGAACCCTCGCGCAACTGAACCCTTTTTAACTGAACCCTCGCACAACTCAACCCCATTTAACTGAACCCCCGTGTAACTGAACCACCATGTAACTGAACCACCGTAAAACTGAACAACCGTGCAACTGAACCACCGTGCAACTGAACCTTCGTGCAACTCAACCACCGTACTTACATTGGGTAAAACACAAGCTAGAACCTTTACAAGTTCAACCTTGTTGGAATTGTTTGTTTTTTTAAGTCTTTATAGAAATTACTGTCAAGATGATTTATAAAAATGCTCTGTTTTGTTGTCACAAAAACAAAGAAAATCGGACTTCATAAACTCATAAATCCAGATTTATTTCTCTTTTTATGTCTGTTAATGGGGGTTCCCTTCACCCTGTCACTTTCTACGGGTCTAAGCGTTTACCCTCCTCCACCCCCGGAAACCTCATCACCTGGAAAATACCCCCCTCGCGGAAATTACGGTTTTCAAAATTTAAAAATCATCTTTGAGTCGTGTTATTTTTTAGTTTAATTGAGAAGTTCTAAGGGGAGTGGAAAAGAGGAATTTATATGTAAATCTTGCCCCCCCCCCCCTCCGTGTAAATACTTTCTTCTCATGAAAGATCCTCCAGAAAATCCCCACACAAAAAATTTCTGTATGTTTCCCAATGACAAATACTATCTGTAAGCAATAGACAAATCAAAAAACTTAAAAAGGAACTGAAACTTCTGCAATGGGGTTATCTGATTGTTTTGTAGCTAGGAAGAGAGGGAGATACTTCAAAGGGTGCATTTTGATGCCAAAACATCTCAGGTTTCATTGAGCCTTCAAATAAATACAGAATTAGCTCTAAGGGAGAGACGACAGGAGGATGGAGGTAGAAATTGTTTGATAATCCCCATGCATTTCTAGTCTTTTTTTATAAGCCGAAAGTAATTGGAGACTAACCAACCGCAAGAGATATTTTTTTGGGGGTGGGGGGGATTTTCCACGGGTAGGTATTTTCTGGGAGGGGGGTATTTTCCGTGAGGTGTTATTTTCCGTGAGGTGTTATTTCCTGTGGGGTATTTTCCTTAAGTGATGTTTTTTTTTTTTTTTTTTTTTTTTTTTTTTTTTTTTTTTTTTTTTTTTTGGGGGGGGGTTAACGGCGGCTCTCACCGTCTACATACTGTAAATTTTTACCTCTTTGCTTATTTTGTTGTTTTCATTTTGTGGTATTTTCTACGCTCGTAGTTGTTTACCGTTTGGTTTGAAAAAGGTTAATTACCTGCTTCGGTGCAGTGGTTTAGTTTCACGATGGTTCAGTTACACGAGGGTTCAGTTGCACGGTGGTTCAGTTGCACGGTGGTTCAATTGCACGGTGGTTCAGTTGTACGGTGGTTCAGTTGCACGGGGGTTCAGTTACAAGGGGTTTTAGCTACTTGGGGGTTCATTTAAATGGGGTTGAGTTGCACGGGGTTTAGTTACACGAGGGTTTAGTTAAATGCGGTTCAGTTGCCCGGTGGTTCAGTTACACGAGGGTTCAGTTGCACGGTGGTTCAGTTGCATGGGTTTAGTTGCCTGTGGTTCAGTTACACGGTGGTTCAGTTACACGCACACCACCTACTAGAGTTTTGACACATAACGTAACAAAGCTTAGCATATTTGCTTATAGATTTACGTACGTAGTGTTAAGGTTGCTTAAATCTTTATATTCCTTTTCAAATACGTTGCCTCAAGGGGTTTGTTGGATTCCCTTGTCTTTGTCTTCAAAACCCTTTCCAGACCGATGTTAATTTTTTTGCAGAAGTTTTAAAGAAATATCAGAGCTTGGCTTCAATGCATGGTTTTTTTCTGGAACAGTATAGTTTTTATATTGGCGGACCTCACTCAAAAGCGTAAAGATCTTCAAACTTCCTATATATCTCATATCAGAAATTGGTTGCTATACCTTGGTGTACTCTAGCCTAGAGTTTCCCTATCAAATTACTTCTGGTAATTATGAAACGAATGGAATTGGCAAAATTTTTGTTTTCTTAGTATAGTCACGTTTCCACTAGTAAGCAAATTCCTATGGGCACAAAGTTGTGGATTTGCCAGCGAATAAATTACACTCTTTAAAAGGCAATTAATTTAAACCAGTTTCTAGCCTTCCTTTCCTTCCCTTCACATTACTTGCTGGGTGTCAGTCAAACCGGACGCGTACACTGTTTTTTTAGGGGAGGGGGGCAAGCTCCTCGAAACAGCAGAACCTGCTAATGAATTAGTATTGCATCTCTATTTTTACTCTAAAACATACGATTTTAAGTTAAGCCAGCTAGAGGTGCCAATTGGGAGGGGAGGCAGGGGGCAATTGCCTCCCCTAGATCCTCAGAAAAAAAATTGTCCTTCTGTAGATTTTGGAAAATAACGTGTTTTTTTGCATCTTCACTTCAAGAAATTGAAAATAATGCTCGCCCCTCCCCCGAATGTTTCTTCAGTTGGCGCCCCTGAAACCCACATATGTAACTTTTGCCAAAAAATACGATATTTATATTACTAAGTTAAGTTGTGTCAGACTTGGTTATTCACCAACCCATAGTTATGGTATTAATTGGAATTTCGAAAACGAACGATCTGAACATGGTTGAGAATTAGGAATATTTTTTTTCTCTTTTCGTATGTATTTCTCTATTTCCATGGTTCTTTAATCTAAAAATAAATGCCAAGAAAGTTGCAGAAACATATTTGGCTTGGTAAAGGGAGCTTAAACCAAAAGCTTACATAAGGAGCATTGCGGAACAACTTGCCGCCATTTTTTTTAATCGGTTTGTAGCACAGTTTATATAATTATCAGTTTATATAATATAAGATCAGTTTAGATAATACTATCATCAGTTTAGATATCAGTTTAGATAATTTAGATAATAAATCAGTTTATCAGTTTAGATAATATATCAGTTTATATAATACCAGACAAATACATTAAAGTGATTAGTGCTATGTACGAGAATAACACTGCTGCGGTTAAGGTAGGAAATGAGGTTAGCAGCTGGGTTTTGTATTAAATCAGGAGTTAAGCAGGGTTGTGTTCTATCCCCCTTTATATGGATTATTTTGATGGACTTTGTTTTAAGGAGCACAGGAAAGGCAATGGGAGACCGCGGAATCAAATGGGGAGGAAAAAGTCTCCTGGACTTGGATTATGCTGATGGTTTAAGCATCCTAGATGAAAGTGTGAGCAAAATGAATGAAGTTTTAGAGGTTTTGCGAGTTCAGGGTGCTAGTATTGGTTTGAAAATTAATGTTAGGAAGACTAAGTCACTAAGGCTAGGAATAAGTGAAGATGAAAAGGTGACGTTGGGTAATGAAAAGATTGATCAGGTGGGCAGCTTCACTTACCTTGGTAGTATTATTAGTAAAGATGGTGGGAGCAGTGAAGATGTTAAAAATAGAATAGCCAAGGCTCAGGGTGTTTTTTCACAGTTAAAAAAAGTCTGGAAGAATAGGAAGATAAGTCTGCAAACCAAGATTAGAATATTAGAAGCTACAGTGATGACAGTGGTCAAATATGGCTCTGAAGCATGGGAACTTCGTGGGCGGGTGTAAAAAGGGAGGCTTTGAATAGATTGGGGTGGAGGAGGAGCGTGCGTAGCTGTGTTGGCCTCAGGCGGCTTGGTGCTGCGATGAGTTGTTAGTAGTAGTAGTAGTATAATATAAGATAATTAAAAGACAGTTTATATAATAATATAAGATAATATAAGACAGTTTATAATATAATAATATAAGGTAATATAAGACAGTTTATATAATATAAGATAATTCTATAAACTGTGGTTTGTAGCATCTTTTTGTCTTTTCCTTAACACCGTTTTATGGATCCCTTCAAACTAGAGGTGAATGCTGGACTTTTTTTTTGGGGGGGGGGGGGACAGATTCTCACGAAATAGCAAATTGTAGCTAATAAATGAGACAGGTAGCATCTTTATGACTTTTCTTCTACATTGTTCGCTGGATGCCATTCAAACCGGAGATGAACCCTGGATTTTCTAGATCCCCTTCCCCTAGATTTTGAAAAACAGCTGTCTGGGGCATCTTCATTGAAAATTGCTTATTTTTATATTTCCATTGAAAAGATTTAAAACTGAATTTTTTCGGGGGAGGGGGGCTCCTGGATATAGCAAAACTAGCTAATAGACAGATGCAATTGCTAGAAGGTAATTATTGTTAACTGGTTTGAGTTTCTTTTTGCCCTTCCCTTGACATTTTTTGCTGGTTGTTGCTGAAAGCAGATGTGGGCGCTGAATTTTATTTCTGGGGTGGGGGAGGGTGCCTCCTAAAAACAGCAGGACCAGGTGAAGTGTATTGTAACAATGGGAAAGACAAAATAATTATGAATGACAATGCGGAACCCGAGGTACAATTTATGTGTACATGCCTGCTTGGAAGTAGGGTTGGACAATTGTCTACGTATAACTTGATTAACAATATTTATGATTGAATTGAAACAAAATATTCCCTTTTGCTTTGGAACACGGGCTTCATTCAAATGGAGGGGGGTTCCAATGCTTAAGAATAATAGGAATAAATACAAAGAGCTGTTCTGGCGCATATACCCGGAATTGCATGAAGTTTAAAGTGTTTTCAAAAACATCATTTTCATAGAAAAAAAAAAAAAATGTGTTCTTGCCTACCTGCCTGAGGAACGCCTCTGGGGTATGTTTGTTAATCGTTCTTAGGGATGGTCATGTGCCTAAAAAAAGTATGTTTTCTTGCCTTAGTCTCATAATTTCTTCTGGTTAGAGGACCATATCTCATTCACAAAGGTTTGTATGTTTTTTGAATCTCTGTTTCTAATTATGAGTAGTATATTTTTGAAATTCTCTGGGAAAAGACATAAAAAACTTCTTCTTTTTTCAGAGGAATGCCAAAGGACAAGAGCTGTTTGATGGAGTTTGTGACAGTGTGGACTTATTAGAAAGAGATTATTTTGGACTTGTTTATCTTGATGAGGACGGATTTAGACAGTGGCTTGTACTTGACAAGCGAATTGCTAAACAGTTAAAAGGTAAGATAGTTTTGTAAGGTTGATCGGTTAAACAGCTAAACAGCTAAAAGGTAGTTGGGTGAGTGATATTTTAAGCGATATAGGGCCCCTTTTTGCTCTAGGAAACCTACATATCCCTTTGTTGTTGTTGTTTTGTTTTTTTAGCTGATTTCTGGTTCGTTATTCCAAATATAAGTTAGAACAGTCCCTTAAAATACAGATAAAGAATGAATTATACAAGAGATAAAATTCCTTTTATATTCAAATGCACTAAAAAGCAAAAAGTTATTTTTTCTCTTGTCAAAGCTTTTTTTTTTTTTTTTTTTTTTTTTTTTTTATTTAAATCCTCGATGTTAGTCTTAAATCCTACCTTGTAAATTTGGAAATTTTTTAGCTTAAAATGTGTTTTTTAGCACGCGTTTGGAACTGTATGGATATAATGATATATGTATATATGTCCTGCAAGGCCGTATCCAGGGGAGGGGGGGTTACCCGGTTTGAACCCCCCCCCCCCCCCGAAATTTTTGACCGACTCGAAAATAAGTCGAAAATTAGTAAAACCTAGGTAAAAATCAGTAAAATTAGTCGAAAACTGAGTAAAAAATTAGTAAACCCCCCCCCCCAAAAAAAGTCAAAAATTAGTAAAAACCCCCCTGAACAAAAATCCTGGATACGGCCCTGATGTCCTGTTTACCGAGGCAGTAGGCTATATCCATTGGTGGGGCTACTGGATTTGGACCCCCCCCCCCCCCAATTTTTTTCTGATGCGTAAAAAAGTAACAAGCGATGCGCTTTATAAATTTTTTCACACCCATCCTCCCCACGAGCAAAAATCCTGGATACGGCATTGCCCTTTATATATGTTTCATGCTAGAAATTAATTTCTAGAATCTAGACACCATCATTTGGGCCAATCAGGACTTATTATAAAAGAGGAAATAAATTGTGATTGGTCGAAAATGATTATGCTCACACACGGATATCTAGATAAGTATTCATGTAAATTGGGCTTTATGGATTTCGTTAATTTGCGCCTTGAAAGGTTCATTTTACTTGAAGTGTAATTTTTATTCTAAAATTTAGAAGTGCTAATAAGAGCAAGGAAATAAATGGATAAATTTATCAACAATGAGGAAGAAAAGGAGATATTGTTTCTTCTTCGCCTTTTTTTATTAAGTGAATGGTAATTTGTCCGTAAAAATGGCTAGAAAAGGAAGGGGTTGAATCCTGTAGCCAATTTAAAATAAAGATTCTCAAAATTCAAAGATTCAAAAAGCTTTGATTCAAAATAAAAGATTCTCCAAAGAACTCAAAATAAAGACTTAACTAGTTCTAGCTGTGTATTTACCTTTTTTTTCATTTTTTTAGCAGGACACTCACGTGTTATGTCAAATTCGATTTTTTTTGGAGAGGTGCCATTTTATAAAAAGCAAAGAAATTGGGTATTCCATTGAAGTAGAAAAATCCCTACCTAATAAGAAAATATACAACAGAAAAACGCACAGTTTTTGCAAGAAAAGAGCAATCATCAAAATTGACGAGGGCTTGTATTGAAATGAAATGCAAAAAAGTGCCCCTATCTTCAGAAAATGGGATTTTTTACCCTGAAGTGTCCTGTGTCACCCAAGCCGAAAAAACTATCAAAAAGCACTACAAGACTCTCCTTTTGGCAATCGTGAGTACGCTGCTGACGTTATCAGAAAGTGAAAAAAAAATGCTTAGGTTAAATAACCATAAATACTTCTTGGCAAATGCATCTATGAAGTAAAAATATGTAATCACAGCTGAGTCAGTTCTCTGCAATTGAGGATAAAGTTACATGTTAAATTATTTACAAAGATATGAGAGCTATTATCCTCTTTGCGGACTTCAAAATTTATTAAGCTAGGTGTACAGGTCCTGAAGAATAACTTCTGTATTACTAGTGCTATTGTAAGGATACTATGATATCCGGAATTTTTTAGAGGGGGGGGGGGATTTCGCAAAAACTTGGAGGGGTAAAACTTATGCCATGACCCTTAAATAATCAAATTCTTTGTTTTAAGGTCCAAGTTTTTTTTTTGCCATCTTTCAAGGCCAGGACAATGTTATGACCAAGGTCATATCCAGGATTTTTGTTCGGGGGGGGGGGGAGTGTATAAATTTTTTTAATGCATCATTATATGTATTTTGTTACATTTTTGCGGTTTGGACAAAAGTTTTAGGGGGCTCAAAGCCCGTAACCCCCCTCATCATCCATACCAAATGACGTCATCAGGGGATTGAGGGCTGAGCTAGAAGCTTATATTTTTTTTTAATGCATCAGTATATGTATTTTGTTAAATTTTTGCGGGTCGGAAAAGTTTTAGGGGGCTCAAAGCCTGTAAACCCTCCCCCCTGATCATCCTTACCAAATGACGTCATCAGGGGATTAAGGGCTTAGCTAGAAGCTTTGGGATTTTCGTTCATGGTTGCAATTTTACCTTCTGATGGAATATCCAAACCTTTGAAGAGTTAATTGTTTTGTGGGTAGTTTTTGGAAAACGAATGACGCTATCCATTCTTTAGTCCTTTCATTTTCAAATTTTATACAAAAAGCACAAACTTTAGAAAACTATTTAACGTTATTAACGATTAAATAATTATTACGAAATTATTAACGATAGAAAACGTTTATCGTTTGTTCTTAATTCAGTCTGAAGAGCTACATTGGATTCATAAGTTTTATTTTCTTAATTTATTAAGAAAAGTTTTATTTTCTGTAATTTCGGGAAAACAAAAATTGTGTTAAAAACAGTTATTGCTAAAAAATGATGGCGATTGAAAAGTGTGTACCGTTTTTTTTTTTTTTATCCATGAAAAAATTATATTTGAATCACGAGTTTTTATTCCTCCATTCCATGTTTATCTTTCAAAGGGGGGGGGGCTGTAAAAAACAAAGGCTGTAAAAAAATTGAGACAAAACTGTATTTTCGGGAAAACAAAATTGTGTTAAAAAAAAGTTATTGCTAAAAAATGATGGCGATTGAAAAGTGTGTACCGTTTTCTTTTTTTTAATCCATGAAAAAATTCTATTTGAATCACGATTTTTTATTCCTCCATTCCATTTTTATCTTTCAAAGGGGGATGGGGCTGTGTTTCAAATACGCTATTACGCTAAACGCTACCAAATGCAAGCAAAAAAAAAACAATTTGTATTTGTAAAATCGTCCTGTTTTTTTTTTTTTCATTATGCCGAGTTCTATGGAGTTAAAGGTTTAATTTTTTCACCAAAAAACTGTGTTTTACAAAAAAAAGTGATTGAAAGTTACAAAAACTGTGTTTTACAAAAAAAAGTGTTTGAAAGTTACAAAAACTGTGTTTTACAAAAAAAAATGTTTGAAAGTTATTGCACCAAAATGTTGACGATCGTAGAAATCTTAGCGCTTTTTTAAACTCAGTGCGAAAAGTCCAATTGGGTCCCAAGTTGTGTTTTTTAGCCAAAAACTGTGTTAATGGTCTAATCTGCCTCCTATCTTATGCAAACACAGTGCAAACACATCTTATGCAAACACAATTTTCGCAAACACAGTGAATTTTCCGATTGCAAACACAATTTTCGCAAATTGTGTTTGTTATTTTCTTATGCAAACACAATTTTCGCACAGTGAATTTTATGCACAGTGAATTTTCTTATGCAAACACAATTTTCGCAAACACAGTGAATGTACATAGCTTCCAAATGAGTCTAATTGAGACACAATTGAGACACCATTCCAAATGAGACACAATTTTCGCAAACACAGTGAATGTACATAGCTTCCAAATGAGTCTAAAATAACAAAATTTTTCACGCCGCCTTGCACTGTAAAAAATATTGTTTGAGATTCCACAAAAATTGTTTGTAATGCTTATCAACAACAAAATTGGAATTTTCAACAGCTGAAATTGAATATTAGAGACCATTTTGGAATTCCATGATCATTATTGAATATCCGATTTGCTGAGAAAAAAAAATGTTAAATTCCCATACCCGAATTGAATTTTCAACTTGTTGAGCAATAAACTAGTTGGATGTTCTCACATAGGCTACTACTGAATTTTCAATAGTATATCAATAGTATCTCATGAGATCCTTACTTGAGAAAAGAGGCGGGACTCTTTGTCAAGGGCTCAATGTTTAACTTTGTGTCCCGGTTCTTTGAGAACAACAAATCAAACTTAGGGGGCGTTGAATTGGAGTAAAAAGTATTCTTACTTAAGGTATTCCCCACTTAAGGTATTTATTTACTTAAGATATTTATTCTTAAAGTATTCCCCACTCACATATTAGGAATAATTTCTGATTCTAATTTCTGATAATTTCTTTATTTTCATTTGAAAAAAAAACTTGTTTTTCTATTGAATTATCATCTAATGTGACTTGAAAAAATAAATCCCCCATAAGATAAGTGACGTAAAATGTAAGAGTGGATTAGCCTCCGACGTTTTCCTGTGACTGGTTCGGACCCTCCACTCCCCACCCTTGAAAAAAAAATTGGCTGAAAAGTGCTTCTCCTGTTTTGTCTTCCTCCTTCCAGGAAATGGCCTTTTATTATTATTATTATTATTATTTATTTCTAACCCACACTATACAGAGGTACAATACGTGGAATATCACGAAGAAAAAACACATAAAAATGCAACGAAAATCAATATAGAAATCGAAGAATACTAGTTACAGAGTAACACATAAAATTTAAAAGAAACTACAACAAAACAGAAAAAAACATAAAAGGATGAGGAAAAAGGAAGAGGAAAAAAAAAAACTCACAACTTGCAGAATCTAATAAGCAGTAACATACAAAAATATGGACACAAGCTGTCATTATTATTATCATTATTTGATTTTTACTCACTCTTTACGATACTAAAAAACGTGGAGTGACCAAAGAGAGAAAAACAAACAAACAAATTAAGGAAAAATAACTTACGACTGAAAAAACCTGATAAGGTGATGGTGCGGAGAAAAACGGATACAAGCGGTATTTGAAAGTTTTCTGTGTAGTGCTTCCAGTTTTACAGTAATATCAGGAACAAGAAATTTATTAATAATTACCCGGTTTTTAGTCCAAGGTGGAAGAAACAACAAAAATTTACAAAATCTAAAATAATTAATCCGGATTCTTTTTAACTCATTTTTCCTAAGAAGGGGGAAAATTCTAGAAGCAAAAAGAATTGAATGGTCACAAAAAGTTGATTAGAGCTTGGCCAACACGAATTTATTATATTTACCTCTATTGGCAATAATCTTAGCATATCCTAATTGAATTTTCATATTAATATCTGAGACTGTGCGCTGGCGCAAGCTTGGAAGACTATTAGTAATAGAAATACCGAGCCATCGAAGAGAATCTACGAGAGGGATTATAAAGCCACTACAACGAAGGGGAGTACTAGAATATTTGTTAAAAAAAGAAATTTACATTTATCTATATTAAGAGAAATGCCTATGTCTGAAAAAGAAGTAGCAACACGAGAAACCATATTAGACAGACCAGTTTTGCCCTTCCCCCTCCTTAGGATTGGACTTGTCCCTTAATTACTCACAATTTCCAGAGATTTACTGATGAAGACGCACATACTGTTCTAGACTTTGTATTTTCTTTGTATTGAAGTCAAATCATGTCCAGACAACATTTACGTCAATCAGTAATTTTTAGTGTTATTAAAAAGCTGATTTGCCAAATTTATTTGATTTATGGCACAATCAGTGATCCATTACTGTAATGTATGCTTCTGGCTAATACATAAACTGCACTTCTTTTTGTCGATTCATTGTTGTGATTAGATTATTTATTGTGGTTAATATAATAGGGTTTACTCTTTTATATGGGTAATAATTTTTTGATTTTCCGTTGGGTTTGAAAATCGCCATTTTTTTGTAATATTATTTTTTTTTTCACATTCCAAACGAAAAGAGCACAAGAGATTTTTGTTCAATCTTTTGCTATTATAGTTTCGGTTTTATAAAATTAAATTCATTGAAGTATTCCCCCCCCCCCCCGTGAAATTTTTCACACAAAGGGCTGCATTTTCAAAAAATATGTACGCCAACGCACCCTTCATAGTGCCTATGTGCCACGCTTGTGCCACGTAGTGCCTATTTGACGCGAAGACACGTGGTATGGTGGATGTTTTTCACCCTTTGTTTGGCAACTGTTGCTCCGAAATGTGCACATGTAGGGAGGGGGCAACCCCTCGATCTTACCGTCAAAATAATTGAGCTTGAATAATCTAACCATGAAACTTTTTTAACATCACTTCTTTGCCAATCTGAATTCAAATGTAAATAGAAATATTTAAATTTCCTACAAAATGATTTTGTTATAGTTTTACTACCCCATCACTGGTTCAAAACTCCACCAACTTGTTCAATCTAGTCAATTCTAGCATCAGGATAGTCTGGATGTGTGGAGTAGAAGGGACCCCTAGTCTTGATATAACCAAGGCCGTACCCAGGGGTGGGGTTAGGGGGGTTTGACCTTCCCCCCCCCGAAACGTTTGTCTGACTCGTAAAAACGTATCAAAAATGGATGAAAACGAATTCTTTATGCGTTTTTTTAGCTTTTTTGTGTACCCCCCCCCCCCCAAAAAAAAAAATCCTGAGTAGGACCTTGGATATAACCGAGTAATATGTTGGTGTTGGCATCTGAATTTCTGCAAAAATCTGATATGCCTCGATAATGACTTGGTTTATCTTTTTTGCCGATTGAACGAATTTTTTTCTCTTCCAGAAAATATGCGTCAAACCCTTTAAAAAAATCAGATGATTATTTATGATTTTGCTCATGCATTTTCCATATAGGCTCCTTACTTTGTTTATTGTTTTACTGATTGGACGAATTTGTTTCTCTTCCAGAAAATATGCGCCAACCCCTTAAAAAAAAATATATATATATAGAATTTTAGTTTTGTAGATCATCTGTTCAAATTTGCATCTAGGGATAAACTTCTATCCTTTCAATCCATGTCAACTGCAAGAGGATATAAATCGATATCATATCGGTATCAAGTTGGCAAAAGCGGATCCAGGATTTTTGTTCGGGGGGGGGGGGGGGGGGTTAACGGATTTTTCCCGTTTTTTAGGGTAAGGTTTTGTCTTTACAGGTATTTTTTAAACTAATTTTTGACTCGGTCAAAAATTTCGGGGGGGGGGGGGTTCAAACCGGGTAACCCCCCCCCTGGATCTCTTCCAGAAAATATGCGTCAAACCCTTTAAAAAAATCAGATGATTATTTATGATTTTGCTCATGCATTTTCCATATAGGCTCCTTACTTTGTTTATTGTTTTACTGATTGGACGAATTTGTTTCTCTTCCAGAAAATATGCGCCAACCCCTTAAAAATATATATATATATATATATATATATATATATATATATATATATATATATATATATATATATATATATATATATATATATATATATATATATATATATATATATATATATATATATATATATATATATATAATATATATATATATATATATATATATATATATATTATATATATATATATATATATATATATATATATATATATATATATAATTTTAGTTTTGTAGATCATCTGTTCAAATTTGCATCTAGGGATAAACTTCTATCCTTTCAATCCATGTCAACTGCAAGAGGATATAACTCGATATCATATCGGTATCAAGTTGGCAAAAGCGGATCCAGGATTTTTTTTCGGGGGGGGGGGTTAACGGATTTTTTCCCGTTTTTAGGGTAAGGTTTTGTCTTTACAGGTATTTTTTAAACTAATTTTTGACTCGGTCAAAAATTTCGGGGGGGGGGGGGTTCAAACCGGGTAACCCCCCCCCTGGATACGGCCTTGCAAGTCGGTTCATTCTATAAAAGTACCAAGGACAGTGAAAATTAAATCTGATTGTTTTTTTTGTTGGTTAAGTGGATTTTTTTTTACAACCATATATATTTTAAAAAAAGTAGGAAAACCTTAATTCAATGTTTAGCGAAAAATATTTCCATTTGAAGTCATGCAGTTTTGGGTAGTCTAATTAAAAAAAAAGAAGCGAGTCTGAAAAATAGGGCTGTGGAGTCGGAGTTTTCGTAAATTTGTGTTGAATGGAGTCGAAGATGGAGTGGGTATATTGGAAATTTCCGAAGTAGTAGTTTGAGTCGGTTATAACTTGTAAAATCTAGTTAAATTAAGCTTTAAAACAGGGCTTTGGAGTCGGAGTTTTAGTCATTTTTTTTGCTGCGTGGAGTTGGGTTCAGAGTCTTTAGTCGGTATAATGGAAATGTCTGGAGTCGGAGTCGGCTTAAGCTTGTAAAACCTAGTCAAATGAAGCTTTAAAACAGGGCTGTGGAGTCAGGATTTTAGTGAATTTTTCCTGAATAGAGTCGAAGTTGGAATTTTTATTCGCTATATTGAAAATTTCTAGAGTCGGAGTTGGATTCGGGTAATGTTTGAATTTTTACGATGGGAAAGCGTTGCCAAATATAGTTATTTAACTGTTTAATATTGCTTATCTGTTTTCACAGTTAGACGTTGCAACACTGGCGAAAGTGTGATGGCATCCTATAAGCGTCATAACTTTTAAACATGCAAAAAAATATTAAAAAATTGGAGTTTTGAGGAATGAATAGATGTAAGATGGGTCTAGGGAATAAAAACATTTTTATATTGATATCCTTAGAATTTAGGCAACACTGAAACATGAAATCGAGTTGACAGTCATTTATTATTTTTTATTTATTTCCATTTTTTGAATGGATGCCTCTTTGATTGGCTCAGTGGGAATAGTTCAACGCAGACTGCCTCTTCTGTACGTATTTTGTACGCAGCCTGCCAAGTCAAACGTATTTTTGATTATTTTTTTTTATAGGTCAGCCGTTAGAATTTGCATTTGAGGTCAAATTCTACCCTCTCGATCCATCTCAATTGCAAGAGGATGTTACCCGATATCAATTATGCTTACAAATACGCAATGATATACTATCTGGAAAGTATGATTGTTCAATCTTTATCCTATTTTATTTTAATTTTGTCCAGTTGGGAGGGGTGCATTTGCCCCCCCCCCCCCCCGCACCTCCTCCAAATTTTCGTGAATTCGTGCCATGGCAATGGACTATAATTATATTTAATAATTATATAATAATTGTAAGGGTTACATCAATAATGAAATATTTATAATTACATGGACAAGGGACAGTGTAAATGGCCTATCATTACTTTGGTCCGAGTATTATGAACAAATATAGAATAAAATGTTGACTTATATTGTATAGAAATGTATAGAAAAAATAAACATGTATTTTAAAATATATGTATGCATAGAAAATACTATGAATTTATAGAAAATAGAATAAAAACATATATTTATATACGGGACTGGGGCTGCTACTGAGAGTTTAACAATATTCCAAGAAAGTTCTGTTTCAGAAAAAAACTCCAATTTATTAAATGACAATGGTATATTTACTTAATAAAGAAAAAATTAAAGAAATAAAGATTGTTTTATGAATATAACGCTGAAGAAGGGAGGCGGTTATCTTCCCAAAAAATTGGTTTTCTTCGTCCAGTATTTTTGTTGGTCTTGAAAACTCCATTCTCGACCTTCATTTCCATAATTTGTTTTCGTAATGACAGGCCAACGTGATTTATGAAATCGTCTTTATTTATTTAACATACGTTTAATGTTAATATTAACATTTCTTATTGTGTTTGGGTTTTACTCTCCACCCAGAAATGCGAAAAATAAAAAGTACATTGGTAGGGTATAAGATGGCTTGTACCAATTTTTTCAAGATAGGCAAGACTGCTAGAAAATCACCCCAGACGTGGCGCACGGGGTGCTTGTCTCCTCTAGCTCCCTCCTAGATCCGGCCCTGTCCTTTTGTGCTGGCTTTAATCGGGTTTTTTGTACTGTTTTGCTTTGTGTACTGTTCTAATATAACAATAGACAACACCCACATCACCCAGATTGTAACTGGGAAGAGGTGTGGGAGGTTGGGACCCCCTCCAGAAATGAGAAAAAATATATTCTATTTGTTACATAAGGCTTTCAAAATGTTATTCTATGGCTGAACGATCAAGAACGTGAGTCCAAATCACTGTATGGCCCTGTATATCAAGCAGTTCATGGTAACGAACTGTAAGTAAGGAGCGACCCGGGTCAATGGTAACCGAAACTCTAAAAAACGGAATTTTGATACCAATAGATACATCAAAAGAATCAGATTTAAATGCTTATTTCAAATATATAAGTTATATCAAGTTTAGTCTCACCCATCAAAGGTTACGCGCCTGAGAAAATTTGGCTGATTTTAGAAAAAAGGAGGAAAGAACCCCTAAAAGTTATAGAACCTTAACGAAAATCACACCATCATATTCAGTGGATCAGAGAACCCTACTGTAGAGGTTTCAAGCACCTATTTACAGAAATGTGGAATTTTGCATTTTTTGCCAGAAGAAAGATCACGGATGCGTGTTTATTTGTTTTTGTTTTTTTTTTTTTTCCCAGGGGTGATTGTATCGACCCAGTGGTCCTAGAATATCGTGGGAGGGCTCATCAGAACGAAAATTAAAATTTCTAGTGCCCTTTTTAAGTGACCAAAAAAATGGAGGGCAACTAGGCCCCCTCCCACGCTCATTTTTTTTCCCAAAGTCACCCGATCAAAATTTTGAGATAGCCATTTTGTTCAACATGGTCGAAAATATGATAACTATGTCTTTTAGGATGACTTAATCCCCCGAAGTCCCCGGGGGGAGGGCTGAAAGTTATGAACTTTACCCAACGTTTACATATAGTATTCGTTATTGGGAAATATGCAGACGTTTTCAGGGGGGATTTTTTCTGGTAGGTGGGGGGGGGGGTCGGGGGTTATATGGGAGGATCTTTCCATGAAGGAAGTTTTCATGGGGGAAGGGACATTGCTATGAAGGGGGTGAAGGATTTCCCAGCATTATTAAAGAAAGAGATCAGAAATTAAATTAAAAAAAAACAAGTTTTTCAACTGAAAGCAAGGCGCAACATCAAAACTTAAAACGAACAGAAAATATTATATATATAATTGGGTTCACATCCTAGTCAATACCTCGCTCTTTAAGACAAAGATTTTTTAGTACTTGCATAAGAGCTATTTATTCTAATTAACGGCCTTTGTGATTAAGGGGTCATTTTTAAAGAATTGGAACAAAACTCGCACTTTAGCTTAAATAGCAAGGTATTGAGTAGGGGGCGGACCCTCTAATATACCTATTAAAAATCTATGAATATAGAAGTTCGTTACGTAAGTTAATTCGTAAGTTACGTATATTTATTACTAATAAAAACGTTCGTAAATAAAATTAAACAAGTTTCGAGAAAGCCATTTAACCAAATAAAAGTAAAATTAATATGCAAATTTTGTTTTAATTATTCATGTACGGTGAGCAAAAACCAAAACCTGCATTAATTCAAAAACGTTCAAAAATTAAATAAAAAAAAACAAGTTTTTTTTAACTGAAAGTAAGGAACGACGTTAAGACTTAAAACGAACAGAAATTATACCGTATATGAAAGGGGCTGTCCCCTCCTCAACGCCTCGCTCTTTACGCTAAACTTTGACTTTCTCACAACTCTATTTTTTTAAACAACAAAAAACTATAGCTTAAAGAGCGAAGCGTTGAGGAGGGGACAGCCCCTTTCATATACGGTATAATTTCTTTTCGTTTTAGGTCTTAACGTCGTTCCTTACTTTCAGTTAAAAAACCTTGTTTTTTTATTTAATCACTTATAAAACCCAACAGAAGTTTGCGATTGAGAGTAGTACTATGTTTTCATAAAGCTGTAACAAAACTTTAGGTTCATTTAGTAAAGCCCTCAAGTGCTAGCTCTAGCACTGATAAGGCACAATTACAACCTCTTAGTGAGATTTTGTGTGTAATGTCTGTGGCTATTCTCTATAAGTGTCCCTTTGACGAATTGTCTCGAGTAACACCACCGGCTGCCACTGATCGACAAAGGGTTGGCTCGAAGGGGGGGGGGAGTGGAATGAGGGGGTTGTTTCACCCCCCTGGTATAAGTCGTTTATTTTGACCTCATTGAGGTCCCAGGTGCCCAATTTTAGGTCAGTCTAAGTTTTATTTCCCTCTCCTGGAAAGACTTACATTTTAAACCTCTCGGTGAAGAAATGGCTGATTTTCACGAAACTGAGCTTCGGCTGTAGATATCAAATACCAAATTTGCTTGTGAATAGAATAGAGTCGTTTTTTTTTTTATTTTATCATTGAATTTATGTTCTAATGTCGTTTTTCGATAGAGTCGTTTAAATTAAACCAGGTTTAAAGGGATAGAACTAGTAGCAACTCATGCCTTCAAAACCTGCTTTTGCTCATGTATGATTTGCTTTGTCTCGTCCCCTACTCTATGTCAAGTCCTTTAAGTCGTCTATTTTGGCCTTATCCAGATCCCACCAGATTCAAATTCTCAGTAGAGAAATGGTTGATTTTAGTCATGCTTAGCTTCAGCCGTAGATACCGAAAACTGAATTTGCATGTTAATAGAATAGATAATAATTTTTATTTTAATTGTTTTAGTTTATCTTTTACTTCTTCTTTTTAATTATCTCGGATTTAAACAGAGTCGTTTGAACTAGACCAGGTTTAAAGGGACTGGTCTGGTAGCCTAGCAACTGGCCTTAAAAATCTGTTTATGCTTGCATATGATTTATTTCTGTCCGATGGTCCAGAAGTTTGGGAAAATTCAACTGAAGCCTGACAAGATAATATGAACAAATCAGAAGCAAGTGACAAGGTTATGTGGATGTATTGTCTTTCAATCTTTGACTAATAGTGGAAAAGAAGGCAAGAAATGTCTAAACACATTGGAAAGTTTTCAAAACAATGGAAGAGTTCTTTTTCTTTAGAATTTAAAGAAAAGAAGCCCCACGAAACCGTTTCAAAGCAAGTGTAGAAAAAAAATCGATTACAATACGATGTTGAGAGGGATGCAACGCTTGAGAAGGACAAGCAAGACTTGGCTATGTACCCAGAATTTTTTTCCCCCTGGGACAGGAGTGCTTTTGAAATTCTGGTATAGCTTATTCAAGTCGGGAGGTAGGTTTTATCCTGGGACAAAAATAATGAGCAACGTTAAAACTTCTGACTATGAAGTTTTAACGTTAAACCAACAACTAATATCATTAGTTGTTGGTTCCGGTGTTATTGTTAAGATTGTCTAGGACAGTTCTACGTTGAATCGAAGATGTATATTGGTGGAAATACAATCATGGGCGTGCGTAGCTTCTTGTCTAGGGGGGGGGGCAGCCGATTCTGTAAAGAAAGGTGGGGCGAAGCTGAAATTATATTATTAGTTCACAAAACCTTACATTACCAGCAAGTTCTATCATATCTATGAAATCTTTATTAATAAGTAATGGCCAAAAATCATCAATAAGCTTCAGGATTAATCTTCTTGGATTAGAGCTAAATCTTTCTAAGGCATTATGGGTTATTGCTTCTTGTTTGACTTTTATTCTGTCATTTCGGCTGTTTATATCCAGCTTTTTCAACCATCTACGTTTTATCAACTGCTTTTTTAGCCATATACCTTTTTTCAACTGCTTTTTCAACCTTCTGCTTATTCAACCATCTGCTTTTGTAGCCATATCTAGTGTAAATTTGAACTTCTAGGGGGGGGGGGGCAGCCCAACCTGCCACCCCCTCCGTACGCCTATGAATACAATTTACATCGTCTTCTGTATTTGAAAGAGTTAACAGTCGATTTCACTGAAGAACTTCTTAATATTTCAACAATTAGTGGAGTTGTTGTCAAAAGTTGCAGTGACGATTTTGAAAGTATAGTCCAAAAGAGTCCAGGAATAAGAACACCAATCTCTAGCGAAAACCAAAGGAAGCACCTTTATTTATGTGGTCTTAATCAACCAAAACTGAGTGTATTCCTAGTTGATCCTCCAATATAAACAGTTAAAAAGTGGCGTTTTTATCCGGGATAGTATGAGGATTACCAGTTTTGTAGAATACAATATTGAGAAAGATGCTGTCTTCTCCTTTCTGTGTTTCCTTTTCTCCAGTGGTCCCAGGAGTGACCAATTCCAAAAAGCTTGGGTGGAAGCCGGTTTGCGACAATAACACAAAATGAAGAGCAAAGAGAAGACAAAGAAAGGAAAAGAAAAGAAAGGAAATCATTTCTCTTCCGAGTCCCAGAAGCAGCTTTGTTCTATTTGTGTCACTTCGTCAATAACAAGAGTCATGTGGATTTCTTACTTGATAGAAGTACTTGAACTATGGTTTTGCAGTAAGCAAAAGGTGAAGAGACAAATAGATTTTTGTTTGAAGTTGCAAGGACTCTAGCGAGACAGGACATTGGCTTTGGGGTAACTGAAGAACAAAACGGCAGCTTTGTTCAAATTGTTCAACTTCTAGTGATATATGTGGCAGCTCTTGATACCCGGTATAGAACATACAAATATTTACCTATTTACCCACAATTCCTTAGAAAGAGTTCATTGACTTTCTTTCAGGAGAAGTCAGGGATGATGTTTCACATTCTGGTAAGCTTGCAGGCGTAATCCGCAGTACCAGCTCACAGGGGACACCTAGAAAGAGGCTATTAGATGCTACTGAGGCTAATGTCGAAACCGGGCAGGGTATGGCAGAAGTATAATAAGCTATCAGTGGAGAGGAATTCCACTGATAGCTATCGAGTCTTATGACTATGCAAGTGCGATGTCTGATCAATTTAATGGAGCCCAGCAGGAAATATTTGAACTTCTTGATCGTCGTGTGCCCTGTATTTCCTGACAGGCCCACAGACTAAACATTGTTTTACAACATATCGGTAATTCATCTCTTTGGATGTTTGAACTTTTCAACATCCTTGAAATATACTTGTTCTTTCCTTCATCAACAAAGCATTCTGCCTCCCTTAAAGGAAAACTCTTCGATTGAAAACAGCCTTAATGTCCGAAACTTATCATGGACTTGGTAAACTGCAAGGGCTGAAACCATACAAGCAGTAGTTACTCAGTTTGAAGAAATAGTTTCAGCCCTTTACAAAACAAGCAGGTGAAGAACACCGATGCGAAGCGAAGGCACAGGCTAGCGGCCTTCTGAAAAGGAGTCTAAGCTTCGAATTTATCATTTGCCTCATCTTTATGAAAAAAAAATCATATACGAGATCAGGATAGCAATAGAAGAACTTGAAGAAGAGGGTATCAACATCATCGACACAATTGAAATGCTTGAAGCTATGAAAGAGACTTTTCGAAAGAATATTAGAGCATAAAATGAACTATTTCATTGACAGTGCGAAACTGTTTGCCAGAATGAGAGAAGCCGATCCGGATTCAGATTTCCGTCATACATCATCGTTGGTGACTCGCCTGTCGAAGCCATTTCGTTTTAACAGCCGAGCTCAGAGTCAAGCCGAGATCTCAATATATCAGTTCTATGGACAACATTCTAGGATCCTGCTTGAAAGCTTGACTACAATGATAGGAGATAATCTCATAGGAGATAATCAAGCCTTGTCAATTTCCAGCTATTTTGATCGTAACTTTAGCTCCCTTAAAAAATGGTTTCAGTTGCAAATATTGAGTTAGCAACAATTTTTTTTCAAACCAAGAAAGAACTCCAGATTCTACTACTTTTCAAGTAGAGCTTGAAAATCTGTTTCAATTTTGCCATGGCGCTACTTGCCTCAGAGAAGTCCTAGGTGAAGGACATTGCCGGCAACATCAGCTTAAGCAAGCCAATCGCATTTGCAATTTAGCTACGACAGCACCTATTGCAGTTGCCGCTGCCGAAAGAACATTTAGTAAGCTCAAATTTGTTAAGAATTTGCTGCGAACTGCCATGGTTGATTTTGACTAGATTCCTTTTGTTGTTGGCGAATGAAGAAAACATCACCAATACCATTGACCTAAACGATATTGTCTAGCGATGGTCCACTTTGAAGAGCAGGCAACTACAATATAGCTGTCTTTAGTTACGCTTGATGTATTCCGTTTTAACTTCTTGTTTGTCTCCGTGGATAATTATAAATGACAGAAGATTCATTATAATAAATTATCGTGGGCCATATAATGTGACCTAGGAGTCGTTTAAATGATGGGATCTCACCCCCCCCCCCCCCTGGCCTTGGTCCTTCGAGCCATACCTGCATCAACAGCATAAAAACGCGGCGTTTTGTAGTCATTTGCGAGGGTCGACAAAAAGACATTATGCATCCTTCCCTTGAATAAAAAATTAAAATCCCCCCCCCCTAAAAAGGATACTCTGGCGAGTTTTAACTCGATCTCCCAGTCGTGAGACAAAACAGTGTAAGCTCTATTGTGATGGTCGAGAACCAATTGACGCTGAATTTAAACTCCAGGGAAACGCTGGCTCCATCTACTATTTGTATTAACCTCCCGTTTCATTTTATTTACACGATAATCTGTTCCTGATATATTTCTATTATAACTATGATTGATTACCACAGTGATATACTGTTGTCTTAATTTATTATAAAAGGGCAAACACGTAGAAATACGGGAAGGTCGAGTTGCCTACAAGAGGAGACACCTCGTACCAAACAATTTAAGAACACTTGTGTAAAGACATTGCACCTTCCTTTGAAGGGTCTCCGACGGAGTTTGTCCCTCCCGTCTATTTACTCCTTTCAACCCGCCTATTGACTCCTTTCAAAGGATGTTCAGCAAGCAGAACTCTAGGGAAAAAGCGAACTTAAGATTACGAACAAATAAAAGTTCAAATGGGGATAAGTCCATTTATTTAGACAGTGAAAACAGGTACAAAAGACTAGATACTTCGATCACATGTACGGCAGTCGTCATCAGTAGAAATACTTAAGTGTTAAAATAAAAACTAACATATTTACACAAAATAACAAACTTTCGGGTCATTCACTGGATTTTTCTGAGATTCACTAGATTCAAAATCTTGAGATGCAAATATTCTTCTTAAAGTAAATGATATCTTTCACTGTCTAAATGAATGGACTTAAACCCATTTGAACGTTTATTTGTTCGTCATAGAAAGGCAGTGTGGCCTGGAAAAAGCATACCTAATATACGCAAAGAATGAATTTAATATTGACTAGTCATATCTTGGGCTGCCATCCCTAGTGATTTATCACTATTTCTAGTGATTTTTTATATTGCCTAAACAAAATAATCACTATATCAGCGCAGAAATCACTAGATTGTTGAAGGAAATCACTAAATCAACCAGAAAATTCCTAAATTCTAGTGAATGTTTTCCCCACCGGTTGGCAACTCTGGGCATATTAATTAAGCGTCTATGGTTTTTAGTGACGTGGTGCTACGAAAGGTGTCATAATTATCCGTTTTGAGCCAAACAAGATTAGGCCATGCTGATTACTAATCAACAGTATTATTATTTTAAGTGTGACTTATTAAAATGGTGAAATGTAATTTCTATCTTGTAATTTCTTATCATTTAAGTTTTGATACAAAGAAAAAGATTAGTTTTGATAGTTGTATTAAATTTACGATTAGAGATAGTATGCTAAAAAATAATATCTAGTCTACCAATATTTGTTTTTAATGAAACCAGTACTTCAAGTTCTATATTAATCAAGAAATTTTTTTTCACAAAACTATCAAATTAATGACCACAGTGAGGATAACTCGTGTGTGAGTTATACACTCAACAAAAAATAAATAATAATATCTTCAGATACCAGAATAAAAAGATAGCTCTTTAACTCTCCGTTTGGTAACAAAAAACAAACATCCAATAAATTCAAAATAACCAAATAAAAAGTAAATGAAATGGAAATAAAATGAGGAGCCTCAACCCTAGAATTTAGAATAAATTAATGGTTACTAATTAAGTCATTCTTTAATCTAATAAAAGTTACGAATTAGGCTAAGGGTATGCAACACCATTGAAACGTTTTTGATAATAGTAGTTATGCATAATAAGTATAAATAAAGTTTAAATTGTAAAAATCTTAGTTATATTCTATTTCTGTAATTTAATGTGCCATACGTTTAAATGTTTTCTAATGCCGAATCTCCTTTAGAAGAATTAAGAATCTGTCATTGTTTAGCTCTGCCGATTTTGACCCTGTATGTGTTTATTGTGTGTAGTCAGGCTAACTTGTTGGGGGTGGGGTACCTCTTGCCCACTTGTAATCCTATTAATTTATTGCTAGGATTTTTCTTTCTCCATGTTCCTTCATGTGTTGATTTTTGGCAGAAAGTTATAAATCATTTGATAGTTTTGACAATAAAAATTTAAGGGTGTTAATTGATCCGAAGTGTATAGCGATGTAAAGCTCTTAATTGAATTGAATTGCTTAAATCTCCTGCAGACTGGCCAGCGTGAAGAGGGCCGATACTCACGGCCTCCATTATTTACGTATTGCAGTTTTCTGCTTGGGGAGGGAGGGAATTTCCGTTAGGAAGGAAGTTTCTGGTGTGAGCTTTCCATAGGAAATTTTACACTGGGGGTATTTGCCAAAATTCCTATACAAATTTTTCTTTATTTGTTTTACTTTGTCTTTGCCGACTAACTTTAACCTGTGGAGATGTTCCGGGAAAAATTTTCGCCGGGATTGGAATTGTCGGGAGGATTTTTCTATGGGAGGAGGGATTTTCCGCGGGAGCAACTTTTCACTGGGGTGGGGTGGGGGGATTTCTGGGGAAAATTTCCTATTGAGAGAGATTTCCGACATGATTTAAGAAACGATCAGATATTAAAGTCTTTTCAAATGAAATTATGCTAAGGAGAATTTTGTTGGCGGAATTGTCCGCGAAATATTTTTCAGGAGGATTTTCAGCTAGGATGGAATCGTCCGGGTGGTATTTTCCAGGTAGGTTGCTGGGGGTATTTTACGTGAGAGGAGCTTAACTTTGAGGAATTTTCTTTTTGGGGAGGTTAAATTTCCCGGCATTGTTTAAAAAGATCAGAAATAAAATAATAGAAGTCAAATTATATATATATATATATATATATATATATATATATATATATATATATATATATATATATATATTATATATATATATATATATATATATATATATATATATATATATATATATATATATATATATATATATATATATATATATATATATATATGTATATATATATATATAATATATATATATATATATATATATATATATATATATATATATATATATATAATATATATATATATATATATATAATATTATAAAATATTTGAACTTATATAATATTGATAATAGTAATAACACGAATAATATTAACAAACCACCAGCTCACTAACCTTAAGCTACTCACAATTTATATATATATATATATATATATATATATATATATATATATATATATATATATATAATATATATATATATATATATATATATATATATATATATATATAATATTATAAAATATTCGAACTTATATAATAATGGTAATAGTAATAACACGAATAATATTAACAAACCACCAGCTCACTAGCCTTAAGCTACTCACAATTTACCAAAAAAAAATTCTATGTGTCATGCCTACTCGGTCAAATTTACCCAACATTTAAGGTCATCAAGATCTTTACTTTTTGAAAACTTTCGTAGCCAATCAACCCGTCCAAAATACGCTGAAAATAGCTCTTTTTCAGATTAACTAAATCCTTACATGTATCCATATAGTGGATAAGACTTTCCTCCTCTCCACACGTAGGGCACTGATAGGATCACTTTTAACAATAATTTCCAATGCATCTCTTCTCACCAATACCCAAAAAATTGTTACGAATCGAAATTACTCATCTTACATCCTCCTTACTCGTTTGATATACCTGAGTTACTTGTAAGAGATAATTTCATTACATTGCACATGACTGACTTGAGATACGTGCTTTATCCCTAAAAGGACAAATGTATGGTGCCAGTAAATTTCGTCAATACCAAACAGTATATTTTTTCAGTGTATGTTCAATCTTTTCTTTTTTCCAGACTGCCATGTTCATTTGTAACCCACGCGCTGCTTGGATCTTTCCTCGCTCAGTCGGAGCTGGGCGATTATGATCCTGAAGTACACAAGCCCGGTTACCTGAGAGAGCTCCGTTTTGCACCGAATCAAACCCCTGAACTGGAAGAGAAAGTGGCGGAGTTGCATAAAACTTATAGGTAACATTATTATTACTATTTTTTAACAAAAGGTGAAAAACAACAAATTTGTGATCTGGCTCTGGAAAGAATAATGAATATAAGAACTACCCGAATCGACTACTCTAATTTACGTTTCAGTTTCAAAAAGGTCCATGCTAAAGCAGTGGCTCTCAAGCTGTTGTAAGATATTGGGCATGGTGGTCTCTTTGCAATATTTTAGATGACTCGGGAACCCTTTTGTATCAATCCACAGTTAGCTCATAGGCTGCCGACACAAAGTATTTCTGACAAACAAATATTTATTCAAAAGATGACAACCCAATGTGTTTATTCAAAAAAATGACAAACAATTTGTGTCAAAGAGAAATGTTTTTTCGAAAAAAACTATTATTTGAGAAAATGGCACAAAAAGAACATCAAAAGCACGTTCAACGAGATGGGCGCTTTTGCAAGTAATGTGCAGTTTCAGACTCAGTAGTTGCTGCAGTTGGTATCAGCACCTTTAGAGTCAGTTTTATAACATCTAGATAGGCCATTGCAATCCAAAAATCACTACACGACACTTCACGGAAGATTTTGCACCTATATCCCTAATCAAAGCAATAAGCTATTTTTTAATCAAATTGACGTTTATAGCCAGATAGCTAATGGAGAGTACGCAAGGGCTTTTAACAAATCGAAGAGTTTTTTTTCCAAATCTTGTAGGCCAGGAAAATAATGACAAATTTCTACACGAAGTATTGATACACTGCCTTTTATAGTCTCAAGTTGATGGCCTTTCATCAACTCATGGATATTGTCTTCGACGACGTTAAGCTCATTTTCATTTACTTATGTATTTAACTCTGGGCAAAATTTTTCTTCTCGAATTTAGAGTGTCATAATTCGATCCTCGTTTTGAAAGGAGTTAATTTCGCCCATGGGCACCATAAGCTTAATTCCAGGGGGGGGGGCAAACCTCGTCTAATTGGCACTTTTAATGCTATATAATAGAAATCTCAGAACAAAAATATAAAAATAAGGCAGCATCATTCAGCCAGGGGGAGGTGGGTGCCCCCCCTGCCCCCCCTTATGGGTGCCCATGATTTTTCCTGACGATATTACTATCTCTTTTGTCACAGGAGTATTTCTCATGACGTTGGTCTCTTTTATGATAATTTGTTTTATTATGGTGATTTATAGAAATGATGATCTTTATAGAGATTGATTAACACTCATTAATGATCTCTTTTAAATCGTGATCTTTTTCCTTGCAGTGTCAAATTGATGAATGAGTTGAGTATTGAAGAGTGATGGAGACTGGATTTGTTATTACTATTTTTCTTTTATATTTTTATTTATCTATTATTATTTTTTATTCCGTTATTTATTTATTTATCGATTTTTTTCATATATATGGGTTATAGTTTATTTATTTTCGGTTTATTTATAATAGTTTTAATTAAATAGTTGAGGTTTAAGTAGATAGTCGAGTTAATAGGTAAGCAGTTACGTGGACTTTCGCGCGAACGCAAGCCTTCACAGGGTTTCTCCAGCGCGAAAGTGTTGTTTAATTTATTTATTTGTTTTTGAATGTGGATTAATAAACTTATGAACTTATGATGTAATTCATGAGTTCAAATAAATGGATAGTAAGTGTATTAAAGCCAAACAATACGGCCATGAACACAAAAAGAGCACAAATATACTAAATTTACATCGGCGATCATCATAAAAAGTACAAATATAATGAACTTGTATGAGCCCACATCAACAAACACTTAAATGAAACATACACTTAAAAACAAGTTGCTTTAACAACATACACTTATTATTTTTTTTTTCCTTTTTAATTTGAACTCAACACTTTAGTAACAAAAGAGAAATGCAATGCAATTCGACATTCAATACTCTTTGCAAATTTATTAATCACTACCGCTTTTCTGCAAAAGAACGATAAATAAGAATTATGTTTGAAGTGACGTCACATTGGCTCGTAATTCCACCCAGTTAAGAATTAACGTGGAATTAGACCCCTCATTTTAAATTTCTTCATTATATTTTCTTAAACCTGATATAAATTGAAAATAAGTTAAGCTTTGCTCGTTTTATTTAACAAAATTTTCAGATGCCTTGCTATTACACAAATAAGCTGAGTCAACGTACTATTTAAGACACCTGGAAGTATCAGCTCATTTTTTCCAAATATCCCTTCCCTTATCGTAGAAAGCCCCTGGCACCGGCTCAAGCAATGCACCAAATAATCCTCTTTAACTCTGAAAAGCGGGCAAGTATATCTGTCTTCATTGGAACATCTTTCTTTAGAATATCTTTTAAATCTTGCGTTAATTGGCAGGCAGTTAGCCCTGAGTTGCATCCACAATGTCAAGTATCTAGCTGGTATATTCAGCTTAAGGTAGAACTCCCGCCCATAAACCACCTTAACATCCTTATGCCACATCCATAAACGACTATAACACCTAATATATCCATAAAAATGACAAAAAAAAAAAAAAAACAGATACCTGTAAATTTTGCATGCATGTCTAGTTCAACTTAATTAAATTAAAAAAAAAATGCATGCTGATCAATGGTCCGCGTAGCGCAGGTACCAATCTCCTGATTCTCCGCATTTGGCCGGGAGTGCAGTGCTTGGTTCGGGACAAATCGTCTGAAACTTCTGGCGTCCCTCCCCCCAAATTTTTCCTGGCACCCATTTGGAGATGGGTTGATTCTCGCTGAGCTTAAAAAGTCACACCGTTGACCACCGTTCCATACCAAATAATCAACGAAACCAGGACTTGAACCCCTAGTCCTCGTGGCTGCAGGATGCGTGGCTAGCGTGCTAACCACTCGGCTGGTTCAACTTGACTTGACTTACTTGACTTAAGGCTCCTGCCGAGGGTTCGGCGTAGAGAACGATGAGACCAGGTGCCTCCAGGTTGACTTATCACTTGCCAGGCTCGCAGCTTCTTCTACCGGGATGTGGGCTTGGGTGAGGAATTCATCGGCTTTGTCTTTCCACCTAGTGGGGGGGGGGCGTCGGCTGGTTCAACGTCTTTCTAAAAATCATTGCATTTCTTCACGTAGTGGGAAACTCTTCAAAACTTACTTTTGTGAAACTACCTAACTTGTGAGTGTAACAAGAGCTTTTCAAAATCGGAATCGCTTTCTTTGTGTAATTCAGAAAATAAACAAACGCTGGGTGCATTCACGTCAAAGAGGTTTACAGCCGTAATCACTTCACCGGCAACGCTGTACAACCCATGTTGCATTGTTTTCATTACTAAGAATTGGTTACTACGCTAGTAGCATGTTCCCATTAATATCATTTACTTCAAAAACATGTCTGCTTTGTTAAATATTTAAACTACACCTGATTTTGGTGCTGATAATCAAAGTAAAACTCGGTTTCTATCCCGTTAAAAGTATTACTATCGTGGACATGGGTACGATGTACCAACTGTATGCTGTTTCGTCTTGAAAAACAGATGTCATAATTCAATTATGTTGTTTATTAAAATATTATTATCAGTTGATGATTAATGGCTAAACACGGAATTCACAGCGACATCCACGTAAAATCGTATTCTGAGCCCTGTTTTACACGTTGCAAATAAGAAAAGAGATCATGACACGGGATAAATGTCAGTGAGTCACCTTAGGAATAAAAAGATAGATCTAAATAGTAGTTTAATCTGACTTGTTGCTTGTCATATGCCTATTGCAAATACACACAAAGATCGGCTAAGCTGGAGATGTCTGTAGTTTCACCAAGCTGGATCGCAAACAAAGATGAAAATCAAACTCTGATTCTCTGAGATCACTTAGAATATAATTCTATCTGACATCACTGCTATCAGATAAATAAACTTACCGTCTGTCAGATGAATAAACAGCATAAACGATGTATGTTTATGTTTAGTCAGGACTTAGTCTGACCTCGAAGGAACATTTGTTCTTTACTGGGTTGCAGCTATTGCCGCAGCCATGAATGAATGACCTCTGAGATGTATGGCGAAACCAATTAATATTTAAGAGCCAATATACTTACCGTCTGTCAGATGAATAAACAGCATAAACGATGTATGTTTATGTTTAGTCAGGACTTAGTCTGACCTCGAAGAAACATTTGTTCTTTACCGGGTTGCAGCTATTGCTGCAGCCATGAATGAATGACCTCTGAAATGTATGGTGAAACCAATTAATATTTAAGAGCCAATATTCTTACCGTCTGTCAGATGAATAAACAGTATAAACGATGTATGTTTATGTTTAGTCAGGACTTAGTCTGACCTCGAAGGAACATTTGTTCTTTACTGGGTTGCAGCTATTGCTGCAGCCATGAATGAATGACCTCTGAGATATATGGCGAAACCAATTGATATTTAAGAGCCAATGTTCTTAACGTCTGTCAGATGAATAAACATCTTAAACAAATTATGTTTCTGTTTGGTCAGGACTTTGTCTAACCTCTAAGAAGTATAGGCTAACCGATCATTATTTAATATCCAATATTCTTACCGTCTGACAGAGGGATTAACAAAATAAATAATACATATTTCTGTTTCGTCAGGACTTCGTCTGATATCTAAGAAATATAATAAAACCAATTGATATTTACAGCCTTTTTTTAAGGAAAAATTATGGAGCATTCCGGAATTGTTGGATTTATCTACAGCGTGAAGATTTCAAACAGCATAAACAATGTATGTTTATGTTTAGTCAGGACGTTATCTGACCTCTGAGAAACATTTGTTTTGACCAGGTGTATATAGAACGTTCAGAACTTTAATTATATTTAATAATATTTAATTTTATTTATATTTAATTATAATTATATTTAATAATATTTTATTTATAATTAATTATATAACTAATTTATAATTAATTATATTATATAATTAATAATTTATTTATAATTAATTATATTTAATAAAATTTATACAAAAAAAATCGTAAAGCGGAAATATATCGTAATAATAATCGTAATAATCGTAAGTGGACGTAATAATCGTAAGTGGACGGAAATAATCGTAAGTGGACGTAAAGTGTCAACACTTTTTTATTGACTAGACACAGGAAAAGGCAAAACATGGCGCATTTAGAGAACGCCAAAAAATCGGACGATGTTTCTTTTGAAAATGTATTTAATTATGAACACTCTTTTAGAGGCCAGACCCCAGAAGAAGCGGAATTATATTATTTAGAGAACGCCAAGAAGTTGGCCATGTATGGGGTGGATTTACACCAGGCCAAAGATAGCGAAGGAGTTGATCTGTTGCTGGGAGTTTGTGCTTCTGGTATTCTCATTTATAAAGACAGGTATTTTTTTTTTTAAGATTTATGCTGACCTAGAAAGTACCATAACTAAAACCCAGAGACCAAAAATAATGAAAATAGCAAAAAGAAGTAAAGAGAATAAAATTATTTATTTTTACTTGCAGGTGATATTATATATATTAGTTTCATTATTCGTCTGTACTCTCTTTGTGTGTTATTTATCCAGATTTTTCACTTTTTAATTTTTTTTTTTTAATTCTTTGTCTTTTCTACGCCGAGGACGCCTTATTGTGATGGAGGTTAATTGTTCATTTGTTGGTTCTTCTTCTTTTTTCTCCCTACTGGCCGTAGACCCATCGATTTTAATATTTACTTCTTTGATTTTGTCATGGTAGGCCAGTTTTGCCTTAAAAATTGTATGAAAAAAAAAATTAATAAATTTGCTATTTCAGTCGCCACATAAAAAAGTATGGATAGCTTATAAGAGTGGGAACTGTTGCTAGTGTCCACAAAAAAACATCCACGCCATCTAAAATTTGACGACATTTGGCATTTGTTCAAGCTTTGTAACACTTTGTAATAACTTTAAAGAAAAACAAATTATCAACGTGTTGAACAAATAAAAGTTCAAATGGGGATAAATCCTTTTATTAGACAGTGAAAACAGATACAAAAAAATCTGGATATTTCGATTGCAGTGATCGTCTTCAGCAGATAAACTAAAGTATTACAATTAAAACTGACGATGTATATACAGAACAAAATAATTACTCTCAAGTCATAAATTGTTTCCGTTTCATTGACTAGATTTGTCTGGAAGAGTTCATTAACAGAGTTCATTCAAAGTCTTGAGTTGTAAACTTTTCTCATTAATATTGCCTAAATGTAAGTTGAACTTCTATTGAAGGTGGCACAATCTTCTTCTTCCAATTGCAAGAGAAATGTTAATCAATTTATAGTTATGTACTTGATTGGTTGCATCAACCCATTACTGGGTTTGCCCCCCCCCCCCAGTAAAATAAAATCTTGTCTGACTCGTAAAAATGTAATATAAATGCATATAACATATTTTTGATACGTTTTTTTAAAGTTTTTTTTTTGTAAAAAACAAAACCGAGAAATTAGCCCACCCCCAACACAGATTCGTCCTTCATAGCCAAATTGAAAAAAAAAATTTAAATGTGTAAACCAAAAAAGAAATTTAGGCACAATGTTACCGCTAAGTTTTTTTGGCACACTTAATAAATGAATCTGTCGACTATTTTGTTTATGCTAGAAAGTTTCTTTTTTTAAAATTGAGGATAAACCAATATCCAAAAACCATAAACCACACATACATTAAACACTAGAATACAGTCAAACACACACTGATGATAGAAAACACAACGAGAAGCGGAAGAAGAAAAAAGAGAAACAGAAACCGAAAAAAAAGAAACAGAAACGGAAGAAAAAAAAAGAAACCTCAGCCTTAGATCATGAAGAAATGCATAATTACTAAAAGTATCGATTAAGGACAAGGGGTGTGAAGGTTAAGTCGTAAACATTATATCAAAGGCAGCGTTGTCATAATAAACAGTCATGTGCTTCTTATATGTTTTGAAAACATTTTATTGCAGTCTCAGACAATCATCTGCGCATTTGAGCTCACATAAGACTCCGTCTCGTATCTCTGTTCTTAATGCAGAATTTTGGAAGTTATTAACATATAAAAACTGAAGTTACTCGAACATATATAAACTGAAGTTACTCGAGAGACAATTTGGTGTAACAGATGATTGTTTGTGATTTTTTAATGCTTATTCAGGCTAATTACAGTGATTGCGGTATTTTGTAGGTTATTAAGATATCTCATAGCCAAACTGAAACTATCTGGTGTTACAGAGACAATCTTTTACCCTTTCTGCGTGCTTATTCAGACTATTTAAAGTCATTGAAGTATTTTGAAAGCTATTAACGTATATCATTTTGAAAATGAAATTACACGAGAGATAATTCCCCTTATGAGACCACTGATTGACTGTCCCTTTCATTTATCGTCATACTAACATGCTTATCCAACGTCGTCATCTACACATTTTTCTCTTATCTCGGATATTTGTCACACGCAAAGAGCAGCTTTTTCTATCAAATACGTTGGAGTAAAATTATGGAACAGTATTCCGCTGGAAATAAAAGATTCTGTTTCAGTTCCGTCATTTCGATACGATTATAAAAAACATCTTCTTTCTACTAGTATTTTTTTTCAGTTTGTTTGTTTGTCAATTTGTTGTTTGTCAATTATTAGTGATAGCATTTGTATGAATATTCGAGTTTGTTTTTTTCAAAGTTTGTTTGTTTGTCAATTTGTTGTTTGTCAATTATTAGTGATAGCATTTGTATGAATATTCGAGTTTGTTTTTTTCAAAGTTTGTTTGTTTGTCAATTTGTTGTTTGTCAATTATTAGTGATAGTATTTGTATGAATATTTGAGTTTGTTTTTTTCAAAGTTTGTTTGTTTGTCAATTTGTTGTTTGTCAATTATTAGTGATAGCATTTGTATGAATATTCGAGTTTGTTTTTTTCAAAGTTTGTTTGTTTGTCAATTTGTTGTTTGTCAATTATTAGTGATAGCATTTGTATGAATATTCGAGTTTGTTTTTTTCAAAGTTTGTTTGTTTGTCAATTAGATGTTTGTCAATAATTAGTGATAGCATTTGTATGAATATTCGAGTTTGTTTTTTTTTCAAAGTTTGTTTGTTTGTCAATTTGTTGTTTGTCAATTATTAGTGATAGCATTTGTATGAATATTCGAGTTTGTTTTTTTCAAAGTTTGTTTGTTTGTCAATTTGTTGTTTGTCAATTATTAGTGATAGTATTTGTATGAATATTCGAGTTTGTTTTTTTTCAAAGTTTGTTTGTTTGTCAATTTGTTGTTTGTCAATTATTTGTGATAGCATTTGTATGAATATTCGAGTTTGTTTTTTTCAAAGTTTGTTTGTTTGTCAATTTGTTGTTTGTCAATTATTAGTGATAGTATTTGTATGAATATTTGAGTTTGTTTTTTTCAAAGTTTGTTTGTTTGTCAATTTGTTGTTTGTCAATTATTAGTGATAGCATTTGTATGAATATTCGAGTTTGTTTTTTTCAAAGTTTGTTTGTTTGTCAATTTGTTGTTTGTCAATTATTAGTGATAGCATTTGTATGAATATTCGAGTTTGTTTTTTTCAAAGTTTGTTTGTTTGTCAATTAGATGTTTGTCAATAATTAGTGATAGCATTTGTATGAATATTCGAGTTTGTTTTTTTCAAAGTTTGTTTGTCAATTTGTTGTTTGTCAATTATTAGTGATAGCATTTGTATGAATATTCGAGTTTGTTTTTTTCAAAGTTTGTTTGTTTGTCAATTTGTTGTTTGTCAATTATTAGTGATAGTATTTGTATGAATATTCGAGTTTGTTTTTTTCAAAGTTTGTTTGTTTTTCAATTTGTTGTTTGTCAATAATTAGTGATAGCATTTGTATGAATATTCGAGCTTGTTTTTTTCAAAGTTTGTTTGTTTGTCAATTAGATGTTTGTCAATAATTAGTGATAGCATTTGTATGAATATTCGAGTTTGTTTTTTTCAAAGTTTGTTTGTTTGTCAATTTGTTGTTTGTCAATTATTAGTGATAGCATTTGTATGAATATTCGAGTTTGTTTTTTTTCAAAGTTTGTTTGTTTGTCAATTTGTTGTTTGTCAATTATTAGTGATAGTATTTGTATGAATATTCGAGTTTGTTTTTTTCAAAGTTTGTTTGTTTGTCAATTATTAGTGATAGCATTTGTATGAATATTCGAGTTTGTTTTTTTCAAAGTTTGTTTGTTTGTCAATTTGTTGTTTGTCAATAATTAGTGATAGCATTTGTATGAATATTCGAGTTTGTTTTTTTCAAAGTTTGTTTGTTTGTCAATTTGTTGTTTGTCAATTATTAGTGATAGCATTTGTATGAATATTCGAGTTTGTTTTTTTCAAAGTTTGTTTGTTTGTCAATTTGTTGTTTGTCAATTATTAGTGATAGTATTTGTATGAATATTCGAGTTTGTTTTTTTTCAAAGTTTGTTTGTTTGTCAATTATTAGTGATAGTATTTGTATGAATATTCGAGTTTTTTTTTCAAAGTTTGTTTGTTTGTCAATTATTAGTGATAGTATTTGTATGAATATTCGAGTTTGTTTTTTTCAAAGTTTGTTTGTTTGTCAATTTGTTGTTTGTCAATAATTAGTGATAGCATTTGTATGAATATTCGAGTTTGTTTTTTTTCAAAGTTTGTTTGCTTGTCAATTAGATGTTTGTCAATAATTAGTGATAGCATTTGTATGAATATTCGAGTTTGTTTTTTTCAAAGTTTGTTTGTTTGTCACTTTGTTGTTTGTCAATTATTAGTGATAGCATTTGTATGAATATTCGAGTTTTTTTTTCAAAGTTTGTTTGTTTGTCAATTATTAGTGATAGTATTTGTATGAATATTCGAGTTTGTTTTTTTCAAAGTTTGTTTGTTTGTCAATTTGTTGTTTGTCAATAATTAGTGATAGCATTTGTATGAATATTCGAGTTTGTTTTTTTTCAAAGTTTGTTTGCTTGTCAATTAGATGTTTGTCAATAATTAGTGATAGCATTTGTATGAATATTCGAGTTTGTTTTTTTCAAAGTTTGTTTGTTTGTCACTTTGTTGTTTGTCAATTATTAGTGATAGCATTTGTATGAATATTCGAGTTTGTTTTTTTCAAAGTTTGTTTGTTTGTCAATTTGTTGTTTGTCAATTATTAGTGATAGTATTTGTATGAATATTCGAGTTTGTTTTTTTCAAAGTTTGTTTGTTTGTCAATTTGTTGTTTGTCAATTATTAGTGATAGCATTTGTATGAATATTCGAGTTTGTTTTTTTCAAAGTTTGTTTGTTTGTCAATTTGTTGTTTGTCAATAATTAGTGATAGCATTTGTATGAATATTGGAGTTTGTTTTTTTCAAAGTTTGTTTGTTTGTCAATTTGTTGTTTGTCAATTATTAGTGATAGCATTTGTATGAATATTCGAGTTTGTTTTTTTCAAAGTTTGTTTGTTTGTCAATTTGTTGTTTGTCAATTATTAGTGATAGTATTTGTATGAATATTCGAGTTTGTTTTTTTCAAAGTTTGTTTGTTTGTCAATTTGTTGTTTGTCAATTATTAGTGATAGCATTTGTATGAATATCCGAGTTTGTTTTTTTCAAAGTTTGTTTGTTTGTCAATTTGTTGTTTGTCAATAATTAGTGATAGCATTTGTATGAATATTCGAGTTTGTTTTTTTCAAAGTTTGTTTGTTTGTCAATTTGTTGTTTGTCAATTATTAGTGATAGCATTTGTATGAATATTCGAGTTTGTTTTTTTCAAAGTTTGTTTGTTTGTCAATTTGTTGTTTGTCAATTATTAGTGATAGTATTTGTATGAATATTCGAGTTTGTTTTTTTTCAAAGTTTGTTTGTTTGTCAATTATTAGTGATAGTATTTGTATGAATATTCGAGTTTTTTTTTCAAAGTTTGTTTGTCAATTATTAGTGATAGTATTTGTATGAATATTCGAGTTTGTTTTTTTCAAAGTTTGTTTGTTTGTCAATTTGTTGTTTGTCAATAATTAGTGATAGCATTTGTATGAATATTCGAGGTTGTTTTTTTTCAAAGTTTGTTTGCTTGTCAATTAGATGTTTGTCAATAATTCGTGATAGCATTTGTATGAATATTCGAGTTTGTTTTTTTTCAAAGTTTGTTTGTTTGTCACTTTGTTGTTTGTCAATTATTAGTGATAGCATTTGTATGAATATTCGAGTTTGTTTTTTTCAAAGTTTGTTTGTTTGTCAATTTGTTGTTTGTCAATTATTAGTGATAGTATTTGTATGAATATTCGAGTTTGTTTTTTTCAAAGTTTGTTTGTTTGTCAATTTGTTGTTTGTCAATTATTAGTGATAGCATTTGTATGAATATTCGAGTTTGTTTTTTTTCAAAGTTTGTTTGTTTGTCAATGTGTTGTTTGTCAATAATTAGTGATAGCATTTGTATGAATATTCGAGTTTGTTTTTTTCAAATTTTGTTTGTTTGTCAATTTGTTGTTTGTCAATTATTAGTGATAGCATTTGTATGAATATTCGAGTTTGTTTTTTTCAAAGTTTGTTTGTTTGTCAATTTGTTGTTTGTCAATTATTAGTGATAGCATTTGTATGAATATTCTAGTTCTCCAGGGACTATATTTAGGCCCTAGGGATCATTGATCAGTCCCTGGAGTTGTGTTTTATTTGTGTGTTTATATTGAATAAAGTCAAAGTTCATCTCAGTTCGTAATAACCGTAGCAAAACCTCAGTTGTTTTTACTAACTGAAAACTAAACTTAATACGCACATTACTATATGTTTTGTGAATAATGCAATTGGCTTAATGAGATAAACAATTCCATTTGAACGAATATGTTCAATAGTAATTCGTGTTTACAAATCCAGGTAGTTTAGGGTCCTCTTGCTCTTTATATTTTTATATATGTATTATATATTTCGAATCAGCATAAAAATCCAATTCTTCTAAAGTATCTATTGTTATGAAAAGACCATTTTTCAGAGTTTCGGTTACCGTTGGGCTGGGTTGCTTCTTACTTTTATTTAGTTACTGCCAACTATTCGAAAATAGAGATTAAAGTAATTCGTTAATAAACTTCATGCTAAATTTCCTTCTCGTAATCAAATTTAAAGGCTACATAATTCAAGGTCAAACAAATTCTTATAAAGAAAATTGGTAGAGGGTGACCTCCTGTATTCAAATAGTATATCAGACACAAGAAAAAGCCTTCCGTTTATTCTTAGCTGTAAGTAAGGAACGACTATTGAGAGCTGCCGCTTTCTCATACTGTTTGCGTCTGCCTTTTTACACTTAATTTGACAGCGTCCTTGTTTTAATACTGTTTTTTGTAAGCTACTTGTTTAGCTCGACTTTCATATCTTGCTTTCTCTCTAAGTTTCTTCCTTCGATCTTGTGACAACATTCCAGCTGCCGTCTACTTCCTTGTTGATCTGTAGACAGTTTCTTCTTTCTTAAGATTATTAAACATTTCTGATAACTAAAGAATTTTAGAATTTCAATATTATAATTTTTAATCGATATAAACTTGGTCCTATTTGGGGAAGAATCATAATTTGCTGGTATAAAATGGCATCCCGAATGGCACCACTTTATGTTACAGTCGGTGAGTTATGACAGTCGCATGATGTCATATAGATATAATTAAACATATATAATAATAAACATATATAACATAGATATAATAAATACAAAAATTCCGTTTTTTGAAAAAATCACACCTTGCTTCAACCCAATTAATTTGTTCATTGAAAAAGGGCACTAGAACTTTTGGTTTTCGTTCGAATGAGTGTCTCCCGATCTTCTTGCACCATTGGTTCGATATGATCACACTTGGAAAAAAAAACGCAATAAAAAACCAATAAAGACGTATTTGTGGCCTTTCTTCTGGTGAAAGTACAATATTCCACTTTTTTGGAGGTAACAGCTTGTAACCTCTACAGCAGGGTTCTCTGATATGCTGAAACTGATGGTGTGAATTTTCAATCAGATAAATTGGCTTTTTAGGGATGTTTCCCCTCTTTTTTCAAAAATAAGGCAAATTTCCTCAAGCCCTTAGTTTTAATGGGTAACACTAAATTTAGTGGATTTATATATTTGGAATCAGCATAAAAATTCAATTCTTTTGTTATATTTATTCTTACCATAATTTCGTTTTTTACAGTTTGGTTACTAATGGGTCGGTTCTCTCCCTAGGCACAGTTCGTTACCACGATCTGTTTGATTCGTTAGACCTCAAGAAAATACATTTTAGGAACTCTCATAAGAACAGTATCAGAAGTATCAGATCATAAGAACAGCATCAGAAGTAACAAATCATGAGAACAGTATCAGAAGTATTTTTATTTTATAGCAGTTTGAATGCTGCAGACAGTGTACACTGTCTGTGCATGATTCCGTCTGTGGCATTGACCTTAGACAAGATTAGTATGTCTTGGGGTTCAGTTAGAATCTGAAAGTCTTAGAATGACGCCACCAGATGAATTCCTTTCAATCTCGAATTTACCCAAAGACGATCTGTTACTTTCAAAAAACAGTTATTTTTTCATACGGAAATTTATTCTTTATATTTGTAGGTTACGAATCAACAGGTTTGCTTGGCCGAAAATTTTAAAAATATCGTACAAAAGGAATCGATTCTATATCAAAATACGACCAGGTGAATTTGAACAGTTGGAAACGTCAGTTGGTTTTAAATTAGCCAATCACAAAGCTGCCAAAAGATGTTGGAAAGTTTGTGTGGAACATCACACTTTTTTCCGGTAAGATTTTATTTGTTAAGGGGTTTTATTGTTGTATCAAAATTGGAAGAGTGTGCTACAGGTTTAAAGGACTTGTGCTTACCTGAGACTTCCTTCATTTGTACGCCCACACCCATGCGTCCAGTCCATACGATTTTACCCTTAACTACACACGAGGGAGGATAAAATCAGAAAGAGGAAGTACTACCCTTTTCCAAGATCCAAAGAATTTCCCTACCCTGATCCAATGAATTTGCTCCCGTAAGAATTGAAAATTACGACCTAAAACTATGCCCTTTTCGGTTTGTATATGTGCACTCCTTGAGGGCAGGATCTGTGTGTGCTTGTGAATGTTACCATATCGGTATTTTCGACTAGGCGTTGGCGAAAATGGCACTGGTATGACTGGCAAAGTGTATTTTTGATGTGTCTGGTGAAGTGAAGTTTGTGTATTACATAAATGTTAGTATGAAAGATGGAATGAGGTGGTTGGAGAGATAAAATGTGGAAAATAAAAATGTGCAAGATTTTTTAAAAACATAAAATTTCTTTAAAAGAGTTATATTTTAATGTTGATAAGAAGTGTGTCGATTAATCTTAGATATCTTTATATGTGTTGTTTCAAACTCATCACGTCTTTTTATTTTGACTTTTTTTTTATATGTGACGTTTTTTTATGTGACGTTTTTTTATGTGACTTTTTTTATGTTGTTTCAAACTCATCACGTCTTTTTATTTTGACTTTTTTTATGTGACGTTTTTATGTGATGTTTTTTTATGTGACGTTTTTTTTGTGTGACTTTTTTTTTATGTTTTTTCAAACTCATCACGTCTTTAAAATTTTGACGTTTTTTTATATTCCTGTTTTTTTATGTGAGTGTTTTTGCATGTATGTGCATTATTCAGACATGATATATTCAATATTCCGAGCCATGCCTTCCTAACACCCCTTCCCCTTGTGTATTATATCATCCTGTGTAAGCGCGTGAGTGTTAAAATATTTCTTTTTCTTGTATTTGTAGGTTTTTTTGTTTTTTTGTATTGCTCGTTCAGACAAGAAAAACAAAAAGCAAATAATTGGAAAGTGGAGAATTCGGCCATCTTTCGATACCAAATTTATTTTATGGGTGTAATTTAAGGTAACCTGAAGATATTTATGCATAAAGAAACTGTTTCTATATTTAGAAACTGCTATTGCCCTGTTTATGATAATGTGCCTTAATACCGTATGGAATGCTGAAGAGACTTATTAATACTAGTTTGCGGATCAGCATTGCCAGAGCGTTGAGAAAAATTCCACTGATTTTCTCACCAAATGGTACCTAAAAGATTCTCTGTAGGACAAATATAGCATTCTACGTCAGTTTTCATTTCACAGACAAAAATGTTAGAATAATCTGAAAGGTATACATTTTTTTCTGACTAATGGCTTCTTTCACTCGAAGAAACAAATTTGGAGCGTGGTTTCTCGTGTGATGGTTAGTTTGAAATTCGTCGAGATATTTTTTTTGTGACATGTCGATGAAAATCCGCTTCTTTTGCTTAAATCCCTAACAGATTGCTAGAAGGGTTCTAAAAATTCTGGAAAAATGAAACAAGACCTGACAAGTACGGCCAAAATGCACCGAAATATACCAAAAATTTTGGATTCTACCGTGAAAGTCCAAATGTGCCTTATTGTATCAGGACTCTTAAATTATGCCAAAAACGGTGCAATTGTACCGCGTTGGCAACGGCGCTAAGGGATACCAAATACTTTGTGACACCAAAGTGATTGAGATACCATTTTAGAATATCAAAGTACCTAGAGAGTGTCAATCAAAAATTGGGAGCGTTAGTTTGAGCAAGAATTTCTAGCTATTATTTCAATTAAAAAAATTATTATTAATTATTAATTAATTATTTCAATAAAAAAAGAAAGAAGGATCTAACGACTAGTAACTAACTATTAAATAATGATTTTATAATTAATTATTAATAAATACTTTATTCTATTTTTCAGATAGTTAATAGATAATTTAATTTAACACTCACGCTTTCTAGGGCTATAATGAGAGAAAGATTTAGATGGCTAGGACACGTTCTGCGGATAAAGGATGACAGATTGCCGAAGATTGTCCTTTTTGGCCAACCGTCTAGAGGGGCTAAACGGAAAGCAGGTCGTCCGTGTTTGCGGTGGGAGGATGTCATAAAGAAAGATTTAAAGGAAATGGGACTTCCTGGGAGGGTGTAAAGAGGGAATCTTTGAATAGATTGGGATGGAGGAGGAGCGTGTGTAGCTGTGTTGGCATCAGGCGCCTTGGTGCTGCGGTGAGTTGTTAGTAGTAGTAGTAATTTAACAAAGCCTTTTCAAGGGTCAGAAATTGCTAAATTATACTTATCAGGCTAAGATTGTTCAAGTTGCTACTCTATTTTGTCTTGTAATTTAGGTTGATGTCCCCTGAGCCGCCACAGAGATCTGGATTGTTTCCCCGCCTTGGAAGCAGGTTTAGATACTCTGGTAGGACTCAGTACCAATCAAGAATGGCATCAGCTATGATTGACCGACCGAATCCACATTTTGAGAGGACACTTAGTCGAAGGAAGCCAAATTCACTAAGTCTCGAACGTGAGCTAATTCTCTTTTCTTTTTTTTTCGTATTCGTTTATTAGCTATCGTAGCACTCAAAAATGAACACTAAATTGTGCTAATTTTACAGTCGCAAAAGAAATAGGAAGTGAGAAAAAAAAGTCACTTGTTAAATACGCTTACAAAATATGGCACAAATCCGTTCATACAGCATTTGACGGGTTGTGGTTTATTATTACGCCTAGTAGTTCTGCTGACCTACACAGATGGCGGAAAATAGATTGGTTCTTCTCGTTTGCTAATAGCGTCGTCAAAAACTTTTAGTAAATCATGTGTTCAGGTGAATAATGTGGCCAAGTTCAAGAGCACTTTCGTAGTTACTGAAGCGGGGTCCGAGTATTATTTAAAAGCACGTTTCTAGACATTTTCTAGTTCTACTGACGTGTAAGCAGTGTTTGAGTTTAGGGATCCGAAATAGGACAGCAATACTCGAGGATAGACTGATGTTGGTTGTATACCCTAGCAGGAGCTGGCAATTGAGGAAGCCCAACCTGTGCATATTAGTTAAAATCCGGATCGAGTAGTGCAAGGCCTTACCCTGGATTTTTCTGGAGGGGGTTTTATTCTTTTTTTTTGTTTGGGGGGGGGGGGTACACAAAAAAAATCTAAAAAAAACGCATACAAAATTTGTTTATGTCCATTTTTGTTACGTTTTACGAGTCGGACAAACATTTCGGGGGGGGGGGGGTTCGAACCCCCTAACCCCCCCTGGATACGGCCTTGGAGTAGTGACCTTTACGTAAAATATTGTCTACAGACAGCTTAAGCGAACAATCACTTGAAAATGTCCCACCCAATATTGTTGCAGGGGAAACAGCGGGAAACGGCACATCTGGATTAAAAAGATTTAGTTAAACACTGGGACTTTCACGTTTATAACAGGAGAAGTTTTATTAAGGAAGACATTATTACGTTTTATATGAAAGGAGCCGATTTTCGTCTTGGGCAGTCGAATTCCACGTTGACCAAATAAGAATAAGAGTCTTCATGCGGGTGAATTGCTGGGATGTTTCTATTTCTGCAAAAATATGCTATTGTTAATCTGGTATAAATATATTTTATTGCAAGAGACATTTTTACGTATTATATAAAAGGATTCGGTGATCATGTTCGACAGCCGGATGTCACGTTTACCCGATAAAATAAGCGTCTTCATGCAGATGAATATTCGGTTCGTTCCTTCTTCGGAACTGAAGAAGGAACTGAAGGCTTTGGAACAGAGCTGAAAAGTTTGATACTCCTATTATTGATACGCATTGATGCATTGATATGCAATGATAAAAGTACACTATTGATAATCCTATTTAGATATGTTTTATCATATCTACATAGCTGGGATGCTTTTTTTTTCATCCCATTGCTGGGATGTTTCTATTTCTGCAAAAAAAATGCTATTGTTAATCTCATATAGATATAAAAATTACAAGAGACATTTTTATGTATTGTATAAATCGATTCGGTGATCGTGTTCGACAGCCAGATCTCACATTTACCCGATAAAAATAAGCGTCTTCATGTATGTGAATATTCGGTTCGTTCGGAACAGAGCTGAAAAATTTGACACTCCTATTATTGATATGCATTGATCCATTGTTATGCATTGATAAAAGTACACTATTGATAATCCTATTTAGATATGTTTTATCACAGGAGAAGACTTTGTGTTTCTTGTGATATGTTTTGTGTTTCACTGTGTTTCTTGTGATACATTGTGATATGTTTTATCACGGGAGAAGTCATTGTGTTTCTTGTGATATGTTTTGTGTTTCATTGTGTTTCTTGTGATATAGTCATTGTGATATGTTTTATCACAGGAGAAGTCATTGTGTTTCTTGTGATATGTTTTTTGTGTTGTGTTTCATTGTGTTTCTTGTGATATAGTCATTGTGATATGTTTTATCACAGGAGAAGTCATTGTGTTTCTTGTGATATGTTTTGTGTTTTTTGTTTCATTGTGTTTCTTGTGATATAGTCATTGTGATATGTTTTATCAAAGGAGGAGTCATTGTGTTTCTTGTGATATGTTTTGTGTTTCATTGTGTTTCTTGTGATATAGTCATTGTGATATGTTTTATCACAGGAGAAGTCATTGTATTTCTTGTGATATGTTTTGTGTTTCATTGTGTTTCTTGTGATATAGTCATTGTGATATGTTTTATCACGGGAGAAGTCATTGTGTTTCTTGTGATATGTTTTGTGTTCATTGTGTTTCTGTGTTTCTTGTGATATAGTCACTGTGATCTGTTTTATCACAGGAGCAGTCATTGTGATATGTTTTATCATAGGAGAAGTCACTGCGTTTCTTGTGTTGTGTTTCTTGTGATATAGTCATTGTGATATGTTTTATCGCAGGAGAAGTCATTGTGTTTCTTTTGATATGTTTTGTGTTTCATTGTGTTTCTTGTGATATAGTCATTGTGATATGTTTTATCACAGGAGGAGTCATTGTGTTTCTTGTGATATGTTTTGTGTTTCATTGTGTTTCTTGTGATATAGTCATTGTGATATGTTTTATCACAGGAGAAGTCATTGTGTTTCTTGTGATATGTTTTGTGTTTCATTGTGTTTCTTGCGATATAGCCATTGTGATATGTTTTATCACAGGAGAAGTCATTGTGTTTCTTGTGATATGTTTTGTGGTTTGTGTTTCTTGTGATCTAGTCATTGTGATATGTTTTCTCACAGGAGGAGTCATTGTGTTTCTTTTTGAAAGGAGTCGCCTTTGAAGGTGTATTTCACGTTTACCTGCGTCTTCACGGGGATGAAAAATTGGTTTGGTTTCTGTTTCATATCAGTTTTGAGAAGGTCGATTCTTTGCTCAACAAGTCTGTGTTTAAAATCAGTTACAGTTTCCTGTTTATACATTGATGAAAAATATATCAGTGCTCTTATTTAGATGTGTATCTAATACATCTATCCGAAATAGGATACACGACATTTTACCGTGAGAAATTCAGAGAATTCTGCTGAATTTCGCTATTTCAGTGAATTCTGCTTCCAATCAGACTTATCAGCTGGATTCATTGCTTGCCTGATTTGTTTTTGTAAGACTTGAAATTCATATCACTGAAGTCACTCAAGCTTGAATTGCTTATTAGAATATCACAAGAAACACAAAACATATCACAAGAAACACAATGACTTCTCCTGTGATAAAACATATCACAACGACTATATCTCAAGAAACACAAAACATATCACAAGAAACACAATGACTCCTCCTGTGATAAAACATATCACAATGACTATTATACAAGAAACACAATGACTTCTCCTGTGATAAGACATATCACAGTGACTATATCACAAGAAACACTATGAAACACAAAACATATCACATGAAACACAATGACTTCTCCTGTGGTAAAACATATCTAAATAAATTGCATTTAAAGTAGTTTTGCAAAATAGTAGTTTCATGATAAACAGCTTTTGAAGGTTATTCCCCGACTCTTTCATCGGTTCCACAGAAAAGGCAGCATATTTTCACGCTTCCACAGACCTTCGAGAACAAAAAAGGCAGCACATTATTGGCAATTTTTTTTTAAATTTAGACCGCTTGGACGCTCTACTAAGAAAATTTGTTTGGTCTTGCCAGAAACCTTCAAATCGATTAATTATACCATATTAAGGTCATTCGATACCTTAAGAATCATTTTGAGATCCTCAGCGTTGGCTGACCGTCTCAAAGACAAAGAGCCTATTAGAAAATTCTCCCAACACCACATGGAACTCCCAAAACTACCAAATTACTCAAATTATATTTAAAATTCTGGTAAGAATTCATAGGGGATCTTGAATGTGCCAACAGTTCGAATTGATAACGAGAGGCTAGTTTAAAATCAAGTAAAATATAATGTTTAACTAATTTTTAAGTAGAGCGCGGTCTATTCAATGTACCTACAGCATAAGTACTACATCGTCTATGTCGGCATGGTTTACAATCAAAGCGGGTAGCACCACAAGGAACATGCAAACCACTCAAGTGATACTTCCTTTGAGCTGCTTTCTAACTCTTTCCAAGTAAGTATAATAGAATATTTTAGGGACTGCCCTTTTCTGAACTTTAGAAAGAAAATTCTGCTCCGTTTAATAAATAAAGGAAAATAATACTTTCTAATGATGTAGGTTTCACTAGGTCGGAATATCTCTATCTGGCACAAATGGGAGGAATTGAAATAGTTTTTCTATTTCGTCGTTGATTGTCTTTTAGTTTTCTGTCGTTTATTCGGACCTCTTATCCAAGCTCTACTGGTTATGGCAAGACCGCCAAATCAGTTCTGATTAGCTTGGACACATAAACTAAAAAAGTTTATAATGGGCAATATACTGCGATTCATCAAGGTACCACATTGCCTTAATCATGTTAACTATCCATATTAATTATCGATTAACTATTAACTATGTATGTATACAAAACTAAATCAATTAAGAAACCTCGACCCCTAATAACATATATGGCCGTTAGGTGGCGCGGATACACAGTGTTCTCTGATTTAAGCGAAAAAATAAACAAAAGAAACAGAAAAGCTTTTATAATAGAAAATAAAACATGAGATATGTCTCAAAGAAGTAAACAGTTTCAAATAGAGAAGAAAAATTATGAACGCCTGGTGCGTTGACCATTTTTTTATGCTTTTTTTGTGACAAAGAGCATTAGGTGTTTTTCCTCTATAAAGCTATTGATCGGACCATTTTATCTGATGTTACTGGTAAAACATTGAACGGTGGATTATACGCACTGGAAAAACTGTCTCAGGATCAAGGGCAACAGAAGGAGAGGAATTTGCAAACCCCTAGATTCTTTTCTCCCCCTCCCTCCCTAGATTTTGAAAGTACCTTTTTTGGTATTTTATCGGAAAATTCTTGTTTATGTTTTTCACTGAAAAAAATATGCAAAAAAAACTCCTTAGATTTTGGAAAATTAATTCGAACTCATAGGGTTATTTCTATTTTAGCTTTTTTTCTGTTTTTTTTTCTGATTTGAGGAGAGGTTGAACAAATCAACGTAATTCATGTGTTTTGTAATTCCCCACAAAGATTTAAAATGAGATCCAAACACATTATTCACTTTTGAAAGTAATGAGTTATACAAAATGGGCTATAATCCGTTTTTTAAACTCGTTAATAAGCATCGTATACAAACTCCTTTAATTATGAATTTGTACAAATTTGTAAGAAAATTCAAGAGTAAAAGGAAAGAAATTAAATTTACATTCTTGGGAATGTAATTGTATTTCTAAAGGCGTAGGCAATATTAATCATAATTAATTAATTCATCGCAAATTAATCAATAATTAATCGTAGATTCATCGAAAATTAACAAAATATTAACATAATTAACATAATAGCAAAATTAGCATATTATAATTAACAAAAATTAACATATTTTAATTAACGAAAATTAAAAAAAAATACAAATTAACATGTTTTAATTAACAAAAATTAACAAAATTAGCATATTTTAATTAACAAAAATTAACAAAATTCAAATTTTGGATCTACTTCCTAGTATTTAAATTTCACTGTCGCATTTTTAATTAAAATACTGATAATTTGCAATATTAGTAGTTGGGACAATATATAAAATACCTTGTTTTGAGCAGGCTCTTTCGCGGGGGGGGGGGTGATTCTGGCTTGTATTTCCATGAAATCTGAATATTTTTATGATTTGTGTATAGTTTCCTCTTTTTTATTATTGATTTGTACATTTGTTACTTGTTTTGGAGTTATATCGAAACAAGGCCAGAATCAAAATTCTGAATTTTATGCTTTGAATAAAGATGGTGTCTGGAAACCTTGTTATTCTCCCTCTTTCTCTTTCCTCCCAATGCTTTTATAAGTTTCATGTATGTGTATGTGAATATATATATTCACACCTTAAAGAAATAAAACTTTAAAAACGAATTTCTTGATTTTAAGGATTTTAAGAACCAGACTCTGAACTTATAATTTATTAATTGTAATAATTACATTAAAGAAAATGAGATTCAATATGAACCTACATAGATCTTAGTCTGTTTACAAGGGTGTATCCAGAGGAGGGCAGGGGTTCGAACCCCTCACCCGAAATGTGTGTCCAACCCGTAAAAACGTAACAAAAATGAATATAAACAAATTCTTGATGCGTTAAAAAATAAAAATAGTAACCCCCCCCCCGAAAAAAACTGGAGAAGTTCTTGTCTGTTTCGTTTCGTAAAAAATATATCCTCTTACTGATACAGTAGGGGTGGTGTTAGCTAGGTTGAACGCTTTCCACGCAAATGGAAATGCGCTTTTTAATTGACAAGAGGCCCTGAATCAAAACTTATTCCGTAAACTTTTTTCCCTTAAAACTTAGAGAAAGCTCAAAAATATATAATTCAAGTTTAATCACCTCTCTAAGAATTCTTCCTATTCTAGCCATAGCCTCGTCTCCAGTTAAGCAAAGAGAAGTGAAAAGACACACTCTTGCCAACTTTCCATCGCCGATGGCGACAACCCCTTTGATGCCACAGGGACCAGCTGAAGGTGAATGGGAGGAAGATGCAGGGAAAGGTATTGTTCGGTCTGGAAACGGAGAAGTTTCAGACTCGGAGAAAAAACCTAAAGACAAGGTAGAATTTTCTTCAAATGCTTTTCTCAACCTTATTCAGTGGCGGATCCAGGGGAGGCCGAGGGGGCGCCCCCCCCCCCTAACATAGTCTAAAGTAGTGTAATTTAGCTAATTAACGCAAATTTGCGTTAATTAAACTTGCTCCTAACGCAAGTTTATCGGATCAACCTATTTTGCGCCCCCCTCCCCCCCCCCCCCCCCCAAAAAAAAAAAATTCTGGATCCGCCCCTGACCTTATTGAGTTTGACGTAAAAAATCTATTTTGCTGACGCCTTATAAATCTTATTCTAACCTCGTATTCTTCATTTTCTCGTCCTCCTCATATTTGGGTTTCAAAATGTAGTTTGTTGACGTCCTGTAAAATGCGGAGGATTCTTCCTATTCTAACTTCGGATTATATTTATAACCTCACATTCTTCCTTTTCTGACCTCCTTGAATTTGGCTTTCAAAATGTACTTTATTGACACACTTTAAAATGTGGGAAATTATCCCTATTCTTACGTCCATTCTGATTCCAAAATCCCATTTTTCCTTTTCTAAACCTCATTAGATTTGGCTCATTAGATTCTGATTCCAACCTCGCATATTTCCTTTTCTAAACCTCATTAGATTTGGCTTTCAAAGCGTATTTTAATGACGCCGTGTGAATTCCGGGCGTTCTTCCTATTCTACCCTTGACCCCCCCTTGAATTAGGCTTAAAAAAGATACATTCTTTAAAATGAACGGTTCTTCCTATTGTAACCTATTCTAATTCAAACCTTTAATTTTTGAAACCTTGAATTTTTCTTTAAATAGTATTCCAATGACATCCTATAAAAAACAGAAAATATTTCCAATTCTAGGAAATAATTCAGCGTTTGGCATTTGGCAATAACCAATTATCCCTTCAAAGCAAACTTAGTTTATGTTACATCTAGATTGAGTAATTTTCTGAAGGCAATGAATAAAATATAATCAAAGCGAATAATTTGGCTATATGATAATAGCCGTCTTAAGTAAAATTTTATGTAAATAGAAGGAACTCTAACGATTTTATTGTCAATTACCGAATATCGGATATCTGAAAGCTCGAATTTGAATATAAAATAGGCTAAACTAAATAAAGTAAAGTCTTTAAATTAAATTCAATATTTTGTCAAGAAGCTGAAGGAAATTGTCGAAGTCGAAGGGGTCTTTTTTTATTTGATTTTCCTTAAGAGAGAAAAAAAAAACACATTAAAATAATTTTGAAAAGAGAGAAAAAAAAACACATTAAAATAATTTTGAAAAGAGAAAAACACATTGAAATAATTTTGAGAAGAGAGAAAAAAAACACATTAAAATAATTATGAAAAGAGAAAAACAAAAACACATTAAAATAATTTTGAAAAGAGAGAAAAAAAAACACATTAAAATAATTTTGAAAAGAGAAACAAAAAATTAAAATAATTTTGAAAAGAGAGAAAAAAAAACACATTAAAATAATTTTCAAAAGAGAAAAACACATTAAAATAATTTTGAAAAGAGAGAAAAAAAAAAACATATTAAAATAATTTTGCATTGCCGATTCAAAACTCTTGTTGTTTGATATTTCCTTTGGTAATTTTGTACTTGTTTTACTTAAAAATGTGTATTTCTTTAGATAGGACTATTTATTGCGCACGCTCTGCCAGTGTATCTGCATGTTCTTTTGCACAAACATAATTACTTTTGCTTGATTTTGAGACATATTAATTTCCTTTACCTGTTTTTCCTTTAAATATGCAGTTGTATGCATGTTAATTTCTTCACTAATTGCTACTGCTGCCACTAATTACTAATTACAGCTGATGTCTGCATGACGGGGGCTGTTTTTGTGTAGGTATATTTCCCACGTAACCTGATTTTTCCTGCATCTATATACGCAGATCCTAATCTACTCGCTAACTACGCGCAATTGCACCCCCCCCCCCCCTTTTAAGTATATAGACTATTCTTTCTGGTTAAGATTAGGGTGGTAAATCCGTATTTACTATTCGATTTTACAAATACTTAGATTTAGCTATCATTAATTGGAGCCAATCAGAATTTTACTAAATTAAATAACGCTAGCTAAATCTCGGTATTAATAAAATCTCATTGTAAATGGGCCTTAAGAAGCCTTAATTCAACCGTAAATGGGCCGTAAACGTAATGGGCCGTTCGGTTAAAGAAACCTTAAATGGGCCTTAAATAATGGGAACTTATGTGGAACGTGATCTCATACTTTTTAGATCCTCTACGCGCGAAGCCCAAGAAGATTCAACTATTTTCATATGTTTAACCTATTTTTGTCAGGTAAATAGGCCGTAAACGTAATGGAACGTTCGGTTAAAGAAACCGTAAATGGGCCTTAAATAATGGGAACTTATGTGGAACGTGATCTCATACTTTTTAGGTCTTACTCTACGCGCGAAGCCCAAGAAGATTCAACTATTTTCATATGTTTAACCTATTTTTGTCAGGTAAATAGGCCGTAAACGTAATGGAACGTTCGGTTAAAGAAACCTTAAATGGGCCTTAAATAATGGAAACTTATGTGGAACGTGATCTCAAACTTTTTAGATCCTCTACGCGCGAAGCCCAAGAAGATTTTACCATTTTCATATGTTTAACCTATTTTTCGAAGTTTAAATTAGGGTGGGAAGATACGCTTGAATGATTATTATTCAGTGATTAAACCCGTACAGAGTATTTCACTAACTAATCTACAAAATATAGCATAAAATATCAAAAACTGAGAATCACAAGCAAAATACTAAACACCACACAGAAATAAGGAGAAGGAAAAACAATAAATTGACAATAGTTATTAGCACTTAATAATAATTAAATGAAGGAAAAAAAAAATTATACAATATCTAGTCTCTTTGTTCGGTTCAAGTATTCCAAAACGGCATACCGAGCCTCTTTGATGAACCAGATAACATTAATATTTATGTTGATATAAAATGATGTAATAGTAATACAAAATAATATACAATATATATTTTACGATATATAATTGTTGTATAATATATTATTATTGTAATAAATAAGGATGTATAATAATATAAAATCACGTAGGATAGGCGTTTGAGCTTTTAGAGCTCAACACTATTGCTTGACTTGTTGCTAAAAAAAATCCGCTTCTGTCTCAGAAGAAGAATCTTACCTGATTGCACAAAACACCTGACCTTGCAGATGTCTTTGCAGATATCCTTGCATAAAATTTGTTCTTGCAGATGTCCTTGCAGAATACTTGTTCTCTCAGATGTCTTTGGAGATGTCTATGCAGAACACTTGACTTTGCAGATGTCCTTGTAGAAAACTTATTTTTGCAGATGTCATTGAAGATATCTCTGCAGAACACTTGTTCTTGCAGATAAAATTAAAAGGGTTCATAATTTTCATTTAGTCTAGATAGAATCATATAAGAGCAGGCGTGGATGATATCTTGGCCTTGCTGCTAAGGAGTTGTGCGGTCTCACAGTTAGTAAGAGGTCAAGATAAAAAGGCAGTATCTTATTAAAGGCATGGGGAATATGCTTGACCCTTTAACCTTTTATTTTAATTGTCAGGAGATAAAAATTTCGACATTTACTGTCTTTTTATTAATATTTAATATTTTAGCATAACAATTTTTATCTAAACGCAAAAATGTATATACAAGCTGGGCAGATTGCGCAAATGTAGTGGCATACTTCAGTGCCATAAATGCGCTGCAGTGCTGCGCACAAACTAAGAGTAAAGTGACCTTATACTAATAGGTATGATAAGGAAAAAAGAATGCAGAACTACAAATTGAACCTTCAGGTAATTATTCAGTAACTCTTATGACAATGATCATGGCAATTACACTTAATAAAATTACATTTCAGGATTTAACATTCTAATTAAATTTCGCATTTTAACGTAAATAAACAAAGTAGATTCTAATCTTCCTAAAACTGTGGCATTGCGTTAATTAACAGTTAGAGGTGTTGTGACCATTAATCGTTATATCAAAGGTTTAAAGATTAGCTCTTTCCGAAAAAGAGTGCGAAAATAATAAACATTGCTGACCTGAAAATATTTTTTCAGGTCCAAATTTGCTTTGCAGCACTCATTAACTGCCTATCCATAGGCTCTGCATTATTCTGTATAACAAAATCTATATAGCAGCATTAACTTGTTTTCAACCTTTTGTCACTAACTTGAATTTCTTTTTATTGCACTACTAACCCTAACTTTCCCTTAGATCAAGCCGTTTACGCGGCTTAGTGGGTCTGACATATCTGGCAACAGTGGTAGTTTTACATCAGATGAGGAAGGCGAATACCGCCCTCGATCTCTTGAAATTCTTGATACAGTCGAACCTATACGCCCCCTCGGGGAAAGAACTTCGTCTGCATCACCTCTTATGCAGAGGAGCGATCCCATTGCGTTGTATGCCACAGTGCCTAAAATAAAAGAAAAAGACCAGGATCATTATAAGGATCCTCGGGCTATTAGAAAAGAATTGGATAATGATTCTTCTGCTTCGAGAAAGCAAGATAGAACCGTTGATGCAGCTACAGCAGAGGTGGAAGAACAATTAAGTAAAAGATCTCGGAAAGCCTCCTCACTTAGTGAAATTCATGAAGGCAACTTAAAAAATGAGACTCTCTCCGAAAGGGTAGAAAGCCCTTTGTATGAGAACTTCCCTGAACGTACAAAATCCCATCCAGATAAATTATCGGCGGATTACTTTGAAAAAGAATTGTCAGCTACATCTGACAAATTTAATATTGAAGAAAAGCCAGAGAACGAATATAACAAAAATATTAGGAGAACTAGTGATGACGTTGAACTTCCGAAGTCTGAAGAGAACCTAGCGGAATACACCATTTCGGAATCTGGCAGTTTGTGTCTTGAAGAAATAGACGAAAAACCTTTTATAGAATATTCAAGCAGGCGCAGTAGTCATCAAATAATTGATAATACCGATGATGAATTGGCTGTATATCTTAGGATATCATCAGAATATTCTGCGTCTAAAATTACACAGGAAGAACTTTCTCAATCTGTTGGAAATAACGTCCCTGAGAAGGAGTGTGAAATGCTAGCTAAAATGTTTCAAGTAAACATGGTACACACCAAAATTTTAGGTCAGAATATGCTGTGTCTAAGTCTACGGAGAAAGGGCTTCCTCACTTTGTTGGAAATAACGCTCTTGAAAAGGAGTCGGAAATATTAGCTAAAAATATTTCAAGTAAGGATGATACACACCAAGCTGCAAGCAAGAATAATGATTTTTCACTTGGGTCTAACGACCTTAAGTCTGACAATATTTTTGCAGAATTTACTGAGGAGCCACTCCCTAATTTTGTGGGAAATAGTGTTGCTGAGAAGAAGTGTGAAATGGAATGTAAACAGCTACCCAACGCACATGATGGTCAAGAAATGGTTGACAACATAAATGAACGCTTAGAAAAAGATGGAAGCTCTGAATATTTTCCGGTAAAATATGCTGAAAAAGAGCTATCAACTTTACTGGTGAATCATGTTATCGAAGAGAACATCGAACAATCATATAAGCAGTACCCAAATCGACCTGGTAATCGTCAGTCCATCTTATCGTATTTTTCTGACTCATCGTTGATTCGAGCGTTTGACGACATACCTCTTGATAAGAATCAGCCATATTCCAGTAATGAGTCACAGTTTAATTCATTACAAAGTGATGGATTCCAGTACTACAAAGTACCGAAGGACTTGAAGTTATATGATGTCCCAAGATCTTTGGGCAGTGAGAGTGAGAACCCTATACGTGTAAGAAGTGACTCCACGACGTCATCGTTAGCTTCTTTCACTGCTTCTTTGGTTAATGATCCGGGACGAAAATTCAAAAGAAAAGAAGTACCCGTCTCCCACACACGTGGTCAGCCGGCGATTCAAGCGGTACAGGCTAAAATTGCAAAAGCTAGCAGTAAATCTAGCCTTAATCGTCAGCTGAGTTCAAGCAGTGATGATGACTCTGATAATTTATTCAAACCATCAAGCAGAGCTTCATCTAAGCGGAATTTGTCACATTTTGGTGGCAGTCAAGGATCGCTTGTCTCCACGTCGAAAGTAAGCTCCAGACTAGGAAGCAGGAATAGCTTATATAGAGCAGATAGCAGACAAAGCTTGAGTGAAATGAAAAGACTAAGTGTATCGAGTTCGGACTTTTCGGCTTCCAGTGCCGCCGCCTTACAGAGACGTAAACCGAGGACTAAAATTATAAAAAGCAATACCGATGATGCTCGAGTGATGATCGTTCAAGTACCTTCCACAACTGACTCAGATACAGTTGTTGAAAGTGATATCGATCAATCTAAAAAAGTTGACAATAATCAAGTAATTAAAGTTCCAGTCATTAGTGCTAAAATAGTTGGTGCTTATGATACTGCACCACTTGCTCAAAACCCGGAGAATGTTAAACATGAAAACAAATTTATTGATTCTCAAGATAAGAAGGAAAATAGTCTCTTAACCACTAATTTAGACTCCGATTTTATAAATAATAAAAGTAACGGGATTAGGCCTGTTATTGAGGTCTCTAATCTATCTAATAAGGTACCTAAAAAGGCTTTATCTTATTTAGTGAGTTCAGCGCCGTCTAATGATTTTAAGTTGAACGACTTTGAAGATCTAACTACACCAAAAACTGTTCAAGGAAATGACGGTTTTTATGAAAACGTTGACGTTTGTAACCGCACAAAAAGATACGATAATCCTTCGAAATATGACGAAATATTTGAATCCTTCGAAAACAGGCGAAATATGGAAACAGAATTTGCTTTTCAAGGGAATTCATTTGATAATCTGGCTCATATAAATCTTCAACCACTGGACAAAGATGTAAATATGAACCAAAAAACATCTCCTAAAATTGACGAAGATGCTGCATTTTGCCCAAAATCTAAAAGGACTAAGTCTTTATCAGAAATTTATTCAAATATTGAAACAGATGATGGATACACAACACTTAAATTTATTACTCCAAAAGAAGAAGAGAGGTATAGAAAACAGCCACATTATAATTCTTCCGTAATTAAAAATGATAAACAGTATGGTGATAAAAATGATAAAAATGATAAACTGTACCTTAAAGATATTGGTAGTAGTAGAACAGATGATAATTCTGATAATGAAAGGGATCTTTGCGAGATTGAATTGTCAGCATCAGCGAAATTCTTAAATTCTGAAAGTGGCAACAAAATTCAAAAATCCAAAGAAAATTTTCAGAACGAAAAAGTTCTGAATGTCGAAAAGTTGGTAGAGTGTAAACCAGATGACAAGGAAGTGGAAAAGAGTCGCATGAAGCAGCAACTTTCTAATAGTGTACATAGGCCTGTCAAACTTTATGGAGCCTCACATGTCAAACCTCACAATAGGGATATAGATGAAAGAAATGATATCTATATGACAGGAAGAAATGACAGGATTTCATATAATGGCAATTCTGAAAATGAGAAAGGGTTTAGTGAAACCGAATTCTCAATACCTACGAAAGGGTTATCTGCGCCAAAGATTAAAGAAATCGCACAGGAGTCCTATTATTTTGGTAGGAGGCTGGATTCTGATTCTGATACTTATGTCGAAAGTGGCTCTAATGTTTACTCTGAGAAAGATTGTAATTTAAGTGAATATGATGAGGCCCCGCCTGTATGTTCAGCCCCACCCAAGATAGGTAGCGTTGCTGCACTAGAAGGAAATAAGCTGGATAAAAAACTAGAAAAAGTGAAATCAGTTGAATTTGTCAAGAATAAACCAGTGTTGAGAGATACAGTAAAGTCAATTAACTTACTAAAAGAAACCCCAATTATTGTAAACAAAACCCCCCCAAGAATGGTTGCTGATATAGTTCAACTAAGTGCTTCTGAGTCTGAAACAGAGACTAGAGGTACGCCGTGTGCTGCGTTTGTAATGGATTTCAGCGAGCCAAACCCTGCTGTTGCAGAAGTTGTTGCGTTGACAGAAAGTGATATAAGTACGGATGCTGAGGTGCGTGAGTTACGTCAAAGGGCTAGGGAGGTTAATAAAAGAACTAGATCACAAGATAGACTTAATAGAGATCGAGAGTCCACCTCAAGACTGAACTTCATGAGAAGGAGTATGATTCAAAGCAGTGATGAATCGAGTACTGATACAGAAGAAAAACTGAACAGGGATAATCATGAGTATTCCGTGATAAACGATTTACGAGAGCCAGTAGTAACTAAAACCTTAGAGAAAAAAAATGAGCCCCCTATAATATACGATATACCAGACTCAGTTGCACATGCGCAATTGGCACAGTCTCTCCTTTCTGGGACGGATATTGATAGCGACTTTCATGAAGTGGGATGGGGCTATATATCCCTTAAGAAAGACGTCTTGAACCAAAATGACCCATTTGCTGCCGTTCCTCAACTTGTGAAAATACAAGAAAAAACTGGCATAAGCTATGAAAAGGAGGCAGTTGATTCAAAACCAAAAATTAGAAGCATGACACCCAAAAAAGGAGACGAAGTAACCTTGAGGAGAAATGTATCAGTGAACTATGGACAGATTATGGGAGACTATGACAAATATAGGGCGTCTAGAGGCAATTTTCGTCCGCTAAGCGAAGTCCTAGGCAGTTCCTCTGAGCAAGTGAGTTAAAGGGTGAACGTGAATTGTCTCTCGGGGTCTTGTCCTGTTAATGACGTTTTGTACTCTTTGTCAGCTTGTAATTGTCTGCTTTTGTTTCTTGTTTAATATGTTTAGCACTTCATAGTTCGTATGTTGCTTTTGATAATTTGATTTATTGCTTAGAACTGACCAAATACAATAAAATAGTAAATCTTTTGCATATACTAGTACATAATCTGCATTTATGCAGACCCCAAGGTTAGGTTTTACTCTCCCTAAGAAGGGTACAAAGCATCCACTCCTCTCGAAATGAAATGGTGTTCAGAAACAGATTTTTATGTTTAACCCCCCCTCCCCTCCCATAGGAAAATTCATTTTGTACAATCCTCTGTCCAGGTGTTTACCTATGTGGCACATACGTTAAATTTAACGTTCCTGAATGATAGATGTAAGAAAGGAAATTTCTTTTCAGAATTAAAACGGAACTATTGATTTTTATTTTTCTAATGATATGATTCAGATGTCAAAATATGTTTTTACCGCTATTATATTTACAATACGATTGCTTTTTTTTAACCAAAGACTGAAATGCTTTGAGTTTAAATCGATAATTTATAAAAAGAAGACATTCTTAATGCTATAATATAAAAATGCATTACTATAATATAAATATGTATTATAGTCTAAATATATATTACTAATTGAAATTGAATTTACTTACTAAGGATTCATATTAGTTTAATATTTATACTAGGCTTTAGAATTTTATAGGCGGTAATTTTTCTATTTTATAAAAAAAAATTAATTTTATGTATTGTTTTTATAATAATTTAAAATATTGGAATTCTTAGATTAAATTTTTAATTTTATAAAGTTCTTGGAAGGGTCATTCTATGATTTTTTTATTGATTATGTAATCTCTTTTCTTTTTAATTTCTTTTCGAATTTTTCAACGATACTTTTCTTGAGTAATTGGATCATAACGAAATAAATGACCTTTTTTGCTATCATGTAATTTTAGTTTATATCTATTATTTTAGTTTATTTTATTTTTGTTTATTTTAGTTCTGATTGGCTGCTATAAAACTATTAAACTACGTTATAATTGACCTTGAAAATGGGCATTTGTTCGAGTGAACTTGTCAAAGTTTCACGTGGCAGTTTTGCTACTTGTCTTAAGGTTTCTGCATTACAATCTATTTCCCTACTTAAGGGTAAACGTGGGTTTCTTGCATATTTCTTTGTTTCTTTCTTGTTTTCTTACCGTTTTTCGTTCTACATTTTTCATTTCTAACCTTTTTTTTGTATTTTTGTTTTTGTAACATTTTGAACGAATTGCTTTAAAAAAAGTGAAACCGATAGTGGAATGAAAAAAATTGAAAAAGAATAAAAAATAATAGAGAATACTTGAATAGAGGAAATAACTGAATAAAGGAAATAATGAAATAATGGAAATAAGTGAAAAAGTGGAATGAAAAGGGAAAAAATGAAACCAATAGTTTTTTTCTCAGTGCCAATATATGACTTCATAATGTTTCTGTATTATCTATCAATTGTAAAAAAAAAGAAATAAAAATAAAAAACACTTCCCACAATACAAGACTTTTTCTCCTGTAATTCGCCTTTCCTTTTTTTGCTGTTTTGACCCAAATTGTCCCCCTTCGTCCCTATTTCAAATATCCCCTATCCTTCCTCCTACCTTAAACAAGATCCTGTTTATATGGTTGCCAAGTCAAATAAATGAAAAATTAACAGTATTTTTGATTTTCTAGTTGCTTCGGTACAAAGTTAAATTGAGAAAATAAATCCTAAGGTATAACTCAGTTCCGAAGAAACATTGTTTTGAAATGCTCTTTTGAAAAACAATGTTTCTCCTATCTCCCTCCCAAATAAGATGCTTTGAAATAAGAAGACTGTCTATTTGAAAGCCTTCTTGCTGATTCTTCTAAGAGCCCCCCCCCCTCGTAGGCTACACACGTTTCTAATAAGAAAAATTGAGTAAAGTAAAACTGACAGGAATTCTGAGTCTCTAACCTTTGCTTCGGTACAAAGTCATTATTATATCGAGAAAATAAGTCTAAAGTATAGTTTTAAAGAAATATTTACATAACGAAAAGGAAAAGTGAGAAAACAGCCTGTATTTCTTGCTATTAATTGTTCTTTTCTTCTATTAGAAGCCGATAGGTGGCGTTGCCGTTCTTCCTCCAATGGATTTTATGGCCAAGTTTAAGAAGAAGGAGAAGGAAGAACCAAAGAAACCAGCCAATCTTCCACTAGTCACTACAGAAACGCTTGAATCCTCCCCGGGAATGGTATTCATTTTTAATGCTTTGATCTAGTATTACTTGTTTAGCCCGAATAGATTTGCGGGCTTTTATAGTTAGGCCACCTTGTTTTCCTCCCCTTTTTTGCTAGTTTTCGTGTTATGTAATTCTGTTGTATAGGCCTGCTTTCTGATTAATTTATCAATGTCTTAAAGTACCAATGATATCAAAACAAAATCACTTTTGCCCCTTGAACCGATTTTTGGTATATTCAAACCTGGAGACACGGTTTTCTGTAATTTTCACCGTTATCTTTGGATTATTTTAAAATTATGAAGGTTCTAGGGCAGGATTACATTTTCGTCAGTTTCCCGTTGAACCGCACTAATAAATAAGTAAAACTAATTAGTTAAAGTTCAGAACGCTTTTCGTCCATGAAAATTCAAACATTAACAATCTGCTGATTCTCAAGGACCTTCAAAGGAAAGCTATACATCTTTAATCGGTTTGGTGTCATATGTTTCAATTTGTTTTTTTGCTGATTTTTCATCCATGTTTCTTTTTTTTTAATTTGGCGCTTTTTTATATAAAAAATTGAATTCCCAATTTTTCCTAATTTTCTACGATATATATGGTTGTGTAAGTTTTAATTTAACCGATTCTAACAATCACAAATTATACAAATGAAAATATAGAAAAAACAGGTGTAATATTTTAAATACGATAGTGGAGAAAAAACTCTAATAATAAGAATATCCTATTAGAAATGAATATTAAAAATATATAAAGTGGTTTTTACTAGCCTTTATATTTTTTTCTGTCGAAAGCAATTATCTTTAGTAATAATGTGTAATCATATGATAAAATGTATGATGTTTAAAATTATGCAACGAAAAATTTAAACTGAACTTAGAGAAAAAACAAAGTGCCTTTCAGTTAGTTATTTTTTTTTAAGTTTTAAACAGAATTATATTAAAGGAAAATGAAAGCTGGGTAGTTGGGGTAGGATTTGATTGAAAAGGGGGAGGTTCAAGGTCGAGGGTGTTCGAATTCTGTCTACGAAACATGGCAATAACATTGAAAATGAACTTAGAGAAAAAACATAAAGTGCCTTTCAGTCTGTTATTTTTTTTTAAGTTTTAAGGAAAATGAAAGCTGGGTAGTTGGGGTTGGATTTGATTGAAAAGGGGGAGGTTCAAGGTCGAAGGTGTTCGAATTCTGTCTACCCTTAGTTAGCATTGTCATTCCGATAATTCCCATTTGTTGTGTATTTACTATGCAATAACAGTAAATATACTAAAAACAATTGATAATTATTCGGAGTTAGTAATAAACCTTTGAAAATAGTACATGCATGGACTAATGCAACACAATTGTTATAAATGTGAAAAAAAGAGAGAAAATAAAGACAAGTAAAAGAGGACAATGAAAGAAAATAATAATTTAATATTGCTTTTGGCATATAGCATTTAAATCTAGAACTTGAATTATATTCTTTTATATTACTTGGCCAGGAATTAGGAAACTGACTGAATAAGATGAAAAGATGGAAATCAGCTTGGATTGGGATTCAGTAGCTGCTTAGTAAAGAATAGTAAAGAGAAATAATAACATCTGGGGGAAGAAATTAGTTAACCCGGTGCAATATTGAAGACTGGCGGAGGATGATGGAACGGGCGTGGGTTATATGGGGTTTAAAACAAAGAAAACAGTCAAGATACACACTAAGAAATTTCACCAAAGTAGCTTGCGTACTTTGCTCATCCATAAGTCAGGATGATTGTCTCTTGTACATCTGTCGAACTATAAGGGGTCCTGAAATGTACAATAGCACTCTTCCGGCTGTTAAGAGCCATACCATTGGACCAGCACCAATTCTTTACTTTATCAAGAAGACCTTGAGCTATAGAAGTGGCAGATGGCAGGTCCACTGCAGCAGTGAAAAAGTTACTATCGTCTTTCGTCTTATTCCGAATAAGATGGTTTAGACGAAAGAGCAGAGTGGTCGACCATATCAAATTTGTTTGGAAAGTCAAAAAATAGACCCAAAACACACAAGCACTTGTCAAGATAATCAGCATATACATTAAAATAAACATTGCATCACCATTAGATAAGCATAGAAATTACTTAAATGAGGTAAAAAAAAAATTAAATTAATAAACAGGTTAATATAAGTTTTCAAAGTTTGTTGGGACTTCTTTTTGCCGCTTTTGCTATTGTCGCAAAAGTCCTTTTAAAACGTGTTTTTTTAAGCTTTTGTATTTTTATTTTACTTTTGCAGAGAATCCGTGGACTTGCTTCTGGAGGCAAAACTCCTCCTGCTACAGTTATGACTACCTCCTCTCCCGAACCGTTGAGCAATTCAAGCGAGAAATCTGGCTTTACCCGTCCCTACACCTATGAAGAAACAAGTCCAACGGGAAAACGCCCCTACGACCCTCACTCAGTTGGATTTAATTACAAAGATGGCAGAGGTAGTCGCGCAAGCGCAGAAAGAGTTTCATCCCCTACTGGATCAGGAAAAGTAACTACAGGTGTTGCTTTCAACTATGCCCCTGGTGAAGGCTTCAAAGTTGCAGAGCTAGCAACACGAACCCAAAGCCCCCTCTCAGATAATGACAGATCTGTTGAATACAATGTAAGGTCTGTTGAGCAGAAGGTATTAGGTGGAGATCGCAACAAGCCAGACGTCTTCCAAAGGGATGATAGCGTTGATTCCACACAGGTGACGAGCAGCTCGATTTCTGATGTTGATGAATATGAGGAAAGTAGCCAACCAAGAACTGAAGAAATTATGTCAAATACCAGCTTGGACACAAGTGTTATGGTAAATTATTTTTATATAAGTAAATATAAACATAATGTTGCTACTTGCATGAAAAATAATCCGCGAAGAAGATACTTTAACAATCGCTTCGCTGCTACTAAGCTCTCTGCACTTAAGCTCAAGCCAGTAAACTATTTTATGCAGCAACAGAACTTAAGCTGCACTTAAGCTCAACTGCAATTCACTGCAACTAAGCTCAACTTTTAGGCTGTAATATTGTCCGTATAGAAGTTGCTTTGAATTTATTGTTAAAAATTTTAGATGATGGCTTTTTTTGCTGTCACAGCAAGTGGTTAAGCTAAGCGATTAAGGATTTCAGGAATGTATCTGGATTCTAAATCATGCTCTGGGAAGGCAATCTAAAATGCCTACCTCCACCCCCCCCCCCCCCCCCCCCCCCCACCCTAAAGGGCACTGACATATGAAACCAAGAGAGGAAAGGATATAATAAATGAAAAAATAAAATCAAATAGGTGATAAAACGAGGATTTTGTCAGTCAGTGGCAAAATATGAAGACGAAGAACAAGCAAATATATCGACAAGGACTTCTGCCAAGTCGTCTTCAGTGCTCAAAATAGAAAAAAAAAAAAAAACAACAGAAAAATCTAACCTTTCGAAGTGAATTTGATAAGAGGAGAAAAGATACTAAGTATCTTTTCTATATTTAAGTATCTTTTCTCCGCTTGTCAAGTTCACTTTGAAAGGTTCTTTTTTTTTAGCACTGAAGACGACTTGGCGGAAGTCCTTCTCGAAATATTTGCTTGTTCTTCGTCTTCATATTTTGCCACTGGCTGACAAAATCCTCGTTTTCTCACAAACAAAACAATAGGGAAATTTTTATATAAGACAGTGGAATGCAACTTTAAATGAATATTTCGACCCTATATCCAAGGGCCGTCCTCAGCAAAACAAACGAAGGAAAAACCAATATAAAAGAATCTCGCTATTTACGTTTTCTCACCTATTTTATTTTATTTTTTCATTTATTATATTCTTCCCTCTCTTGGTTTTATACGTCATGTATAGCCAGTGTGGTCTTAAAATGTATTTAAATGGCACTGTATTTAAAATGACGTTTAGCAAAAATGAGGCTCAAGAAAAGCTTTTAAATTTAAAAAGAATCCTCAAAATGGAATAGATCCATACTTGATTCATTGAAATTGAATGAATTAGCTTTATTTCCCACTAAAAAGACATAATGTAACTAGTGGAGTAATAAAAGGAAAGACAGCAACATACAAAAAATGAAAAATAAAGTATCAAATAAGAAATGCACAAATATATACAAGTAGAACAGCAAATGGACACTAATATTGCAAAGCATCACACAGTTCATTTTCTGAACAACCATGTACGGGATTCAATTGTTGTTCAGAAAAGACTGAATTGTGCTTTCAAAACCCAAAGTCAAAGAAGAACACTCAAGCTCACTCAAAGAAGACTCAAGCCATAATTAAGGAATTTTTTTCCAAAGTTAAGATGTATATATACCTGTTTTCCATACAATCTTTTAAGACATAGAAATAATCGAGAAGACTTAGCCAGGAGACTACAACTTTCTTCCCAGGGCATAATTCAAGCTCTGAATTCATTCGTGAAGGTTTCGTTCTCCTAACTCTACTTCTTTCCGAGATAGACAAAAGCTCATCATCTAAAATTTTAGCAAATTGTTCGTACCAGGTAGAAAAAGCTATAGAAGAATACTAAGACCTAAAAATAGGGAAGGGGAAGAGACAGGAAATTACAAACACCATCCCATGGTATAATTTAGGTTCTCAATTCATTCCTGAAAGTTTCATTCTCCTGATTCAACTATTTTCTAACATAGCAAAAACCCCTTCGTCTAGTATTTTACCTTTTTATTACTTTTAGTCATAGAATCCATTAAATTTTAGGGGGCTGGGGGGTACAGTTTTTTTTTACGAGTCTAATTTTGTTTTGGGGGGAGGGTAAACCCAGTATCCCCCCTCCCCCTCCCCCCGGATATAGCCTTGAGTAAGGGCATTGACTTCACTGTTCTTTTAAACTATCAGTTTGGTATATAGGATCTCTGCACCAGGTAATTTTCAAACAATACATCAATAAGAGGGAAAAGGTATAAAGAGTATTTACTGGGGAATTTTTATTAAAACTGGGCTGCATAAATTATGTTGCAAAAACTGGGCAAAATATTATTTTGAAAAAACTGGTCTGGGCAAAATATTGATAGTAAGATTAAATTTAGTTTTCGGGTGATAGATGACCAGACACATACGAGGAATTTTTTCATAGGTTCGAGCAATAAAAAAATAACTTTTGATCATTTGAATAAAAGTGTGTAGATATTCAAGAAAATTAAAGATTGTTTGTGTAGTTGTCTATAGAGGACTTCTTTCTACTAAATAAATTTTGAGGCGCCTTTGAAGCTAGAATATCCGTGTAAATTGTCGTTTCACAGTATATTTAAAAGCGCCTGTCTATTTTCGACGTAACACCTTTAATTGGATGTTGTTTTCTTAGACCACACTGCCGTTCTGTGACTAATCCGGAAAGGATCCGTTCTAGGACTAGGACTTCCAGAATAATCCGGAAGTTCATTATTTTGTGAATGACCCGAAAAGTTATTTATTTTGTTGTATATAAATATGCTAGTTTCAATTTTGTTATTTTAGTATTACTAAAGACGGTCGCTGTATGTGTGATCGAAATATCTGGACTTTTGTACCTGTTTTTTCACTGTCTAAATAAATGGATTTATCCCCATTTGAAAGTTTATTTGTTCGCCCGTCTATTAGAATCCATAATGAATAAAGTATAATTTCACCATATAGGAGTAATAAAATAAGAAAGCAAGAGAAAGCAAGAAAGAAAGCAAGAGATGTGCTTCAGTTTTATTGGTTTATGTCTGTTACGTATTTTATTAAGCTATTCATATTGCTCCTCATTCTTGTGTTAGAAAGGAAACCCAAGTGAATCGGCTTTTTCAAAAGCTGATTGCTTGTCCAGTGTTCTTCTGTGAAATTTTAAACCTTTGGTTATCACTTGCGACAAAATTTTGTAACAAAAAGTTCTGTATGAGATTTTGAGCCAATAAAAAGACCGAAAAGTTTTGAGTCAGAAGATTTTTTTAAGCAGTCCCTCTGTCTGTCTATGACTTTACGGTTATTCGGGTATATTTTTATTCTGTTCTGAATTTGCTTTTGTCTTTGTTTTCAGTTTTCCGTTTTAGTCAGGTCAGCAGCAGCTGATGTGAAAACAAATATACATATTCCAAGCTTAACTCTAAGATATATATGGGGGTCGTGGGTTCGCAGATGCATAGAGCCCAGATATGTTTGCAGCCCAGAAATGTTATTATATGCCCTAATGATTTTTTTGTTTTGTGTTTGAGGTTCATTTTTAATTAATCTCGCATTTCATGTGCAGGACAGACTCAGCGTTTCTCAAGCTAAAACGTACATGTTCATTAATTAGAACTTTCCAAGTTCCTAGATTAACGCTGATTTTGACCGTTTTTTAACCTGAATTATTCAAGATTGACTCGAAAACTACGGATATTTTCAACATAGGATTAATGGTGAGTCAGGTTGAACTGAGGCGATGTGAGTTTGAGCTTTACTATGGTACTTAATGGCTTGACCGAGTGAATTTTATTCTTTGAGTGTCAATGTTTTACAAATTCAAAATACGTTGCCATGAACATACTATATTTTTTTTGTGGAAAACCCAGTTTGAACGTGTATGCTCTTAATAAGCTGGGAGAAAGTGCAGTCCATCCAGTTTTTTAAATAAAAAAATAATTTTTTCTTTTCTTTACTGCAGGATTGAAGTTTGACAAAGTTTCGTTTTCACAAGCAAGTCTCTCTCACCAGCAAGCATCATCAAATTTGCATTCATTTAAAAAAAGTAAGTCAAGAAAATAGTAAAAATAAAGACACAAATATCAATAAAAAAAAAAACAATCAGGCAAAAAGTTTAAATTGATACAAAAAAAACAGCTAACACATAATCACAAACTCTATAACGCACGATACAAAAAATAAAAATAAAACAAAAAATATGGTGATATATGTATTATTGAGCGGTTTCAGCAGAAGAATCCATTCAAATGAATATTTGCAAAAATTGGTGTTTCCTTAGGTGCTGCTTTTTTGGCTTAGGAAGGTTATGTCCATCGAAAAACTTAAGCAAGAAGTTGAGATAAAACTTTTGTGCTTAGTATTTCTCAGTATTTTTAAATTTGTCTAATTTTTCTGGTAATCTTCAATCCTTTTTTAGTGAGAAATGATTTTTATCTTAATCAACAAGGTCAGACGTAAATACTACAAGGTCCTTTTCGCTTACCACGTAATTCTGTTTCTTTTAGTCAAACGACATGGTGAGTAGCCATGGTACGACTCACCTTATCCATCGAAAAACTAAAGCAAGAAGTTGAGATAAAACTTTTGTGCTTAGTATTTCTCAGTATTTTTAAATTTGTCTAATTTTTCTGGTAATCTTCAATCCTTTTTTAGTGAGAAATGATTTTTATCTTAATCAACAAGGTCAGACGTAAATACTACAAGGTCCTTTTCGCTTACCACGTAATTCTGTTTCTTTTAGTCAAACGACATGGTGAGTAGCCATGGTACGACTCATGGTAGAATTGTAAAAACTGTAAAACAACTGTTTCTCTGTAATTCTGTAATTCGTAATTCTGTTTCTTTTAGTCAAACGACATGGTGAGTAGCCATGGTACGACTCATGGTAGAATGGTACCAGCAGGAATTGCGCCGAAAATTGTAAAAGCAACCACAAAGCAGCGACTACGCAAAGATTCAGATGGCGTTATTCATGACGTGGAAGAGAAAGTTGAAGATCTGACTCCCGGTGGCTCGAGGGCTGTAACTGTGAACCAAAGCTCAAATAAGGTGACCACTTCTTTCTTTTTCTTTTTTCCCCTTTCTCTCGTTCCTTTTCTTGTTTCTCTTCTCTCTCTCTCTCTCTCTCTCTCTCTCTCTCTCTCTCTCTCTCTCTCCTCTCTCTCTCTCTCTCTCTCTCTCTCTCTCTCTCTCTCTTCTCTCTCTCTCTCTCTCTCTCTCTCTCTCTCTCTCTCTCTCTCTCTCCTCTCTCTCTCTCTCTCTCTCTCTCTCTCTCTCTCTCTCTCTCTCTCTCTCTCTCCTTTTCTCTCTTTTCTTCTCTATCTGTTTCTCTATTCTCCCTTTCTCCTTTCTTTTATCCCTGATCATCTCCCTCTTTCCCTCTTGCTCTGCTTCCCCCTCTCCCTCCCTCTCTCCTTCCCCCTCTCCCTACCTCTAAGTTTCCTTTTAACCTCTGTATTTTAGCCTCCAGCTGCGAATTTTATAGCTTATTTCACAGAACAGCATGAAGATGGATTAGAACAAGCACATACAATGGATATACAATGGTTAATCTTTATCTATGAATTTTAGCTGTTACTTCACAGAACATCAGGAAGACGGATTAGAGCAAACTCATAAAATGAACACAGTTAGCATTCAGCTGCAAATTTTAGGTCTTACTTCACAGAATATGGGATACGTTATTCACAAAGTGTAAAAAAATTATTCTTTCCTTTTCTTTTTCAATGGATTCTAGAATTTTCAGAATATACAAGACTTAGATATCTTTTCGATCATAAGATAGATGAAAAAATTGGAAGTTTAACAAGTTATAAGAATGAAAATTAATTTTGGATTCACTTAATATTTGTGCGATGTTGATTCGATCATTTGAGAAGAGGAAGGCCACTAAAAAAAAGAAAAAAAGGTCCATGTCCTTTTTGTTTAGGGACAGTTGACCTTTTGAACGGTCTCAGGGAAATTCCTCGCGAATGCAAGCATGATCGTAACTTTTTTTTTTTTTTTTTTTTTTTTTTTTATGTATTTACTCAATGATACGTCTCTGGACTTGATAATTACATTTTTAAATTTTATACATTATTATATTATATACATTATTCGCTTCTTGTACATTTTATATTCATACTATTTTATTATTTTTTTTATTTACATTCTTTACATTTCTCAAAATTAACTTTTTAGAGATCTTGCAATTCTCTCTTTATTTAAATTAGACTTCGGACTTGGTGATTCTCTTTGCTTATTAATAATAATAATGGAGATCTTTATTACATAACTAATATATACAGAAAAAGCACGAAGCTCAGTATTCTGGGCTTGTATGGCTACTCCTAGAATGCTCTACAATACACATTTGCATCGGGTTATCACACCTTCCATCTACCAACATATCAACACAGTATTATAATTCTGCTCGAGAAAAAAAAAAAGTTAAAACTCATACTCATACAGGCAATGACGTCTCAACTGGCAACGGAAATAAGTCCTATCTAACTCATTTTTCAACAAAGAAGGCAACCCATTCCACAGCGCTGGAAGAGCATGGCGACTAGAAAATATCGACCTTGTCGACACCCTCAGTGGTCTCCTACACTGGCTTACCTGTCTAGTTCCATAACTGTGAAGCTCTGAAGCAGTAGAAAACATATTCCGAAAGCAAACCAGAACAATATGATTAATAATATCAAACATAAACAAAATCTCATAAAACTTACTTAATCCAGAGAACCGCAGTATTTGGACGCGAGAATAGATGGATCTTACAGAAGTTCGGCTCTCAACCGCATATATCACTCTCATCGCTTGGTTTTGTAGCGACTGCAACTGCTTAAGATGGCTCGAAAATGTATTGGACCATATCGAACAACAATACGATAAATATGGATTGATTAGTGAAAAATAAAGCAGTCGTAACACTTTTTGAGGCAACTGGTATTTAAGTTTTCTTAACAATCCTACATCTCTTGCAATCTTCGAGGATATGCACTGAATGTGTTCTGAAAAACACGTTGTTTCATCAATCAGACCGCCTAAATATTTCACAACTTTTCTTTGTGATATGACCGACTCATCAATATCAAGTTCTTTCAGCCACGGGCAATAGTTTGTAGATCTCCCATAAACAATAAAGGTAAACTTGTTGTAATTAATTTTGAGCTTGTTAAGTCTCATCCATCTCTCTGTGCGGACCATATCTTCCTTCATTAAGAACAAAAGTTGACTCTCAGTGAGTGCCATAACTGAATGGTTGGTGTCGTCAGCAAAAAGAATAAGAGATTTTCTGGTTTCGAATTTGCAGTTCCACTGAAATCCGTCACCAACTCAGAGACTGCGCGATGAAGATCATTTATATAAATCGCAAACAGCAAGGGGCCAAGAGGTACTCCCAATTTAATGGAAAATCTTCCGACTCAGCCCGTTCACTCGTACATATAGTGATCTTCCCCTCAAAAACGAAGCAAGAATCTTCAGGTCGTTTCCTCTGATTCCAGCATTTTCCAGTTTCTTCAACAGGATCTCATGGTATACGGTGCCAAATGCCTTGTGGATATCCAAAAAAATAGTTGCAATTTTAAGCTTGCCATTAAGTGCATATTTATTGTTCGGCTGTCCTCTGACAAAACCTAGTATCTACAAAAAATTCGAATTTTAGTTAAGAGTGGATCCCGCCTACTTAGACCATTAGGAATCCAATGATGCAAACGAGATTATTCTCCGATGCTTAGTTTCGTTGATATTACCTAGTATCTACAGAGGAGCTCACCATTGTTTTCGTGTCATACCTAGTATGTACCTACTAGAAATCGACATTTACGCCAAAATCTAGTATCTGACAAATTACACTGTATCAGTGAAAACAATCAGCAGCACTATACAATGAGAATCATCACTTCATTGTTTAAATAAAGACGGTAAAAAATACATAGAGCAAAACAACGTTTTTGCGTTTTTCTCGGAACTTACTCAGATGTAGATACTAGGTTTTGTCGGAGGACAGCCGTGTTGTTGTCAGAAACTGTATAGCATGCTCCGTTGAAAAACCTCTCCTAAATCCAAATTGTTTCTTGTAAGAAAAATTCTTTTTTTCTAGAAATTCATTTATTCGTGTATATATTATCTTTTCAAAAATCTGCGATAAAATCGGTAGAAGTGAAATCGGTCTGTAGTTGTTGAAATCACTTCGGTCACCACCTTTATGCTAAGGTATAACTCTGGCTTTCTTAAAATGATCAGGGAATTCCCCTTCTTTGAGACAACCATTTATTAATGACACAAAATCTGGAAGAATCACAGGTAAGATAAGACTTGTTACTTTTTATGATAGAAAATCTGCTCCCGCTGCTGCATTTCGCATACCACTAACTATTTCATTCACCTCATACATAGAAGTCGGGCGAAGGCGAAGAGTTGGTGGGGGTAGACTTGGTGGGGGTAGATGTTGCTCGAAAGTCCCATCACTGGGGTTGCTTCCTGTGGACGACTTCACCCTCTTACGTACTTTCGAAAAATTTTGGGCCAAATCGTGTACTAAATCTGGTGTTTCGCGATTTCCATTGCCTAGGGGCAGTAAAACTTTTTTTCCTCCAAGAAATTGACCTTATGGTGTCCCAAGTTTTAGCAGGATTTCCTTGATTTTCTTGCAACTTATTCTTGAAATACTCATTTTTTGTCTTCCGCAGCAACTTATTTAATGCGACATTATACTTGCTTAGAATCATTATTTGTCTAGTATTTATACGTTCTTACTGAAACGCGCTTGCCTAGAACAACTTTCTTTCGATAGATCCTTCGATTAGAGTTTGGATTCTAATTCAAAATTCTAATAAAATTTCAAAAATGGTACTCAGTCAAGACTTGCCTGGTTTTTATACTTACTCAGGACTTGGCTTGTTTTTTATTTTGCCAACTCAAGGCCTAGCTCATTCTTAAAGCGAGTCAGGACGTGGCTTGTGATATCACCGAACCAGGAATTTGCTTATTTTCGCAACAAATCAGGACTAAACTTGTTGTTTTTTTACCAAGCTAGCCTGCAGCTTAGATTTAGCACATTTTTGAATTGAAACTGAAGTTTTTATACCAGTTTCGGCCTTAAAGCAATCGACATTTCATCTTCTAGACCATTTTACAGCGTCGCTATTAGATATTCGATTTTTTTGTTATTTATGTTATTTATGTTTTTTATGTTTTTGTTTTTTTTGTTATTTTTTTGTTATTTTTTTGTTATTTTTTGTAATTTATGTACGAAGAAATTTAATGTAAATGATTCATAATGGGAGGGAGGGATTAAACAAAAGAGACAAATGAACCAATTACGCGAAAAACAAAAGAAATATTCAATAAATCGTAGTTGTCTTGATGTTTAAAGGGGCTATCAAGAAGAATCTGAAGAAGAAGGGGCTATTAAGAAGAAGGCGATGTTTAAAGGGGCTATAAAAAAACAACTTGAAATCCTATTCAAAAAATCTAACAAAATTAGACAAATTATTTGAATTACAGGAATAATCATAGAAGATTAAAATTTTGATAGGGAATCCCCCCATTCTTCACTTCCCCGTCTACATATGTTCTTCCTCTAAAATGTCACCTCCGACAGAAGAGTCCTCCGTTAAAATCTTAAACATTGAAATCGAAAAATTTTATTTAGATACTGTTTAAGCTATTGGGGTTCTCTTTGCTTAGATTCGTTATTTGCTTTGTATTTACATGCTCTTACTGAAATGCGGTTGCTTCGAAGTATTGTTTTCGATATATCCCTGGACTAGAATTTAGATAACTTTTTTTCTCATGTTTTTCGTATAATAATCCTCTTGTTCCCAATTAATCGTTCTTGAGAGAAAGAGAGATAAATCATAAAAAAAAACAGACAAAAAAAAAATTGCCAAAAAGCCTTACAACTTGTGCGGCCATTCTCGAAACTACAAAAAAAATCACTTATCAATGGATTCCCCTAAATAACAAAAAACAAGCAAAAAAATCACCTCTTAAGACTCTGTACTATACTAATCCAATATAACAACACTATTATATACTATTTCCCTATCTCCCTATTCCCTTGTTTTCAAGTTTTACTTCTGTTTTGTTTTATCACGTAAAACAGTTCGGCTTAGGGTATATTATTTCTTTTATTCATTTTTAATTCAATGTTGACTCGTTTGAAAATTTTAAAGTGCTAAATTTTAAACGTAAATTTTAATTTTAAATCTTAGTTCAAAAATTTTAAACAGAAGAGAAAATTTAGCCCAAGATTTTCCAAATTTTGCTTAGATATTAGTTAAAGTAATGGTGTCTGAATTTTTTAGGTGAAATGTATTGCTGGCTGTTTTCCAATCCTGTTTTTGTTTATGAAAAGATTAAATTAAGGGGTGTAGTTAAGGTTATTAAAATACATGGAATGGGGGAAAGGGTATTAAAATAAGGGGTAATGGATGATGTAAACCATCCAATGACATTAAAACTCAAGCAAAAGTGCAAATCTATATGCTGTTCTGAGATGCCCATTTCGGTTTCAGACATCGTATGGTTTTACTACTGAACACTGCACCATTTTTTCAATAATCGTCCTTACAGGCCGAGGAACCATTTCACGAAATAGCAGACTTAACATAGCTGATTCAACCTTTCTTGCTGAATACATTAAATTAACCAAACTCCAAAAATGTGTTAAGGGCTGATGTAAACCATTCAAGGGTATTAAACTCATACGCGGCATAAAGTATTTGTGCCGCTCTGATATATATTATTCCAATTTCAGACATTTTAGTACTGAACACTTCACCATTTTTTCATAATCGTCTTTACAGACCGAGGAACACTTTCACGAAATAGCAGACTTACCATAGCTGATTCAACCTTTCTTGCTGAATGCATTAAATTAACCAAACTCCAAAAATGTGTTAAGGGCTGATGTAAACCATTCAAGGGTATTAAACCCATGCAAAGCATAAAATATTTATGCCGCTCTGATATATCTTATTCCACTTTCAGACATTTTAGTACTGAACACTGCGCCGTTTTTCCATAATCGTCTTTACAGACCGAGGAACACTTTCACGAAATAGCAGACTTACCATAGCTGATTCAACCTTTCTTGCTGAATTCATTAAATTAACCAAACTCCAAAAATGTGTTAAGGGCTGATGTAAACCATTCAAGGGTATTAAACCCATGCAAAGCATAAAATATTTATGCCGCTCTGATATATCTTATTCCAATTTCAGACATTTTAGTACTGAACACTGCACCATTTTTCCGTAATCGTCTTTACAGACCGAGGAACACTTTCACGAAATAGCAGACTTACCATAGCTGATTCAACCTTTCTTGCTGAATACATTAAATTAACCAAACTCCAAAAATGTGTTAAGGGCTGATTTAAACCATTCAAGGGTATTAAACCCATGCAAAGCATAAAATATTTATGCCGCTCTGATATATCTTATTCCAATTTCAGACATTTTAGTACTGAACACTGCACCATTTTTCCATAATCGTCTTTACAGACCGAGGAACACTTTCACGAAATAGCAGACTTACCATAGCTGATTCAACCTTTCTTGCTGAAAGCATTAAATTTACAAAACCCCAAAAATGTAATAAAGGCTGATGTAATCTACCCAAGGGTATTAGAACTCATGTACATGTACAAAATCTATATGCCATTCTGATATATCTCACTCCAATTTCAGGCATCGTTCTATTTTAGTTCTGAATACTGCACTGTTTTTGCTTAACTGTCCTTACGGTTTAAGGGACCGTTTCAGGAATGTGTGGGCTTAGTATAGCTGATTTTGTTTTTGACTCATGATTTTTCGGCATAATGGAATGTGAATGCATGTTGTTTAGGACTGCTAAGTAGGCTTTCTCATGATTTATCCATTTTTCTTTTTTATAGGCTGATTTGGGGGATTTGGCAGGAGTGACTCCTCGTATCTCTGCAACACAGGTTACAACACGATCTGCCTACTCTACAGAAAACAAAGACCTGAATGCCACAACGAGTCAGGTGAGTTATATGCCTAAATCAGGAAGGTAATGTACATAGCACCGTGTGTTACCTTTCGTCAGAATCCGTACCGAGGTGGTACCTATCGCCAAAACGCAGAGTTTTTCTTGACGAAACGCTGCTGTTTTTTTTTTTTTTGGGGGGGGGGGGGTACCGGTAGATGGTTCTTGGTGACATCCACTTTTGAGTAATTGAGAAATAGATAGCGTTGTTGTTTATATGGAAGTTGTAAATTTTTAATATCCCCAGTGCCCAAGTCAAATCAAGGATTAAAAGAGAGATTAAAAGAAGGAATGAAAGGAGGGAAGAGAGTAAATGAACAAAAGAGAGACGCGTATTAAAAAGTACGCTTTAGTTCCTTTTGCACCACTATTGGGCTCGTATGCTAAACACAGGCTTAAAAAAAATGTATATAAGTACACTATTTGTCTCCTTTTCGTAAAAGTGGTGCTTTTATTCCCGGCCCCATTTTAAACTAAAAGTATACAAAGATGAAAAATAAATATAAGCAACTGTTTTACCTTAATTTTGGGGGTAACGCTGTATAGTCTTAGTTGTTCTCTCCTTCTTTCCCCCTTAGTGACGAGCTTGATTTCCCTCTTCTCAGCGTCCCATACTCTTTGTCCTTTACCTGCACATAAGGGTATCCCCCCAAATAATAGACCTTAAATATACCCTCCACCCCAACAAAATGCTTTGGTTCAGTCTTGAGAAAGGGGTTAGCAAACTCTGAAAAATCCTTATTTTTAAGCTATGACTTTTGAACTATTCTATAGTAGGGGATTTAGTTTGTCTCCAGAACAAATTTAGGAAGGGACCCCTCTCCTCCATCTGTGCGCATATGCTCGGTATATGCTATACGTTTATATATAATATATATAATTATAATTATACAATATATATAATTTATATAATATATATATATATATGTATATATATATATATATATATATATATATATATATATATATATATATATATATATATGTATATATATGTATATATATATATATATATATATATATATATATATATATATATATATATATATATATATATGTATATATATATATATATATATATATATATATATATATATATATATATATATATATATATATATATATATATATATATATATATAAGGTATATGCTATACCTTTTCAACTCTAGGCTCTAAAACTCTAACTTTTCTAAACTTAAAATAAATCTTATAAAAAGGATTTCATCTACTCAGACTGAGGCTGTTTTAGGCAGACATCTTAGAAAATGGTGTCCACGGTCTTAATATAATTTAGTGTTTGTTTTAATTGCGCTTCTATTTTTTTCTCAGAATTTTGATTATGGTAGACAAGCAACCAGAGTACAACATTGTATGTATAACTTGTATTATACACATTTCATATATGACGGGATTTTAGTTAATCATCCGGTAGCAGTTTATCTGGACTTTATGTGACTTTGTATTTTCCTTACATTGCCGTTTTTTGTTTTTTTATATAGTTTTAGTTGGCATTGGTCTTAAATAGATATATATTGTTAAATTGTTGATTTTCCTTGTATTCCTGACTATTAAACTATTCGAAATGTCATTTAACCTAATTTTCTTGTTTTTTTTTTTTGGGGGGGGGGGGGTGAGGTGGGTCTTTCTCAAAATGCAGCAATCCACCTGGACTTAATCTGACATTAAATTTCTCAATTACCTTTTTTTGTTATATTTATGTCATATATTTTGTTTTTTTGTTGCCAATGCTCTCAAAGTGCTCTCTTTTGAATATCTCTCCTGTTTTTGTTATTTTCACTTTTTAATATTGTAGGTCAAAGAGAAAACAGTAACAGCGACAACATTAACTTCTGGACAACAGCAACAGAGGGTTATAACAGAAGAAATTCGACAGAAGTCGACAGCCTCAGTTTTGAATGATCTGCCTACGGTACTCTTTCAATTCTTCTTCTAGTTTCTATTTGGCTGTACTATGCTGGCTTATTACGAAGTTTCTCCTATATTACTTAAATTGAGATACCAAGGACAGTGACAACGAATTCTGATCATTTGAACTGGTTGTGTCCAGGATTTTTGTTCGGGAGGGGGAGGTTTACGAAAAAAAAACTTTAAAAAATGCATAAAAAAAATTGTTTATATGCATTTTTGTCGCGTTTTTACGAGTTGGATAAACAAAAATGGGGGGGGGGGGGTTTATATGTCTTAAAAAATTCAAGAGTTAAATCTTTTATGAGAATGACCTTCTTATGCAGTTGTGTAGTTTTCGCTAGTACTGGGTGTCAAATTAAATAATAATAATAATAATAAAAATGGTGAAAAATCAGCAAAAAAAGCCAAAAATATATGACATCAAACAGCATAAGAAAGTGTAGCTTTCCTTAAAGGTGTAGTTGTCTCAAGTTTCTATTTGTGTAAATGAAAAGCATTGTCTAATTTGACTAACAAGTTTTGCTTATTTATTTTTATGTTTAACCTTGGCAATACTGTCAAAAATGTGTTTTTTTTGCTGTTTTTTTTTGCCCTTGGTACTTTGCTTGTTCCATGTCCATGGTACTTCAATAAGTAATTAGAGCAAATTAAGAAATGTGGCAAAAGTTTACATCCTATTTAGCTATTTAGCTATTAGCTATTTAGCTATTAATTATAGAGTAAATTATTAGAGTAATTAGTAATTACAGCAAATTAAGAAATTTGGCAAAAGTTCACATCCTCACGATACTCCCCGAATTCTACATCAAAAAACCAACAAAGAGAAAAATCTCAACGAAAAAAAAACAAAAAACAAACGAGACTGTGGCCAGTGGAGAGAAAAGAAAAAACAAATGCAAAACAACGCGGATATTTCGCCTGTATCACAAACAAGGCGTCTTCAGCACGAAAGAAACACAAGAGGAACAAGATAAAAAAAAAACAAAAAAACAAGTTAAAAAAAAACAATAAAACCACCACAAAAAAAAAAAAATTATACAATTGGCGCAAACTGATCCACGTAGGGAAAAGATGCTATTATGGAGTTATTTTAGTGAGAACACCATAGCAACTGAGGAAAAATAAAAAATGGAAATTACTTTAACTATTCTGTTGCGAAATAATCCTTTTATTGGCTATTATTGAAGCAATTCGTTTTGGTCTAGCAGGTAAAACGGTCCCCTGGTGATTATTTATAATCTTAATACCCTTATTGACTGTTGATTCACTCTTTAGAAGATTATCATAAATTGGGTCAATATTTAAACTACCTGTGTCCCTATTTATTGAAAGGTTAGCAAACATATGTTTTTAATTTCAATGGCTTCTCTCGCCCATTGTGCATACCCCTTATGATTTGAAATAGCTAAGGCCTCGTCAAATTTTACAAAGTGATCTGGTTGAAACCAAATATGTTCTGCTAAAGCTGAAACAAAAGTTTCTGGAGGCTTGCTTAATTGTAGATTTTTTTCTATTGAATTTCGGTGTTCAATAAACCTTTCAACAAATTGTTGGTGAGTCCTATCAATATAGAACTTCCCACAAGAACACGGAATTTTATACACCCTACGTACTAAATTTCCCCGGGTTAAATCCTTACCAGAACTAAAGAAACTACCCATTGGCCTCAACGATTGGAAACATGTATCAATACCAAATTTACAAAAAATCTGTGAAAGTTTCCAGAGGCGGACTGGGAGCGAAAAGCTAAGGGGGCATTTGGGTTAAGCGGCCCTACCTATGGCCCTCCTTATACAAGGAATTTGTTCGTGTTTAATCAGAAAGGGCCTTGAACAATGAGTGTAAATTGCACTCCGCGTCATTCCCGCCGAAATTTGCGCCACCAGGCAAATTAGTAGGCTACTACCCGCTAAGTAAGAAGTAGGCTTACAGTAGGAAGAGGACAGATATCGCTAATCATTTTTTGTGCCAGATCTCCCTGATGCTCGGTTGGACTCGGTGTTGCTCAGGTTTCCACACAAAGGGAGAGCGGCATCGTATTTTCAGCTGTATAAAATTTTCAGCTTTCGTCCTGCATCATGGAAATCTGGGCCTAAGAACATTCACGGTATTTGTCCTCTTCAGAAGGATGTTTAACACCACTGAGAGTTTTTCGACTTTCCATCAGAAAACAAAATATATATTTTGATCAGATACAGAACAAATTAACTGGACTAAAAGGGGGAAAAACTACTGCACTGATAAAAGCGATTTTAAAGTCTTCGAATCTCTTTTCACGTCTTCTAAAACATCTTCAAACTGCACTGAATCAAGCGGCTCCCGCTCACATGACATCAACATGAATGCTTCAAAGAGATCATCTGATATTGTAGTTCTTCAGTTTGCTGATCATCTGATATTGTAGTTCTTCAGTTTGCTGAAGGATCTTTCATAGCTGACTTGCGAAAACGAAAGCGTCAGCAGATATTCGTAGGCCATAAAAACTGAAGTGTAAGCTGATGAGCACAGATTGAGCCTTAATAGCAGTCGATACACGCAAATTATGCAGTTGTTGCACGAACTGCAGGAACTTGAATCTCGCACACCAGCCCCTCCACATTCAGCTCCAAGTTCAAGTACATCCTCATATTCTGCACCAGGCCTATCCCGGCTATTTTTACGACCCGTGCTGATAATTTCGTCGTAAACTGAGGCAAAGCTTTTCAGCTCTGACCTCAGCTCGTTATGAGAAACCTTCGCCATCTCTGCAACGTTTCGAAGGGCCGGCTCTGGCATTTCACCTCGACAGACAAGGCTGAACGTAGTGGGCTGCAAGAAATATACGTCGGAAATAAGCTGTTTGTTGTCAGAAAATCTTTCTTTCAGGCTGGTTGTTATTTGGTCAATTACTAACCTGAAGACTTTGACTCGAAATCGCTGCTCTGGATCTTCAGGTCGAGAATCTTTTGCCATTTCTCCCGGCATGCACTTTTTCTTGGCAACGCGACAAGCTGGTAGCTCTGAGCTAATTTCAAGGTCCAATGAAGTGGTCTCTAGAAGGCCTTGGATCTTTGACACGAACTTGGAGGCGTTTTCTTTGACGCTTTCGAAGGAAATGCTCTCTAGATCCTTTCTTGCTTTATCAACCATGTTCCAGGCCGTCAAAAAGTCCAATCCTTTTGTCTGGAGATACCTTGAAATAGGGCCAATGACTTCAAATACAGCAAGAAACAAGTGAGCGGTTAAGATTGTTTTGTACTCCGTAAGCTTACTCAGCAGCGAGTCAGCTTCAGATGAAGTTTTTGAGTCGAAAGAACTGCTGTTTTCCACTGAGGACAAAACGTGAACTGCATCTAAGTACAGGCAATCGTCACTGGAAAACATCCAAACAAGTGACTTCTCTTTTGCCCACCAACGAGTTTCACCGATTTTCTGTAACCTTTTCAACTTCGACTGTCCTTCTTTTGTGTTCTCTACTTGTTGTCGCCACAGGCCCATCCGTTTGTGCGACTCAGCAAAGAAACATGAAATTCTGTTCATGGTGCCGAAGAGATTCCTCGCCTCTGTTGCAGTGCAACAATCAACGACGCAAAGGTTTAGAACGTGACTGTAGCACCAGATATAAACCGAATCTGGAACGCGGTTTTAATGTGAGAACGAAGTCCGTTAAATTCGCCCCTCATGTTAGAAGCACCGTCAAACGATTCCCCAGCTATCTTTTCGTACTTAAGTCCATGCTCTTCGATCTTGGCTTGTAGAAGTTCATTCATAACCTTGCCGCTGGAATCTTGGACAGGTACGACAGCAATGAGCCGTTCGTGAATTTCATCGTCTTTCACATATCTTAACAAGATAGAAGCCTGGTCCACAACCCCAGCGTCTTGAGTTGTGTCCATTTGGATGCTGTACCTTTTTTCACCGATTTCGTTCACTATAGCTCTCCGCATGTGTTTCAAAATGCTCCTTATCACTTTCTGGACCGTCGTCTTGGAAAGAAAAATGACGAGTGAGCCACGACCCATAGCTGCGTCTCCAGATTTTCCGCTCGCATCCATGTTCGATTTCTCCTTTTTCTGCTATCCTCTATTGCTTTTTCCAGATGTTCCTTAAGTGGGACGTCATATTTCGAAAGCAATAGTATGACCTCAAGGAAGTTTCCGTGGTTTATTCCCGGCTTTGTTAGAAGCTCAAGCCTCTCCTGGTCACCATGTGTTCTAAAAGGTAATCCTTGTTTCCCCAACAGCTTCACGACCTCGAAAACGCGATTCAGTACTTTAATGTTTTGCAAGATCTGTTCTTTCCGTTTACTGGCCAAAGCGCTGTTTATGTACCATCCAATGTCTCGGCAGTTTTCAGCTTGAGCTTATGCTTGAGCCGCAGCGATATGACCTTTCGACTTTTCATGTGCCAGGATTTTCTCATGGGCTTGCCTAAAATTGGTGAACCCAGAAACAAACTGCGATTTTCCGTCGGAAAACGCGATGCATATGCTGCAAAGAATTGATTTTACTGTCATCTCTCTAGTTTCAAGAGTAACCCAGGATCGTGAGACGGAACCAGTGGTAAGTTTCCGGTAGTAAATTGAAGCCAAGTCAAAGCTAGGCTTTTCTATTTGAGGTGGTGTCGGCTGGAACGGATGTGACCTCATGAAATTTAATTTCTGATCTAGTGTCGAACTTGGCGGTAAAGAGTAGGAAATAGACACGCTTACTGGCAAAGGTGGTTCACCATCAGCTAGCTTCGCGTCTGAGTCACCACTTCCAGTTTGGTTCGGATACGGTGTAGATTCCTCTGCTACTGCCTCCACTGGTCTGGAAGGCGTTACAGTATTTGACGATGTTGGCTCACCCTCCGTTGAAACTGGGTCGATGTCGTGTGCTTCTTCGATGTGGTTCTAAAAATAGAATATAAGCATAAGAACACCCAGGCACACAAGCAGTCAAGGTAGGGTGAAGTTCTCAAGACTTCTGTAAAATGTCGCAGGCACTGAAGCCAGGACACTGAATCTTGGTTCAAATTCACTTTTCGACCATCCGCCAACAAAAACCAGGTTTTATCAAGATTCAATGATCGGATAGGATTTTTCCACAGTCCAAACTCCAAAGACTGAAAAAATCCGATCCGATCATTGACCTTTGATTTTATGAAAGCGAAACCTGAAAAAATGGCTGAAAAAAGCTGCCTTTTTAGGCGACGTGTGGCCAGGCCTAATCTCCCAAGACTGGAAGAAAAAAGCCATAAAATCACAAAAGTTAAACCGAGGCAACAATAACTCATAGGGTCGACTCAACGGACCTCGAATGGGTGGGGCTCTGTCCGAGCTGTGGTCGCCTAAGTACCTAATTTGATCAATAATCGTGCCAATAGAAATGGTATAACGGACGCAGCCTCAATAGACTGACAGCCTTTTTGATATCAAGATCTGCCTTTAAGTAATCAAAAGTGACAGTCATGCAAAAAAATACTTAGAATCTAAGACCAACTTAGAAAAAACTTCGATCCTAGCCCATAAGTTGAAAAAAAAGCGCCAAAAAGTTTTACTGACCTTAGTTCTCCGTATAAATGATAACTTTCTCTGTTTTGGGTCTTTTCCAGCCTCAGAAAGTTCTTTTCTTCGCTTCAGTCTCAGTTTTTTCCGCGCCTCCCTTAACTTTTCCATCAGTCACCTCGTCCATCTTGTCACAAGTTTAAAACTGATGAGCGTTATAGCCAAAATGCTACACTTTTTCTAAGCGAAAATCCTTTTACTTAGGAAAACGAGACAAATTTATCATTTAACACTTCCCAACAGAACACCTTGACGCTCCAGTATGTACTGACTCTTCTACTAGCTTGTAACGGAATCGGTCACAGATAGAATGACTCACAAAAATCCAACAAAAATCATAACGGATGCAGCTAAAATGCAAAATTGTTCATACCAAACCGGTCCAGTACATCCGTCAAAGCGCTAACCACCAACTCTAAACACTATGACGCATGCGTTTTGCCGGATGAGTTGAAATATTTCAATGCATGCGTCGAGCCGTCGCAACGCAGAAATGGGCATCGGACTACGCATGGAACTTGCCGGTCGAGCAAAATGCGCATTTTTGCGTGAAATCGCATCTGTGTGAACCTAGGGTCAAGTGACAACCTCCGGGTTATATTTATCACATTTCAGCCCATGAACGAACCTGTTTGACAGCAGCATCCGTCCCTTCCTAGGGCACGATGCTGGTATCTACGCTAAATCTGTAAGTAGGCCTATAATAACAGAGCCGAAAAATTGTCAAGCTGAATTTTTTATTGAACATTATGCCGACTGCACTTTTGTACGTAGAAAAAAAAACGACCGGCCCAAAGCGGCTCAAAACCGACCAGCCCAGGGGGCAATTGCCCCCCGGCCCAGTCCGCCTCTGAAAGTTTCTCACCCAAACCAGGTACATATGGCAATGAAATGAAACTTTTTGATACATTTAAATCTAAAGACTGAGAAACCCCAATAAATTCTACATCTAGGCTATATTTGGCTTTACTGTGCTTGCTTGTTACAAAGCTTTTCACATATTAATTACATTAACAAGTAAGGTCGTATCTGGGGGTAACTGGGTTCTAACCCCACCCCCCCCCCCCCCCCAAAAAAAAAAAAAATTGCCCGACTCGTAAAAACGGTAACAAAATGTATATAAACCAATTTTTGATGCACTTTGTAAAGATTTTTTGTCTTCCCCCCCCCTCAACACAAATCCTGGATACGCCCTTGCTAACAAGTAATAAAGATTTTTACTAATTACATTAAGCTTTGAGGTTCTTGTGCAAAGTGCTTCTGTAAACTACATGCTGACATAGTGGTTTTGGTGACATCCGCCCCAGAGAGAAAATAAAAATTAGTTGATTCAGTCTTTTAAATTTTAATATTTTAATTTTGTATGTCTTATAACATATTTCCACTTTACTATTTTTTATATATTAATTGCATTAATAAATAACTAAGATTCTTATTAATTGCATTAATTAATAATTAAATACTTGCTAATTATTGCGTTGTGCTTATATTAATTATATATTGACGAGGTTATATAGCAACCCCACAGAATAACCAAAAAATGATTTAGAAACGTCAAATGTTTTCTTATTTTGGCGCCCCTGATTTTGACAATCCTGGAACTGATTTATGTATTGATAAATACATAAGCTGTTATATGTATTGATTAAATTAATATATAATTAATTAATTGCAATAACTTTAATTAAGACTTTTATTAATTTGCTATAATATGCTTATACTAATCACATGGCTATGTAGAAAGCATCCATTTCTCAAAAACAAGATTTTATGGAACAGATTTTTATCCGACTTAACTAGACATGTGTTTTGGGGATCAGGAATTTCGAGCGGTCTCGAAAATCTTGCGAAATTGTTAGGTTTTCGTATATTTCGCATTTTAGAGCCAAAATTGTGAATTATGTATTTATGCATTATTAATATAATTATTAATTACAATTAGCATTGATTTATAATGATTTTTTTTTCAAACCTCGGGTTGTTTTGCTTGTGAATTTTGGGATATTGTCAAATTCTGAGTAACGGCCGACAAACGAATACTTGGAACGGTTATAAAAGGGCTAAATCTTTATTTATAATCCTTTTTTAAATTGCGCGGTCCTACCCGCTCCAGCCCCACCCCCTCTCCTTCCTAAGTGAACTCACATACCAAAAATCGGATCTTAAATAAAGTGTAAAAATAAACAAACTCGTCTGAAGAGCTAGGCAAGGATATAATAGGAGATTAAAACAACAGTGAAAAGACGAATAGAAACTGAATGAGGAAGTAATTTTATATGAATTGAAATACAAAATCAGGTGAATCGACCTAAGGGGGATTGGGGGCTGATATTAAAAAAGGCACACAATTAATTTATTTATTTATTCTGTACTTTTATTCTAAAGCTTTTCCTTTTCTGAAAAACGGTTTTTGATAATCCTGCCACCATCTCTGCCACCATTTTGCTATGGATAGGTACAAGGTCATTCGTCATTTCTTGTAAAGTCTTATTAGCTCCGAAATTCTTGTCCGACTTCACACGTAGTTGACAATTATCTGGAATCTGATGTGAGGTCTTCCGGATCAGAAGTGCGATCGTACCAAAAGTTGTTCATTTCACTAACTTGACTTATGTCCCGGACGTCCTCTTTGGGCGTGTTGGGGCCATCTCCCTTACATGTTGGCAGTTCAGCTGTTTGTTTGGTTTGAGATCATCCGCTTGATTTAACAGTTGCTGGAGGTCATTACCAAAATTGTCTCACCGTCTCTTCCTTGGTCTGCCAGGACAGCTGCTGTCATGCAATCTACCTTTGACAACGACTTTTGGCAGTCGTGGCTTCTCCTTGCATGGCCAAGATACGTAATTTGTTGTTGTTGTACTCTCTGGAGAATTGTTTTTTCCCATTTCAACTATTCTCGAAGATCTTGGGCTGGAGACTCTATCGAGGTTATACTGGCTAGACGTTGAGAATGCTAAGGCATTTCGTTTGGAATGCCAAAATTTTTCGCTCGTCCTCTAGTTTTGGCGTCTATGTCTCGCAGGCGTACAGGGCACCAGGAACGATTAAGGAGTCAAAGAGTCATAGCCATAGTTGTATTGAACAATGTTTATTTTTTTTAAGAGGGACTCTTGAAGATGGCGTCTCCTAGAGCATGCCTTCTTTTTTTGTCGTCAGTGCAACTTTTTAGTAGGCTCCATAGGTATACGAACTGAGTGATTCCACTACTCTGTCATTTGCTGTAACATGAACGAGAGATGGGCAGGGATTTCTTGTTATACGCATGACTTTTGTCTTTCTCGGATTAATGGACATGACAAAGCTATTTACTGCTGATTCTAGTTGGGGAGCTTGGGGCCTGTTAATTAGGTACAGTTTCAGCTAGTTTATCAAGCTCGGCAGCATAAACTAGGGTGTCTATGGTGACTCCGCTAATGGTCAGGCCTTCTTTGTTTCCTTGTAGGGACAGGGTGGCGTGCAAAGACAGCTTGAATAGTTGGGGAGAAACTATGCAGCCCAGAAGCACACCCAAAATTGTTTCGAAATCTTCTTTCTGACCTACCATGATCGGATTGTAGTAGTTGTCGTATATATTTTGATAATGCTGAATAAGTTTATGGGCACACCATAGCGGGCTAGAATATGCCATAGCCCGTTTCACCAGCCTTGATTAAAGACCTGTTTGAGATCCATAGATAGTTAAAGGGTTTCACTACCGAACTCAAGGTCTTTTCTGCGAATTGTCTCACAACAAAAATCTGGTCCGTAGTAGATCGTTCAGGCAAGTACCGGACCTGATAATCACTGATGATGTAGCCTGTAATGGCTCGGATTCAGATTAGGATAGACCTTTCTACGATTTTAGCTGGGTGGCTATTGAACCTAATGTGTCAGTAATTTTCGCAGTCATTTTCTTGGCCTTTCCTACGGTACGGTACGATCATCGCTTTTGCCCATGCTTTCGGGGAATAGCCTGTTGTCCAATCGTCAGCAGCTATTTTATGAAGCAGCTTCTCTAGCATTATGGGGCCAACTTTAAGTAGTTCGGCAGGGTTGCCGTCAGGGCCTTAGACTTTATTATTCTTGTGTCTGCAAATGGTATGTTCATCTTTACTCAATAATGGATTAATTGGGGTTGCACTTCAGTGGGGGAAATCTTGATAGTACAGTAGAGCTGCACGTAAGAAGTAGATTACGTTTTTCTCCAAAGTGTTTTTTCCATTTAATGGCCTCACTATCGTCAAGAGGTTTACCATCCTTATCCAGGACATTAGTGGGAGCTAATGTCCTGGGGGGGAGAAGCTTGTCTTGGGGTGCCTGGGATAAGGCCAAGGGGGCTACCATCCTTATTCAGGACAGTTAGTGCGGGCTAAGGAAATTAGTGGTGACAGCTGCTGATGTTTTCGTAGAGAGTTGTTTAATTGTTTTTTACATTCTGTGAGTGTTTCCTAATCTTAAATCATTCTCGCAAGACTTGCATTTCTCTCATATTTAATTTCCGAGGACTGTTCGATTCTTTTTGTGTACTATCCGTTGCATCCATGAGTATTTAAGCATGGAGTATTTCTCTACAAAACTAGTTACTCAGTAACAAAATGTGACAGATTAATCCTGGTCAAGAAAACTAAAGAATGATTTGGTCACCATAATTTCAAGACTGAAGTAGGGAAGGGGGGAAGTATACTTGGTTTGAACCTTAGTGTAAATAATTTGCAAATTTTGAAAAAAATACACACTTTTTGGTACTTAACGGCAAAAAAAGGTCCTTATGACATTTGTTTGTACAGTTAAGCCCCTCTGCCGAACTAGATTGACACCCTACCCCCCCCTCCCCCCATACCCAAATAAAATATTAAGTATGTCGGTGACTGATTTGTTAATTGTTATTGGAATGTAATTCTTGACATCAGGAAAAAATTGAAGAAACAAGGAAACAGAAATAAAAGAATCTAATAGTAGCGTAAACGAAAGAAGCTGTAGTAAAAAAAAAAAAGTCGAAGATGAGAAAAACTGCTACCTTTATTAATACCAATACAAACACGGGCTTGAATGAGAGCGTACACTTAGGTGATTGTCAAGCGTCACCAACAAACAGCAGAAACCAGTGCAATATCCATGAAACAGTCGAGTCCGGGCAGTGTCGTCATTATTATTAAATACAAATTTCGAGCAAAAGAAAAATATAGGACACATGCAAAAAAATATTCCCCTAGAAATCATTTTTCACATTTCATCAATCAGAGCCCATCAGAGAGATGTCACCATCCTATATGGTTTTCGGTGGCCAATAGTTGGTTTCGATTTCAAGAAATGGGGCAGACCCCTCCCCTTCCCCTTTTCGCTCCCCTATGCTTTTAAGTTAAATTTGTTTTATATAGGCTCACTTTTTTGGGGTATTTAATGGTGAAGTGTGACTCATACAAGTAACGCTTGAATAGTTAATTCCCTCCCCTTAAATGCCTTGACCACGATACGCCCCTCTGGGTACTGCTGGGGCTATTTAGGAAGCCAGTCGTTGATTTTCCCTCACTTTTTTTGGGTATTTAATGGTGGAGTGGGACTCATACAAATATCGCTTGAATAGTAAGCCCCTCCCCTGAAAAGCCTTGACCACGATACGCCCCTCTGGGTACTGCTGGGGCTATTTAGGAAGCCAGTCGTTGATTTTCCCTCACTTTTTTTGGGTATTTAATGGTGGAGTGGGACTCATACAAATATCGCTTGAATAGTAAGCCCCTCCCCTGAAAAGCCTTGACCACGATACGCCCCCTGGGTACTGCCGGGGCTTATTGGGAAGCCAGTTGTTGATTTTTCCTCACTTTTTTGGGTATTTAATGGTGGAGTGGGACTCATAAAAATATTGCTTGAATAGTTAAGCCCCTCCCCTGAAATGCCTTGACCACAATACGCCCCTCTGGGTACTGCCAGGGCTATTTGGGAAGCCAGTCGTTGATTTTCCCTCACTTTTTTTGGATATTTAATGGTGGAGTGGGACTCATACAAATATCGCTTGAATAGTTAAGCCCCCCCTGAAATGCCTTGACCACGCCCCCCCCCCCCTTGGGTACTGCCAGGGCTATTTGGGAAGCCAGTCGATGATTTTGAGGCAAAAGAAATGGCGTGCTCTCCCTTCTGGTTTGATATGCCTCATGCGTTCTTTCCCTTAGATTTTCCGCTTGTTTAACTGCAATCGCTTTTAGCTGAATTTGCACTAATGCTTGTGACTAACTCTTTATAGCGAGGGGTAGCTTCGTCGAAGTTGAATATTGATTATGGCACTTCTATTGACGATGAAGAAGAAGGACAGGTATCAATTTATTAGTGCATGTTAATGTTTATGTCATCAATGTTGTGTCATCCGGACTTTCAACTTCTTTTCTCTCCTCTTCAGTTCTTTTTTGAAATTTTTATCGTTAAAAATAAAAAACTGATTCCAATTCTCACCCTTCCAATTAAATTTTAAAACCGTTGTGCTTTTCAAATGTATTCTTTTATTTATTTTTTTTTTATTTAAAATTTTTTAATCTTAGAAGCTCAAAACTTTTTTGCTTGTTTTTGCTTATTTTGAAACTGCGTTTTTTAATTTTTAGAAATTGTTTTTACTTTATTCTTTGGATTAGGGTAGAAATGTAGAAATATTTTTCAAGATAATCCAATGATAGTAGTCATGTTTGAAGCACAACTACCAAATAGGGGAATGTTTAGACCAAATTAATTTTAAACAGATATTAAGATTAATTTGATTTGCATATGTTTTTCCGACTCTTTGCACACGGATTCATAACAAATTAGTAAGGTAAATTATAAAGGATTACTTTACTCAGCCTGTGATTAACTCTATTGTGAAAAGCATGAAAAAAATCGATGTTAGTATTTATCGATTATGTGTATTATCGAGTTTTGATTTATGGACTTGATTTCCCAATGACGGCCGGTTTTCGGGGGGAAGGGAATTTTCCGTTGCAGAATTTTTTGGGGTAAATTTTTCAAATACTTTTAAAGTTAAAAATCAGATCGTTATTAATATGCTTGGGGATTTTTTCGTGGGGAAGGGGGGTTTTCTACGGGGAAGAATTTTCCGGGGTAAGGAATTTTCCTTGAATTTGGAGTTTTCCGCAAGGAAAAATTTTCTTTGAATTTCCTGTCTTTTTAGATCGCCGCAACGCGCGATGGGAAAGCTAGTCACAGATAAATCAAAATAATATGATTGTCGAATTCAGTTTATAACTACTTGTGTTGAAATGTGGTACCGTCTAATTCTTTTGCGAATCGATGTTGTCAGCTTTTGTGTAAAAAAAAAGGCTTTATTCTTACCTTGCCTGTGCTGTCCGTTTTTTATGACAATTTATGACATCAAGCCTCTGTGTCACTGATAATCAAGTAAAACGTTTTTCAATTCAATTTTGAATGATTTTCGTTGAACAATGCCACCATCTAACGGTTTTGCATAGAAGTTGCTCAATGCTGTCCATGCTTAATCAGCTTCTTGCGTTTGAATTTGGTATTCTCTTATATAAGATGTTTTTTTCACAAAATTTTTATCACAAGCCCCTAGGGGTCTAATTTAAGTTTCGGGGTGAAAAAAAAACAAATGGGAAAAAACAAACAAAACAGGCAAAAAAATGAAAAACAAGTATAAGTAATTAAAATGCATTAAAAATATATATTTAAATTTAAATGGGTTATTGAAAAAAGCAAAAACGAGGGAATATACATAAAACATAGACAACACATGTACAAGTAACAGAAAAGCTGTTTTGCGATGTTTCTATCGGGATGTTTTGTTAATTCTTTCAGTAATTTAGGTCACAATAGTTTTTTCATATCTGTAGGCTTCAGCTAAATTTAAGGAATCAAATATTAAAGATTGTTTATTAATTTTTGTAAATTCATCATTGATGATGGGATATTAAAATTTATTATATTTTTCTTTGTGCGTTTTGTTTTTGTGTCCCCATGATGGGCCGTGGCCTCCCACGCCTCTCCTAATAAACAGTTAAACAGTAGACAAAGCAGCAAATTGGGGTCACCATAGGAGTAACTTTACGAACAACCCGTTTTGGGTGTAGCCTGAATGAGGAGTGTCTTTTGGGGGAGGATTTCCGGCAGGAAAGGCAAGGAAATCCTTTTTCCGGCAAGGATTTATTAGTCCCCCTCCATATACAATACTCTTATGATGACTATCCGTGATTGGATGATATTCTGTGGAATGAACTCTCTGTGCGACTGGGTAATTCAAACTATCAAAATTGTCGGACTTAATTTATAACTGTTAATTTTAAAGCTTTTAAAAAATTTAATTAAAAATTAATTAAAAAAAATTTTATTTAAAAATTTTAGGTGCTACCACTTAACAGTTTGCGGAGAACTATTTGGGGTAGTTTTCAAATTTCCGAAGTTATGTGACCATTCAGGAAATTTTGCATTCTAATATATTCTAATACAATCTTGAGCTCGGTTGGAAGAAAAATAATACTTGACAATAAGGAAAATAACTATTTCGTTTTGTAGTAAGAACCAAAGGAGCTGCCAAACTCTTAGAAATGAGGGCTATATTTTTTAATCTATTGATGTTGGTCTTTTAAAATTGTTTGTATTCAATTACCCTGATCTGCATACGCATGTCAATGCGAGCGCACAGCATGCGCAGGCATAACGTACGCAAACATGTACGCGTGCGCATGACGATTTTCAACGCATGCATAACCCACCCAACTAAAACCTATGGTATATCTGTATCTGTGTGGAGTTCTTTAATAATAAAAAAAAAAATAAGACAAAAATTGTCAAAACACATATTTTTGCAGGCTGAAGTTATCAATTCAGCGGTAAATATTTCTGTTTATAGGATTCTCCAATTGTTAAAACGGAAGCCATCAAGTATGATCCTTCTTCCGCTCCAGTTCCGCCGCCACAACCAACAACAGTGCCACCTTTCGTTCAAACGGAACTGAGACAAGTAGGTGGTGCTGGTCAGCCTGGAACTCCTCGTCTTCCGAGCGCTAAACCAACCTCTTTGGATGAAATGGCAGAAATTATTAGTTCGCAAACAGTTACTTCTAAAACGAGAACAGTTGAAACAGTGACAGTAAGTCTTAGCATTCGATTTTAACAAAAATTAAGGATTTTTAAATGTCAACAAAAAAAGATGAGCACGCGTAAAACATTTTTGATGTTGATGAAAAATTATGTTAGGGTTGTCACTCAAATCGAACGTTCGTGCCTAACGTAGGGAATCCTGCTTTTTTTTAAATACATATATTCTATAGTTAATTTAATCCTTGTTTTTGTGGCCCCAATTTCGATTTTCCCCCTAAACTTTTCAACGGGATCCCCATTTCAATTGGGGTCTGAAATGATAGCTTTGGTTATCCTCATTAAAATAATCATCTATATGTTAATAAGTTTTGAGTAACTTTTAAACGTAAAAATTATTGTAGTAAATGATAAAAATAACGGTAAATGTATTGGTAAATGGTAAATGTATTGGTAAATGTAATGAAATGCATTGGAATAGTTTAAGGATAGAAGGCAAGGAGCGAAAGAAATGAAACAAAAGAATAAAGTGAATAGTAATCCAAGTAGTAAACTTAAAGAACTAAAAAGTGCTCCCCCAGTACTAACTGTATAAATGTATTTCTTCTGAATCGTAAGATTATTCATGTAAGGCTCTGGGTGTCTGAAGAGTTCATCTTGAAAAAAAAGGTTTTAGATGTCGGTCTTGAGCTTTGAAGGCAAGATCACCATATGCAAAGAATATATGGTCTGTGTTTTCTTTACTAATCTGGAAAAATTGGCAATAAGGAGACAGCGCTCGTCAGAAGAATAGAAGACAAGTTGAGGCTACTTAATCTTATTTCCGCAAGACAAGAAATAGACTGTTCAGCCTAAATGGGTATCAAGAAGCTGCTGGATCAGGTGCTTTTTGGTTTTTTCTTGGGTGTATGGTCGAATAAACTGGAGCCACGCCTTGTCCTATTCGTGATAATACGTCCAGAAACTCCAAAGAGGCTTCACGTCCTTTCGGACGACATTGTGCTAAGATTCCATCTAGTCACCTGGTTTTTTCTTCCTTGAAGAACGTTTGCAACTAGTAGTACCTGCCGTGTCAGGGTCTCTTTGCGTTTATTCTTCTGGATCTTAAGAATATTCATGTAACGCTCTGGTTATCTGAAGGGTTCTTCTTGAAAAAAAAGAAAAAAATGGTTTTAGATGTCGCTTTTGAGCTTTGAAAGCGAGATTACCATATGCAAAGAATATATGGTCTGTTGTCTCTTTACTAATCTGGAAAAATTGGCAATAAGGAGACAGCGCTCGTCAGAAGAATAGAAGACAAGTTGAGGCTATTTAATCTTACTTGCGCAAGACAAGAAACAGGCTGTTCAGCCCAAACGGGCATCAAGAAGCTGCTGGATCAGGTGCTTTTTGGTTTTTTCTTGGGTGTATGGTCGAATAAACTGGAGCCACGCCTTGTCCTATTCGTGATCATACTTCCAGAAACTCCAAAGAGGCTTCACGTCCTTTCGGACGACATTGTGCTAAGATTCCATCTGGTCACCTGGTTTGTCTTGCTTGAAGAACGGCTGCTGCTAGTAGTACCTGCCTTGTCAGGGTCTCGTTGTGGTGGATCATTCGAGGACTTTATTAGTTCTTTATTTATTAGATTTCTTTAATTAGAGTTCTTTAATTAGCGGTTCTTTAATACAACCATTTGAGACGTCTTATCGTGAACAAAGTGGAAACGTATTTTCTGCATTTTTTCATCAGCCGTTAGTTGCTGATTGTTTACTACATCCATATATTGCTGTTTGCATAGCCTGTAGACATTGTTTGTCAAGAGTGTTAAGCTCACCCCCTCTCTCCGCCTTTCTCTGCCTCAGAACCTTGAGGTCTCAGAACCATATAACAAAATTTAAGGCGCACAAGGTGACAAGATCGCTTCTTGACCAGATTAGTTTTTCTTCTAGTCCACAGTGGTTTGCTGAGGTGGCCAAAGACAGGCCAAGTCTTTTTAATCCTGCCTAGTTTCACTAGAAGCTCCACCTGTAGTATCTGTAAATGATAACAGATATTAGAACTTTTCCGATGTCACAATAGTTTGTCCATTGAGATAATTAATTTCTAAGACTACACTGGCTAAGCATGACAAAATGAGAAACATTTTGTAACGAAGAAAAAAACGTGAATAATTCGAGCCAAAAAAGGAAAAAAGATTAGTATGCAGATATTTCGGTCATATATTTCCGTTGCTTTGGAGTGGGCCGTTTTTGTTTAAAGTTAGTTTTGTTTTTATTTTATCTGTATTTTTCACTCGATTTTTTCTTTGTTGCACTTAGGTTGGTTGGGTGGAGGTCTCAACTGAAATATCTGCCTACTATTCTTCATTTTTCCACTGACTAAATTTATTCTCGTCTTTCCTTCATTTCAAACTTTTTTTTCTTTTTGCCATTGAAGTATACAGAAGTCTTTTCTTCGGTTAGGGATATACTTTGTTTTAGGGATACTAATTGCGAGTCCTGTCTGGCTAGCAGCGTTGGCTACTCTTTCTATCACATTTTGTGCTTTCTGGGTGGCGTTTGGTAGCAGAGCAACATATTCAATGGTTTCTTTGCTGAGATGGTGACAGTATCATCTTCTTTCGATGCGTTTTTTTTTCCAATTGATAATATAGTTGAAAAGAATTGTCGGTGCGGATATCCTTGGCAACGCCATAAGCTAATTCAGGGAGTTCCGTTAATTCACTCAGGTTATTCTTCCGTTACTTCTCGGGTCGTCCGTTGCTCAGTTATTCTCACAGTATACGCCTAGCAGGTTGATTTAGTCAAAAGGCATTACGTCACATTTTTGAGAACTTTAATATCCCACTCCATCGTCCCGGGCAAGTTCCATCGATTGGATTAATCTTTTCTCCTATCTTGTTTATTTCCTCGTCTTATAACATCTTTCTGCCAATAAATTGTTTAATACCCCCCCCCCCCCGAAAAAACAAATAATCGTAAAATGTATTTCTGATATGGCGCAACATATCGTCTTTTGATTTACTATAGCCGAGTTTTCGTGTTATTCTTGCAAATTTATATCAAAAGATTTTCTGGTCAGCGGAAGAGGATTTGTATCAAATATGCAAATTTTTATCAAAAGGTCAGCGGAAGAGGATTTGTACCAAATATGCAAATTTGTACCAAAACGTCAGCGGAAGAGGATGTTTACTCACATTTAGAACCTTTATAGCCTCTAATACCTGGGCTGAGCCGCTTTCCGCGTCTTTTGCCGCTCAAAGGCTGAATCCGTAAGAGTATTGTATATAGTTTTAATGATTTAGACTCCTAGTGTTTTTACTGAAGCTTTTGTTTCATAGTACCAAGAGTATCAAAATAAAAATGTTTCTCCCTGCTTTACCCATCTTGGTTTATTCATACCTGAAAACCGGGATGTTCTAAAGTTCCTTCTGTTTATTGTTTCAAAAATATGAAGCTTTTAGGCTAGTATCACATTTTCGTCGGTGTTGCCACGTTAACTGTGAAAATGAATTAGCATAACTTGTGAATAATTTGACGATGCTTTTAGTCCATACAAGTTCGAACGTTAATGATATGTTAATTCACAAAGACAACTACAACATCGAAAGAACAGTACACCTTCTACTTTTCTTTTTTTCGTCTTTGCTACGGCCAGAAGTTGCATATAGGCATATGGAGATTTTATTAAGCGTAAATTGAGTTTTAGATCTTACTAATTTTGTAAAATACATATAGTTGTTTAAATTACTGCTTAACCACTTGAAAGAATCAGGTTTGGTTATCACTGTTTTTGGCACTTTAGTTATATCTATGCTTTCACCATCGTCTTGGTTTTAAAAGAGAAATTGGTTTTTTCATTTCCTGCTTTAAAAAAACGTACTTCAGCTAAATCTCATAATCTCATGTCCGTACACCACTCACTTCATGTCATTATAAAGTGACTGCACATACAGAGACAAAAGGGATTTACTTCCATTCGCGTACTTCATAGAAATGTGAAATGCCATCTGGCCAATTCCTTAATCACTTTAAAAAATCTGAGAGCTAATCTATGAGCACGCCTCGGCTCATAGGAGTATTCCAAACTTATGTGCACGTTTACACAATAAATGAAAACATTTCGTTTTCATTTATTACCTCACTCGGTTGAGGCTAAAAGAACCGTACCTCCCCCCATTCAAAGCTAAAAGAACCTTTAAGGTTTAATTGCCTCCTTCAATAATTGAGATTATGTTGATACAGGCAGACATGTATTTTGTCTACGTAAGACGTAATGGAAATGCCATTGTCAGTGTCAAGAGTCAATATAATGACAAGCTTGTGATTTTTTTTTGGGGGGGGCGGGGGGGAGTCGGTCCAAATAGTAAGAGCACACGATTTGTATCGTAATAATATTGATTCATGAAAAAGTTGTTCGGGGGAGTAAACGCTCGTTTGATTTTAAAAGATGGGTTTAACAAAGAATCGAATCTTGAAAAAGCAACGACTCTGGTCAGTAGGTAGAAGAAGAAGAAAAATGACACGAATATCTCACCTGTATCCAAGAAGGTACCCTTATTACTGCATAATAACATAAAATAAAACAAATACTGAATCTAAAATCAACGAAGTATCAAAAGAAAACGATCAAACCAGTATATAAAATTACTACTCCTTGATCAAACCACTGGAATGGAAAGTATTGCACTTTATTAAAAGTGTTTATGTGTTTGTTTTTTTTTATGAAAATAAAAACACTTTATAAAAGTGTTTTAGCTTTATAAAAGTGTTTTATTTTGTATTGTTGGCTCTTTACAAGCTAAGCTTCTTGGGCATGTAATTCCTTACGTTTTGTAATTGCTTTTTTTTAGTATGAATAAATTGATTGATTGATTGATTATTGAGGGACTTCTCGCACAACATAGAAGCACCTGTTGCTTCTGTGTTGTTACTAAATCAGAAAAAAAAGTTTTTTCTAACAAAAATAAAGAGCGAAAACTATGTCTGCAACAGAGTGAGAAAAATAACAGACATTATAATGAATAATCAACCAAAAGTTAAAAAGAAACAACTTTATAAAGTGAAACCAATAATGAATTTACAATGTACCAAAGATAAAACATTATAATGAATAATCAACCAAAAGTCAAAAAGAAACAACTTTATAAAGTGAAACCAATAATGAATTTACAATGTACCAAAGATAAAACATTATAATGAATAATCAACCAAAAGTCAAAAAGAAACAACTTTATAAAGTGAAACCAATAATGAATTTACAATGTACCAAAGATAAAACATTATAATGAATAATCAACCAAAAGTTAAAAAGAAACAACTTTATAAAGTGAAACCAATAATGAATTTACAATGTACCAAAGATAAAACATTATAATGAATAATCAACCAAAAGTTAAAAAGAAACAACTTTATAAAGTGAAACCAATAATGAATTTACAATGTACCAAAGATAAAACATTATATTCAACTCAAACTCAAAACGAACAGAAATTACTAGATATATGAAGTGGGAAGTCATCCCCCTTTCAATGTAATTACAGTGCGAGTGTCATTCGCGCTTTACTGAAAGCATATATTTTTTTTGGCGATTTTAAAGTGACAGAGAAATAAAAAATGGACTTTTGGCAAATAAAAACTCAAGGCCGTATCCACAGTAATGGGCTTACCTGCCTCAAGTCCTTCCCCCTAACCCAAAGGTTAAATTCTACTGGTAAAAAGGTACAAATTGCAAATATACTAATCTTGATGCGTTTTGTAAAGTTTTTTTTTTGTTAACACTCCCTCAAAAAATTATAGCCTCTCCCCCGATAATAACTCTAGATTTAGCCGTAAAAAAAAAACTGAACTGTTCACAATACATATTGTTTTCAATGAAATTCTTTTTAGAATTTATAAAACGAAAGAAAAGCGAAAGAGAGCACCATTTTTTTGTAAAAATTGATCCATCCTGGGAGGTCTTTTTTTGTTGTGTTGTGGTTAATGTTATAACAAAGAAAAACTAAATTAATGTTTTAATTTGTTATTAAACAAAACTGTAATGATTAAAAACTAAAATTCCAATAACAATCAAGAAAGCGCCAAAGAAAATTTTCACGTAAAAAAAAAAAAAAAAAAACAGTTTTATGTCTAAATTCTTCTTTTAGTTTTATTTTTTGAAGAAATACATTTTATTCTTCGGAGTAACGTTTATTGACAAAGAAAATGAATGAACACCTCAAATAATGGACCAAAGACACCATAAGCTTAATTTTATTAGTTCTTTCCAAGGACTGTTCAAGACACACATAGTTTTCAGTAAAATTCAAATGTCGCAGTAGGCTTTAGATTTCTACAAGTTTGGGAAGGGAAAGGGGCTTGTTGCCTAACTCTTGTTTGTAGTGGCTTTTGTTCTTTTTAAGTTTTTCTGAATGTTCAATTTGATTTTTACTCGTTTTAAGATTTATTTATTCATTTTAGTCCCTTATATTAGATTTATTTATTTATTTTATTTATTTATTTATTAATAAAATGAATTAAAATTTATTTATTTAGTCCCTTATATTAGTGCCTATTGTTTGTTTGCTGTTTGTATGTTTGCTGTTTATTGTATGTTTGCTATTGTATTGTATGTTGTATGTTTGCTGTGATTGTTTATTTAATTTCTGGTCATTTTGATTTTGAATCATTATAGGAATTTATTTCAACTGGTCTTAAGTCTAATATGGGCGTTCTCTTTGAAAAGACTTTTTTTGTTAGTTTTTTTTTTAATTAACCCCAATAAAAGTTTTTTCGAAGACGACACTGCCTTTCTATAATGTACAAATAACAGATTCAATAGGGACAAAGCTTTTATTAGACAGTGAAAAATAACAAAATCTCTGGATATTTCGATCACATACACAGTGAAAATGGCCGTCTAGGATCCAAATATAATCTGAGATCCCCTCCAGAGTTACTACAGCAATGTGTCAGAACACCACCAAGTCTGTCTGAGTGACTCTTGGCTGTATTACGCCCATGTCAAATGGACTAATTCATTGGAATGAAAGAATCACTCCAAAACTCTTCCTGTTTTAAAGATTTTCAGAATCCCCCCACCCCCTAGAGTTGCAACAGCAATCTGTCTGAACACCGCCAAGTCTGTCTCGATGAATGTCGTCTGTATTTCGCTCTACGGTGAAATGGATCGTGTCAAAATGACACTAAGAGCCTCTGGACTTCTTTTCGTTCTTCCTTGTCCTCTTTTTTTCCGCGATGAACTTGATGTTACAGCTTGATTTAATAAGAGCTTCTTGTAATTACAATAAAGAGACCAAACAAGGACGGAAACTGGTAAGAAAGGAAACCAAATGATCCATCTCTGAGAGATGGATTCTCTCAATCTCTCAAAAGGACACTACAACTTTCAATTTCCAACTGAATGAGCCCCCTCCGAAGTTTCTATGACAGCTCCTTCAATTAGAAGTGGTTCTTCCCTCGTCCTCTTTTTTTCCACGACGAACTTGATGCTACAGCTCAATTTAATAAGAGCTTCTTGTAATTACAAGAAAGAGCAAGTAGCAAATGCCTGGGTGATTGCTGGCTACCTTTCCCCTAGCCAGAATGGCTCATGACAGGATTGGTACGATGACTTACTTAGCTTTATGGATTTTTTTTCTTTTTTTTTCTACCCTTCTTCTCTTTCTCTCACCTCTTCCTCTTCTGCTTTTATCTCAGAATTTGAAGTCGATTGCCAGTAATGAAAATTTGACTTTAGCCGCATTTTCAGGCTCAGTGGGTTCGAAGATGACGTAATCATACGACAGAATGTCGGATGATGAATCATACGACAGAAAGTCAAAAAGTAAAAAAAAAAATCAGTCAAGAAAGTCATCGTGTCAAAGAAAGTCATAATAGATATCAAAAGCCGCGTTATCAGGCTCAGCGGGTTCGAACACGGGTTGTTCTCGTCTAGTTTCAAGTTTCTAGTTCTTCGTCTAGTTTCGTCAAGTTTCAGCGGGTTCGAAGTTTCAACCCCGTGTTTGATGCACTGATGCACAACGCTTGATGCACTAGACGAGAACAACCCGTGTTCGAACCCGCTAAGCCGTGAACAGCCCGTCTTCGAACACGGGTTGTTCTTGTCTAGTGCATCAAGCGTTGTTGTGCATCAGTGCTTTGACACGATGATTTTCTTGTCTGATTTTTTTTTACTTTTTTGACCTTCTGTCGCATGATTCATCATTCAACATTCTGTCGTATGTCGTATGATTCATCAAAGTTGTCTATGATTGACTTTCTTTGACATGATCAAACTTTGACTAACGTCATTTAAAAACTAATTTACAGCATTAAAAATAAAATTTAAACAATGAATAATTTCATAGACCACACTGTTTTTCGATTTGCAAAAATTACTAGAGAAAAGAAACAGATAATTTGGATAAAGCAGTGGAACAAGACCAAAGAAAGTTTACTTATTTAAGGCTGTTTTTTTTTTAAAGATAGTTATCAATTTTTTTCTATTTTTATTATTTAAAGTTTGTTGTTGTTTTTTTGTATCTTTTGTTTTATTGCACTGCTTTATTTAAATTAAACCCGTTTTTCCTCTCGTAATTTTTGTAAAATTAAAAAAAAAGAAAAAAAAAACACTTGGTACTTGTTTGATATAGCCCCTACCAAATATTCTTCTAATATGTTTCTCTGACGCTCAGTCCTAATGAAATAAAAATATAATACTTTAGAAACAAATTTGGGTTATATATTTGCGCATTAGGGGGAGGGGGTAAAGAATAGCGGGTCTGCATGCCTAATGTGTTAGGTACACTTATTCTGCATATTATGAAGTAAGAATTGTTTTCTAACTTCACGCTGTCCAAATACTTTATCCCCCCTCCCCCCTAATGTGCCAATATGTAGCCCAAATTATATATTTTCTGTCTATTCTGTCACTTCTCTTTGTCTTGTCTCAGGCTAAGCTGAAAGAAACTAACGAACAAAACCAGTTCTGTAATGCGTCAATGAATGAATAACTTGAGCGGTAGGGGCTATATCGTACAAGTACCAAGCACTTTTCTAACTCTTCTGCTTGTTTTCTCGTCTCATCCTCTTTGCAGTTATATGGAACTTATAGCAGGAACTTATCCTAAATGTTGAACCTATCCGTCAGATGAACTTATCCTATTTTTCAGTACAAGAAGGAGGTTGATGGTGCACTTGAGACTCGTTTTGAACAGAAAATAACGATTCAGTCTGAACTTATCCTATTTTTCAGTACAAGAAGGAGGTTGATGGTGCACTTGACTCGTGTTGAACAGAAAATAACGATTCAGTCTGAACTTATCTTATTTTTCAGTACAAGAAGGAGGTTGATGGTGCACTTGAGACTCGTGTTGAACAGAAAATAACGATTCAGTCTGATGGTGATCCAATTGACCACGACAGAGCTCTTGCAGAAGCTATTCAAGAAGCAACGGCGATGAACCCCGACATGACCGTGGAAAAAATTGAAATTCAACAGCAAGTTATGAAATGAGTTTAAATTGGTATTTCGCTCTAAATTTGACAGTTAAAGCAGGATTGTTTTTCTTTTTAAGAATGTCCTGATTATTGTCTCGCTCTATATTCCCAAAATTAACCAGAATCTTTTTTATTTATCAGAATAGTAAAGTCATTGTCTATTTGTTTGTGGTCAGTTTTTGCTAATGTTTTTACTAATAAGTATATATGTTTTGTAGGAAGGCGTGTATATTATTTCTAGTTCTGACATCTAAAATTTAAGGGTACTTTCTAGGCAATTTTGTAAACTTTTTACCCCCTTTCCCTGTCGTTTGTAAATTGACTACTTTTTCATAAAAAGACTTAACAGCGAAGTTTTCCAGTGATGTCTCAATAATTTCATTTCGATTGTTTTTACCAAATTCTTTGGCATGAGCCTGTTTAGTATTATAATCTAAATTTCTAGGCTAAATTGATGGATGAAGTATATTTGTAGGCTAATCTATCACTTTACGGACAAATTCTCTTTTATATTCTAAAAAAAGAAGTATATCCAGGTGACTGTCTCTTCAAGGAGTCAAATCAACAATCGAATCCGGGAAATAACTGGAATTTTTGTTGTCTTTGAGCAACGGCGGTACATATCTTCAAAACATTAAAGAAAGTTTGTCTGGAAATTTTATCCTATATTTTCTCCGACTCCTATAGGACTGGGTGAAGAGGATAACCATTTTTTCCAGGGGAGAAGTAGATTTAGAAAAAATGGTGTTTTCCGGACAATATATATATATAAACTTTGATTGGTGTCTTATTATTGTAGCTATATGTAACCTGTGCTGCTCTAAGAATTACTGTGTGTAAAGCTCTTAAGTCAAACTCTTTTTTTTGTAATAATTTTATGCAATATAGCCTTAAGCTAGATATTTCACAGTTTCTTGGTTTTTAATTATATACCTAATTCTGTTATAATTATAATTATATTCTGCTTCTGTATGCTGCGTGGTACGTATAAGTTTATTAGCTATCGTCTTGTAATATATGGATACCTGGGCATGAAAACTGATGTATTATTTTTTTTTTTTTATATTGGGCTTGGTAAAAGAAATGTATCAATGAAATGCAAGAATGCAGCTCCTCGGGGTTTGTCCCAAGATTTGGGGGTTTCAGTCCTGAGCAAAGAGTATGGGTAACATACAAGAAAGGAAACTGACGCTAGTGTCCAAAGAAAAAAACATGAATGCCATCTAGCGTGCAGCAACCCTTGGTGCTTTTTCAAGCTCTGTAATCATTTTTGTCAGGAACTGAGATCAAATACTTATTAATGCACTGGTTTTTATCAATTAACTTAATTAGTCTTATTATTAAACTGAAAAAAATACCAAGTGTCGCCAAACGCTAGATGGCGTTGGTAGTTTTTTTTTTTGTTGACACTAGTGCCGTTTCCACTCATATAAGTTACCCATATTTTTTGGTCATGACTTTGAGATCTTGAAAAAGTATAGGTATTAAAAATTACCCTAAAAGGGCATATTAAATATATGCTACTTTCTGTAATAGTATAAATATATAATGATATAAATACTTCAGTAAATAAAATGAATATATAAATATTATTTTTTAATAGGCTTGGAATTCTTGGAATTTTTTTCGGGCCTAGAGGATTTTTTGCAAGCGCATCCTAAAATTTGCTGCAACATTAATATTCATTTGTTTCGTCTTGTGTAATTAAAATTCAAATGTACTAAGTGATTAAAATTAATTATTTGAAATATTAAAACAATAAATATTCTTACATTAATAAAATTAAATTCCCTATACCACCTCTATGATCTTTGGGTTGTATACCGTGTCGTTTTTTTTATGTAGTCAAATCTCTCACCTTCATCTTTCACCTTTCTTCTTTTTGAGAAGAAATGGCTGATTCAAAGTTATATTTCTTTATTAAAGTCATAGGAAAATAGTTGACTTCCAGCCATCGAAGTTGCTATCGGAACAGGTTTGAGGGGACTATTGACCCCTCTCAAGAAGAGGACTGGATTCGATATTTGTTTAAAAAAAAATTGAATATGTATATTTATTTCCTTGTATTCTTTGTTTTAATCAATAATAATTGCCCAGTACCCCCTAACTTTTACCTGAAACCTGATGAAAAATTTAGGAAATTCTGCTCTTTATTAATCCCAAGATCATCTCTATTCGACATGAATTATTTGCTGGTAAATCTTTTCCTGAAGAGATGGGGGTGTCAGAAAAGGGGGTGGAAATTCAAGCAAGCCATTGCTTTATCGTAACTGAAGCTGGCTGAATGTTTCCCTTAAACTACCCAAAGCAATATTATTTTTGGAATTTTTTTTAATGACAAATAATAAATTTTACACTTTTTGAGGGGGGGGGGGGTAATCCTCTCTTGCGTATAACTATAAGCCTGATTGACTGAATACAATGCCAAACTCTTTGATGAATTGTTAAGATCTCTGAACTTCTTTTTTTCCCCTACTAGATTTTAAACCTGGGACTCAAACTAGGACCCAAAGTAAAAGTATAACAAAATAGCTTTTACTTTTTTTCTTCCTCTTCAAGCGTTAATCTATTGTCCCGCATTGACATCGGTGATGGTTAGACTAGCTATATGTGTTTAATTGTTACATATATACCACCATTTTGAGAAGAAAAGTTGTTTTTTTAATTAGTGATTAATGTACAAAATAATATATATCTGTATCTTTAAGTATTATATATTAGTTATATTGGCAGCTTTTGTTCTTTAAAAAGCATATATTCTGTTCAGTATAAATAAATCTATGAAATTAATAGCCTGACTTTGTGTTTATATTTCTTATTTGTGTATAAATCGAATAATGATACAGGGTTGATGGGGGCCACTACCCCTCTCCCCCCAGGTCTGTATCTTTACAGACCTCGTTCTTACAGACAAATACTATATAGCAAGCATTATTTTCAAATGATGTATGGGTCATTGACCTACCAAATCGATGAATGTATAATCAGGGTTGTTAGAATTAACTCCCCCCCCCCCTCGCCACTTCCTGCAAATAAAAAAGCGAACTAGCAATTATTGACACAGTCGCCTTAAAAAAGTATCTTGAAATAGTTCTAGCCCTCTAGCCACAGCGCTCGGGGTGGCTTGTCCTGGTCGATCTCCTCTTTGAAAAGCCCTTTTGATTATTAATATAATAAACCGTGTAATTATAGTCGTGTGGCATCGCTATGATTAGAAAAATTACAATTTTCATTCCATGAGCTAACAGGAAATTGTTATTGAGGAATAACTGTGAAGAAAATTGGTGTGTTACAGTTTTGTATCGCGTTTTTATGGTTACTTGAAGTTTAAAATACTCTTAAATCTTTGTTCACATATGAGGCTGCCATTTTTAAGTTTCTTTTCGATTAGTATGTTTTTGTTGTTGACCTCAATGCTGGCCCCCAGTTTTGTTACATAATAAAAACATATTCGAAATATTGCAAAAAAATCTGGTAAATACCAGATTTTTTTGCAATATATTATATCAATTTCGATTTTTTTTTTTTTTTTTTTTTTTTTTTTTTTTTTTTTTTTTTTTTTTTTTTTTTTTTTTTTTTTTTTTTGGTGAGACAAATGAAGAAGAAATCCCCAATTTTTTACTTTATATTTCGTATTGACCAGTTGTTTCGACCTCAAAGACTTCTTTCCCTGAGAAATTCGTGTGAAATTAATTTTGTGAAGCTGAAATCGCATTCATAATTTAAATAACATATGACATTGCCATTTTTAAAATTCTTCTCAAATAACAGCTTGGCTCAGGAAAGGGGTGCGAAAGCACAGGATGGATGGCCCCCATCCCCCCATTGTACTTCATTGCTGTAAGGCAATGTAACGGAGATCATTACCCCGGGTAGGAACTGGAAAGTCCAATGCCATATTTTATTCTGTAGCTTGGCTATACTTGCTATCCATACCAGGGCTACCCAAGCCTAGTCTAAATAGGATATCTGTTACGTTGTATACTACCATCAATTGTGTATTGTTGACAATTATAAAGATGCAACTCACCTGATATAAATCAGGGCAGTTATCATGGCTTCAGCATTAGTTGGAACCTAGTAAAGAGCGAAACCCAGCTTACAGTAACTGCAAGTTTAAGAACGGGTTTTGAAGTGACTGGTGAGAAAATATTTTCATTGCGGAAACAAATTTTTGAGATTTTCTCAAAATGAACTTAAAAATTCTCAAAGTTGGCGCAAGCTGAATTGAAAAGTGTATCATTGGGATCGGCATGGTTGAAAACTTCAGAATAAAGGTTTTGAGCCCCTCCCCCCCCCCCGTCTTGAAAAAAAAGGAAAATTACTTATTTTGCATTGGTAATAGTCTATTCTGCATCCAGGATTTTTTTTTCGGGGGGTTGCTAACCCGGCATCCCCCCCCCCCATCTCCCTCCTGGATACGGCCTTGGTAGCCGTGAGGTATCCTTTTTTTAAAAGACAACCAATTTCATGCTTATTCTTCAAATCCTCATGGCATACAAGCATGGCGAATTAATTGACAAATTTATAGTTAGTAGCAATTAATAATGCAAATTGTAATTTAAATTTTTTGTTGATTAAGAGTGCCGTTTCTGCATACTAATGTCGAATTGTTAGTAATAATTGGACGACGGAAGCAGCCCTCTTTATCTTAGTATGGAGTTAATCAAATTGGCTTCCGAAAAGAATTATTTTAATTGAGTATGCTTTTTTGCATATTAATTCTTAAAAGTAGAGAATTTTCATATAATCATGTGTAAAAAAAAAAATACAATCAATCGTTCTCGAAATTGAATCATACAGCTCATGCTTTATTGTCTTTTTTCACTCGATATTTTGTCGAGTTATTCCAAGTTCAAAACAAAATTCTTGCCACCTCCCCCACATTCTGATGAATTGGCTCGAGTGTTCAAACCCGGTGAGGAGCAAAAGAAGACTGCTCATCAGTGTCTAGGGTTCATGTGGCGAGTTTATAAGTGATAGTAGTCAAAAGCTGATAGTTTTGCTCGTGTCCAGGATAAGCCTAGTTTTTGAAAACTACGAATCAAGTTCAATCTAAATCTAGGAAAAAATACCCTTCAATCTCCAATAGGGGCAAAGGCACAAACTTATATCAGGGCTGAGGAGTCGGTTATAAGTTTAGCCGACTCTGACTCCCAATTCTTGACTCCAGACATTTTCAATATTCCAACTTTGACTCCATTCAGCCCAAATTTGTTGTAACTCCGACCCCACAGTTCTTTTTTGAAGCTTCATTTAACTAGATTTTATAACTTATAACCGGCTGTGACTCCCAACTCATGACTCCAGACACTTTCAGAATTCCGACTCCGTTCAGCCAAAATTTGTTAAAACTCTGACTCCATGCCTACAATAAATAATCGTGTCTATATACTCAGCCAATACTTACAAAGGAATGAAATATATTTTTATCGTTTTTACCGGAAAGATTGACCACACTGGTCTTAAAAAGGCACGGTATCTAACAGAGCATGATACCTTTGTTACCAGTGCCTCGAAATCTAACTCTCATACCTTGCGAGCTAAGTTGAAAAGGGTCTATAAATATATCAAGCTGGCAAAAGGAAGTGGATAATTTGACTACGTACCAGCCATCAATCCGAAAAGGCTCATATTCTATTAAATACTGTTATTTATTTATAAATAAGATATTTAAAATTAACTATTTTTTCTGAAATTCAACAAACCGCTCCTTCCCAAAAATATCTTTATGAACCTCAATCAATTTTAGCTTGTAATCGCCACTGCTTGTTTCAAATGTCTTCCTTAGGATAGCTGGGTGCCTATGGTCTACTTCTAAGAGGAGTCTACCCTCAGGTTTCAGCCACTGCGGTGCAAAAAGTAGCAGGTCTGAAATAACAGCTAGGCCATCTTTTCCGCCATCTAATGCACGTAGATCTTCATATCTACAACAAAAATATATTAATAAAAACCATAATCGTCATGAAAAATGGTTATGATTGTAGTTTGGCCGTGCGACCGTACTGCCGTGATTGTAGTTGGCCGACTGATAACACTGATAAAAAAATTGTTCTAATATAGAAGATCAATCCGGCTCTGAAATTTCATTTGCTAGCAGCCTTACCTACCTGGGTATGCTTATTGGATCAAATCTGAAAGAAACTGTATACCTGGCATTGAAAAATGATGTTAGTAAGATCCGGGCTACGTACGCATCCCTGGCTTCAAACGTTTCGTATTTGAGTAGAGTTCACCGTTCTCAGTCATACAATAGCATAACAGTTCCTCACCTGATTGCTCTTGCTCATGTCTGGCCTTTTTAAACTGTATTAAGAGAAAGCAAGATTATCGCCTTTATTTTAAATTTGCAAAGTATATCATGGAAATGCCAACATAGACAAGCAATTGTTTTCTTCAAAGAAAGTATCAATTGGTTAACCCAGCTGGGGTTATTGGAAGCGTATTCGTAATTTATCTACTGAATGCTAGAAGTCTTCCCATCTTTGGTCATTTCTGTTTGTCCCTTGTTCGTGGTCGTCAAGTGTGTTTTAATCTCTGTTTTTTCTTGATTTTTAATACCTTTTCTGGGCTCTGCCCGTTTTTTTTTGTAACGGGTTATAAATAAAATGACGATGATGATGATGAATTGATTTCACTGCAAATGGCTGACCAGGCTTAATTTAGATAATATATTTTTGCTTCAAATTAATTGAAAAACGAAATAACGATTTCTTCAAAACAAACCTCAAAATGCTTTTGAAAAAATGTTTAAAATAAAAATCGTGTTTATGCTTTGCAGTTCAAATATTTAAATATTGATCTGTATTTTAAAAAATGGCTGGTTAAAACTAGGCCATTTATTCCATCATTTATGAACGTAGATATTTATACCAAACCAGCCATTGCGAAAAATGGTTATAATTACATATTAACGATAATTGGTATTCATAACAGTGAATGGCTGCCGAGGCCTAGTCTGAATAATAATTATTTTTTCAATTGAGCTCAAAGAATTTTAGTTACAAAATATAACTCAATGTGACAATAAGTCGCACCAAAGCAAAAAAATGTTTGAAAACGCGACCAGTTGGATATCATTCATGCCAATTCATCATACCTATTCAAAAAAATGACATTTGTGTATTTTCCCTTCGTATAATTTGTTTTTACAAATATATATTTTTTTTTCCATAGAGAAAATACAATAGCATATTTGTTGCATTAAATGACATTTGTGTATTTTCCCTTCGTATAATTTGTTTTTACAAAAATATATTTTTTTTTATAAATACAATAGCATATTTGTTGCATTAAATGAATTAAGTAAGTAAATAACAACACATAAAGATTTCTTCTAAACAAATCTCAAAATTTTCTTTGAAAAAAGATCTATTATAATGAAGATCCAAATAAAAACAAATTTACAGTTCATATAGGCTAAAAAATCACCTCGGATATGTCCACATTCCGGACACAAGTATAACTACATCGTATCGTAGCTAGAATGGGTAAAATATGCTACCAAACGTTGGACACTGATCGGAAGGAGTTCCAGGTAAAGATAATGTGTGCATCGAAAGTATCGATACTCTTCTTCAATCCACTGACAAGATACGGTTAAGTATTGATGTAGAATTGAGCAACACTATATATAGTCTGTCGTAATTATTAATCATTGTCTGTAATTATAATTGTAGTCTGATTAATTATCTGGTTATAGTCAGACCCGATGTAGTTATAATTTTAGTCTTTAATTATTGTAATTATAATTGTGATCTGAAAAATTTGTTTGAATAAAAAACTTGATCAAAAAATGGTTTGGTTAATAAATGGTTTCAAAGATACTGGAATGAAAATTATGCCATTATAGTGAATATTTGACACCATAGTGGTGAAAAGTATATTAATCTTTTTTCATTTCCCTTTCTTTGGCTTGCTAAAAGTTTGGTTGAATACTATAAAAAAATTTGTTCAAGAAAAATTATTTACAGGTATTGTCTTTTCCATCATCTAGTTTATGTTTTCTACTACCAAAAATAAATGAACAAGTAAAAAAAAACCTCTTAACTGTAATTTTCAGTCTTAAAGCTAGTTTTAGAGAAGGCTATAGTATGACAGACCATTCCCTTGTACATTAAGTGTTTTAACTAGAAATTACACTTTTAGTAAAGATAACAAATTATTTCTTAGCTCAAAGCCCGTCTTAATTGATGTAATAAGGGTTATAAGGATACTAAGCCTTTGGAAGCTTATGTACAAATTACGGAGAGGAGGTTTTGCCATGTCTCAGTTCATGTATAAGACAACTAGAAGAGACAGGGCCCTCCTTGGTACCGTGGCGTCACGCCTGGCTGGGGCTATAGCCCCAACCTAATTTTAGAAAGGGCCCCAAATGAGTTGTCGCAATTTCTGTTGATTTGATTTAAAGTGTGAAAAAAACTGTGTAAAATAATGTTCTCAATTAAAACAAATCCGTTTCTAATATAGCTGTATTTCACAACAATATATTGTGAGCTTCATTCCCAAACATATTTATCTATTATTCCTATTTTATATATCGCAACATATAGTGGTTCCCTCTATGTATACATATTCTGTACTCTATATTCCTTTGAGTCGGTTTGTGAATCTGTTCTTACTCTTTTCCGAGTCGCGTGTGACTCAGGTCTTCTCTGTTTCTGGACTTAGTAAATAAAACACCATTTTGTACAACAGCAGACTTTTTGCATTTCTAGTAGCCATAGACGCATGATTGATAATAGACACCAGATCGTGTGGGATTTTCAAGTTCCTTGTGCTTTTTCTTCTTTGCCTCCTGTCAACATGATATATTTAAAATTTGGTTTCATTCAAAATGGTTGTTTCATGAATTTTGTTTCTTGAATTGTCTTGAAATTTAGCTTATTGAATTTTGAAAAAAAAACAGTGTAAATTTTCGACCAATAATTTCTTTAGATTTCAGGAAAGATCAGAAAGACAAGAAAAACATTTTATACAGAAGGATAATTCAAAGAATAGATAAAAATTTAGAAGGACAGTACTTAATCTCACATACCAAACGTCATAATAAAATGAGAATAATGAAAAAGGACAAGATTAGTTAATAAGAGAGTTAAAAAGAAATTGTACCAATAATCAAAGACCTAATATTTCGACTTCACAAATGAAAGGCTTTATCAACGGGGGGGGGGGAGGGCTTAACTTGAAACAACTTATAACAAAAGGGGAGAAAACATAAAAAATAAGAGCTATAGAAGAACAACCTGAGTATTGAAAGGTAAACTCAGACCAATCAATCAGTTTAATTCAAGAAATCTACGATGGGGGAGGGGATCTAATGTTCAACATCCAGAAGGAGGTGAAAGTTTGTTGTTTTTCATTTGTTTTTTTGAAAATACCAAACCAGTGTCTTGAGTGGCCACTTTTCAGATGGACAAGCCCGTATTATAGCAATTGCACCGCATACAATTTACATTAGCTGACATGCGCATAGACTCAACCTTGTGTTGGGTGATTCCATTCAGAGCTTGAGATGAAAGGCTCTCTCCTCCACTCTTTAAAAGTTGTACTGTTTCATTGGGAATAACAATATACGCTACAAACTGTTTGTTAATGCTCAGAAAAACACTGGCATAACTGTTCTTCAGCTAGAGAAATCATCTACTACAAGATGGGCATACTGGAATAGATCGGTGAACAAAGTACTGAATAGATACAACTGTATTTAGGCCGTCTTATCAATTAACAGAACATCTAGTAATGGAGAATTGAAAGCTCAGGCCCACGGACTCACAACCAGACTTCAGACATTTGAATTTATATTTGTACTCCATCTAGAGCAAAAAAAATTGTACAACGAACTATGTCTGAGCAGCTGTAGGAGGAGCAGCTGTTTCCTCTAGAGCTACTAGTCTTATTGCAGGTACACAAGATAAAATTATAGACATGCGAACTGGTGATAGTTTTTGATGAAATCTTTCATAAAGCAAAAGAATTTTCATGGAGTGCGGCCTCACTGAAGACCTTTTGCAAAATTTTCAGAATTCTGACTCTTCATGTAGAAGACCAAATAATGCACAGCAAGTAGCTTCCTACTTACATGATTTTGTAACCATGTCGACTTTGGGGGGAAAAAATCTTGCTGAATTGAAAGAATCACCTGAAAATTCTTTCAGAGGGGATCAGTTTCTTGCGACTGACAGATTGTGCTCCAAGTTTGAAATTCGCTTCATGAATACTTTTTCACCATTAGAGTCAATCTCTGTTTTAGATGTTGATTTGCTGCATTTTATCAATACTAGCTGACTAGCTAGTGTAGCAGCACATTACAAAAAAGTTTACATTGGCGCAACTCTCTTGGCTTTGCAAATGGATCTTGTGAAAAGATATATAGACTTATTGGCCAATAAGCTAAAAGATTTCTTTGAACTTCGCGATTGTCTGAAGGCAATGTCAATAGAGTATTCTGAAGTTTTAAAAATTATGCAAATCTTCATTACTCTGTCTTTCACAACGGCTAGTAATGAGAGATTCTTTTCTACACTAAGCCTGATTAAAACTTATTTAAGATTGACACTGGACGGAAAAAGGTTCTATGATCTGATGTTGACACTTAGTGAAAAGGCTCTTATGAAATTGTTGTATTTCAATGCTTTGGTTGATACTTTTGGAAAAATGAGACCTAGTCGGTTACCTGTGTTGCAATAAAACCATAAATTACTTTCCAACTTAAGTTCTTTCTGTATTCATTAAATACTTTTTAATTACTTCTTACTATTATTTGTTGATTTTGGGAAAGGTCTGTGCTAACTACTGTGAAGAAATATTGCTCTTCAAAAACTGTGAGCCGGCCAATTTAGGGGGCCCACAGAGGTTGCTTATCCCCCCCCCCCTTAGCTCTGAATGAAATGACGCCGCTGCTTGGTACTTTCATGATATACCCCCTAACTAACATTCTTCTAATATGTTTCTCTGACGCTCAATCCTAATGAATATACCAAAGTATAATCAACAATATACCAAACAACATCAACAACTTTCTGGAGTGCGTCAAGATTATTGGCTAAACGAAGAGCGTGTCGGCATACGACAAGCGACTTACATCGATATATGGCTCAATTAAGGGGGGTGGAACCTGACATGTGACAACTCTGATAGCATTATTATACATCGCAGGACTTAAAACAGGAACTTGCTTATCATCTCAGCCCTATGTGTTTTCTTTTTTTTTCCCAACCGCTTGTCTAGAAGCAGTGGCCGTAGAAACGTGGGTGAGGGCTCATTCAATTGGAAATTGACAGTTGTAGTGTCCTTTTAGGGGTCAAAAGTGATTAAATTAAGGTAAGAAGCGAAATTTCACAAAAGACTGCATGTTTTGGTATTTATGTACTTTAAAAAGGGTTAAACGACCGTAGAAGGAAAATTCCAAGATAAAAAATCGATTTCTTATGGTTTATAACAGGAGTTGTGGAGTCTTCTCCATATAATTTGTTAAAAGCGCCGTTAAAGTGCCGTAGAAGGAAAATTTCAAGATAGCTAATCAACGATTTCTTATGGTCTAAAACAGGAGGTGTGGAGTCCTTCTCCGTATAATTTTTTAAAAGCGCCGTTAAAGTGCCGTAGAAGGAAAATTCCAAGATAGCCAATCGACGATTTCTTATGGTCTCAAACAGGAGGTGTGGAGTCCTTCTCGGTATAATTTTTTAAAAGCGCCGTTAAAGTGCCGTAGAAGCAAAATTCCAGGACAGCCAATCGACGATTTCTTATGGTCTAAGACAGGAGGTGTGGAGTCCTTCTCCGTATAATTTTTAAAAGCGCCGTTAAAGTGTCGTAGAGGGAAAATTCCAAGATAGCCAATCGACGATTTCTTATGGTCTCAAACAGGAGGTGTGGAGTCCTTCTCCGTATAATTTTTTAAAAGCGCCGTTAAAGTGCCGTAGAACGAAAATCCCAAGATAGCCAATCGACGATTTCTTACGGTCTAAAACAGGAGGTGTGGAGTCCTTCTCCGTATAATTTTTTAAAAGCGCCGTTAAAGTGCCGTAGAAGGAAAATTCCAAGATAGCCAATCGACGATTTCTTATGGTCTAAAACAGGAGTTGTTGAGTCCTTCTCCATATTATTTTTGTAAAAGCGCCGTTAAAGGGCCAAAGAAGGAAAATTCCAAGATAACCAATCGAAATCTTATTGTCTAAAACAGGAGGTGTTGAGTCCTCCATATAATTTTTTAAAAGTGCCGCAGAAGGAAAATTTCAAGATAGCTAATCAACGATTTCTTATGGTCTAAAACAGGAGGTGTGGAGTCCTTCTCCGTATAATTTTTTAAAAGCGCCGTTAAAGTGCCGTAGAAGGAAAATTCCAAGATAGCCAATCGACGATTTCTTATGGTCTAAAACAGGAGTTGTTGAGTCCTTCTCCATATTATTTTTGTAAAAGCGCCGTTAAAGGGCCATAGAAGGAAAATTCCAAGATAACCAATCGAAATCTTATTGTCTAAAACAGGAGGTGTTGAGTCCTCCATATAATTTTTTAAAAGTGCCGCAGAAGGAAAATTCCAAGATAGCCAATCGACGATTTCTTATGGGTCTAAAACAGGAGGTGTACAGTACTTCTCCATATAATTTTTTTTTGTATCTTTTCTGCATATACTTATGGTTTATGGTTCCCACGTAGTTTCCGGGGTCAGTTTTCTCCTCGGTATCAGTACAGTATTCACAATCTTTAAAAATCTGAGATAAACATTCTAAAATTCCTGCTTACGTCATTCCTTAAGACATAAAAATAAAATCCCCCCCCTTAATGGTCAAACCTTCACCCAAATCGTATTAAGGAATGGATTTTCTATACACCGACACCTTTCATTACAATGACTTAACGGGAAACAAAGAAGACAGCGCCAACAAGCTATTGGGAAAAAAGAGTCAACCTATGAAAAAATTTATTGTGTGTATATAATTCAGGGTATATATTTGAACATTCATGGGGGGAGGGGGAGGTAAAGTTCATAAGTACTTCTTAAGAAATGATGTAAGTATTTGACAGTGTTTTAAAGTAGTTTTCAGATTTTGTAGTGTTTCCATCTGGAGAGCAGGAATCCTTTACTGATACCTTCAGCCTCCTATGGTTTCAATGCGTGGCTGTAGAATCTGCTACAACCTAGTAAGAATGAATTCTAGCCCATAGCAACCAAAAAATTAAAAATGCGTGTTGATAAATAAACCATCAAGTGACGAAGAATTGCAATTTGAAGCTGATTCAGGAACAATTCCATTCGATTAACGCTAATGGTAAACGTTTTATTGCGAAAAAAATTTCGAATTTCGAAAAATAGTCTAAAAGCCCATGAAATGGTCTCGGATTGAAATGAAAAATGTACGATTGGAATTTTCATAGCTAAAGGAGAATTACACTTCCCTATTTTAAGCAACAAGAAATTTACTTTTAGCTGGAAAAGCAGTGATGTGCCGCTTTTTTTTATTTTTTGTTGTTTTTTTTTTCGTTGCCACTAGTGGGGCACTGAACCATCATGGAGAGATATTGAAAGGCTCTTTTGAAAAAAAATTGCTTTTGTAATCAACGAAAGACAAAAATAAAACAAATTTTTGACAAAAACTGCATCTTCATATACAAGATGATGGAACAAACAGATCTTTTGACAAGATAATATAACACCCTTATCTTTTGAAAAGCTGTTTTTCTGGGATATTTATCATATTCGAGTGACTACTGTGCCTGATCCCCTCTGATTTGTTCTCTACTAGATTCCAGCTAAGAAAAAGTTGAAGACGTTTTCTTGTGTTTTTAATGTAAGTCGACATTCTGTCATCATTCCATAGCAAAGATTCAGTTCTATCCATGTACTAAACTTCATTTTTGAAATTCGGTATATACTTCTTTATAGATTAAAAGTACGTTGAATTAAAATCAAGTAGTTGCAGACATCAATCTATAGCAAAGATTCAGTTCTATTCATGTACTAAACTTCATTTTTGAAATTCCGTATACACGACTTTATAATAATAATAATCTTTATTCGTTCCCTTTATCACACTGCAATAACATGGGTATCGTCAATTTAAGCACAAAAAAAAGAAAAGCACAAAAAAGCACAACACCAAGAAAAACACAAATGATGAACCATCACATCTACTTCAGGACACTATTGTTGTAATATCTGACGTAGTAGGGCACAAAGGATTTTAGATATCTTGTCGTCGAGTGTGTAGGCGGGCACTCCAACAGTTTTTTCCTTCTTTCAGAGTTGCCAACCTTGTTTTGTGTGCGTGAGTATCTTAAGTAAACGGAGGAAGGATATCTCTGTGTGTTGAGGACTTCAGGATGTCAGCTCCAAACTTCATCAGCATTTCATGCCTCCTTTCCTCCAGGGTTCGGAGCTTGAGTTGGCTCAAGATTTGTTCATAGTTTTTATAATTCGGCCCAAGAATTATTTTGCAGGCTCTTCTGAATTGTTTCCAGTTCGTTTCTGTGCTTCTCTGTAAGCGACGGGTGCCAGAAAGGACAGCCGTACATCATTACGGGCATTACATAGGTTTAATAGCATGAAAGAAGGAATTGCTCTGTTATTCCAAACCTTCTTAGATTTGCAAAGGATTTTAAAAAACCAGCTACCTTTGCTGTGATGTGGCTGATGTTATCTCCAAACGAGAGATCATCACTTAATGTGATACCAAATACCTTTACTGATTTCTGTGTTTGGAGAGGTGCAGATTCATTTATGCTTTTCTTCTTCTTCAGGAAATTGATATGCATTACACAGCTTTTCTTAAGGCTTATCTGGAGCTTCACTTGATCAGCTTGATGTTGAAGCTCTGCAACAAGGGGTATGAGCTGATTGGGTGCTTGTGACAGGAAGTGCAGCAGGCTTAGCGAAAGATCATCTGCAAATTTATACCTCTGTTTGTGTTGCCTCATCAGTCGGTTGATGACTATAACAAATAAGATGGGACCTAACTTGCTTCCTTGGGGAGCTCCACACGTGATGTCTTAGACGTTGGATGTTTCCCGGTTTTGGAGTTGTACGCACTGTTGACGACCAGAAAGGAAACTTGCAATGGTACATAAGAGAAACTGCGAGACTTCCAGGTGCTGGCTTCGTTGATTACAGTCTCATGATCAAGCAGATCGAAGGCTTTCACGAAATCAGAAATGATTATTTCAGCAAGTGCCTCAGGATTTTCTACGTGCTCTAGTAGATCGTGAAGTAATCTGACCAGATAGTGAGTTGTGCTGTGTCCTCGACGAAAACTGAACTGCATAGGATTGATTTTGTGTTCTACTTCTGCTAGTAACCACTGTAAAATAAAATCTTCGAAGGATTTTGAAATGATGGGCGTCTTTGAAATTGGCCTGAGATCGGATGGTGAGGTCGGTGATATTTTCTTTGGAATTGGTGTGATAAATGCCTTTTTGACCTTATCTGGGAAAGTGCCTTCCAGTAGGTACTGGTTATACACCATAGCCAATGGCGTAGCCAGTAAGGGGGGCATGCATGTATCAGCCTTATAGGAATTTCACCAGGGTACGAGGATTTCCTAATGTCTAGGTTTTCGAGTTTTTCTTGGACCTGGGAAACTGTAATAATAAGGATGGTTTCGATTGGACCATTCTGTGGCATAGTCTTGAGGGGAGGCTGTTGGCAGTAAATATTTGAAGTGTTCATTAATTGCTTCTGGGGTTAAATTCTCTCCTTGCTGGTCCCTCAGGATGGCTTTAGACTTCTGCTGTCCCATTAGTTTGCGTACAGTTGTGTGGAACTTTCTTGGGTCACTGGCTGACAACTCAGCAAAAATTTGGTGTCCATACAAACGTCTAGCTTGCTTTAGTAGTCTAACTACTATGTTTCTCTTCCGTTTATATTCGTCAGAGTGTGGCTTTGTCTCATAAAGCATGTCTCGCTCTGCCATTGCTGCTTTAAATGACGGAGTAACCCATGGTTTATTCTGTGCCCTAAATGTGACTCGCTTTTCGGGGAAGAATTGTTCGTACTCTCGAATTGTTTAATCATAGAGGAGTTCAGTCATGCTGTTTGCGTCTTTGTTTACAGTATGGATTAAAATTATGTTGACTTAAAATCAAGTAGTTGCAGACAACAATCCACAGCAAAGATTCAGTTCTGTCCATGTACTAAACTTCGTTTTTGAAATTCGGTATACATGACTTTATAGATTAAAAGTATGTTGAATTAAAATCAAGTAGTTGCATGCATCAAGACATGGCTAATTGTAGAAAAAGCCAAGACAGATAGTTCAAGTGAGTGAGGGGCAAATCTGGGATAAGCCCTTTTTAGGATTGTAGAAAAAGGATGACACTTCATTTATTGATAGGTAAGTCTATCTATCATCCGTCCGTACGTCATTCCTCGGTCAGAACTAAGGTAGAGAGTCATATAATTAAGGGATGAAAGATAGGAATGATTTTGGGTTGACACGTGACGGACAATGCCCACTGGACTTATATGCAAAATTTGGGACTGAATTTGGTTGGAATCACAGGCGGCAAACAAGTGAAACCTAAGCTTAATAGGCTTGGCTGCTTGTAGTCTAAAGGGGGAATACCATGTCATAGGATTGATACATGATCAAAAAGTCCCCTTGACTCGCAGGCGAACGGTGAAAACCGTAGTTTTCCATGTGTTTGTTTAAATGGCACGGATAAACGGCGGGAGTAAGTATGACTCTTTTGTTGGACAAATGCTTGTATGTTAGCTTTTGGAAAGGCACGCCTGCCTAGAGTGTCGGGCAGGTTGACCAAGAATTTAAAATTGACATAGAACCATTGGATTGCCTGGAGTGAGTGGCAAAATATTCAAAACACGAAAATATCAAAAAATAACGAATAAAATTCCGTATTTCCCTACTTTTTCAGCAAATTTAGATCTCTCTCCAAGAAAAAAACCTAAGTAATACTATAATCCTGGGTCGGTGGATGAGTAGATCCTTTGGATCTACCCAAATTAGGTAATTTGCCCTGGGTTTGGATCGGAGAAGGAGATTGTTTTTTTTTATTAATTTATTAGTTTGGATGTATTCACGAATGTTTATGTTGGTAATTGTCGTGCGTTAGCAAAAATTAATTTTTTTTCTCGTCTACGGTAGTGATATATATTTTTGAGGGTTTATACTTTTGTTTATTGTGTTAAATAAAGTCAAAGTCTAATATAAGCACCTTGCCTTTTTGGTGTGAGTTACAGATGCAGATTTGTCGCAAACACGCTTGTTTCAGAGGGAACATGACACTTCAATACATATGCTAGGTTCACATACTAGGTTCCACATACTAGAACATGTACTAGGTTCCAGATAAGAAAAAGCCGAAGACTTTTTCTGCACTTGATATATATCAAAGTGTACTTATTTAGCTCCACGTAATGAAAAATGATGAGACCTGCTTTTTTTCCCAGCCACTTCGTACAGAAAGGGTGGTGGTAAAAGCTTGGGAGAGGCCTCATTCGATTGTAAATTGAAATTTTTAGTCTTCTTTTAAAGAATCAATGGTAACCTTTCTGTTCTTTACGGCTTTTCCATCAAGAAATGGCAAAAAGTACCATTTTTTTGTCATATGGTAATATCTACTAAAAGCTCGTAGATAATGAATCTTGAAATTTTGAATTTTGTGTAGTACATCAGTCCTATCCACCTGAAAAAGTGATTTTAAAACAGAGTTGTAACCTAATCTCATGTACATAAAACTTTGACTTACAGTTTAACCTCCGGCTCTAAATTTTTCAAGTCAGACTGAGGAATATAAGGTGGATTAGAAATGACCAGATCAAATAATTCTTTAACCTGAATTATATTCCCGTCAGACGAACACAAACCGTCTGCTGTTAATTTGGCATTGATGATTTTTAGGCGTTCCTCAAGTTGATGAAATCGGGCATTTTTGGCTGTGAGATTGCAGGCCATAAGACTTCTGTCAACAGCAATTCCATTGACCTAAGAGATTAACAATTAATTTCGGCCCAATGTTATATATATATATATATATAAGTAGCGTGCTAGGTGCAGATTTCGCACTTACAACGACGCTTACATTGTAAAAACCTACCAAACACGTTATACTCGGCCTATTTAGGGGATACAACTGGGAATACATCGTATAAGTCAACCAGAAGACGTTATACTCGGCCTATAATGATATACAATATGGGGCGGACATCCTGTATTAACAACCCGTAACCTTTATGTTAATATAATAGACATTAGAACTACCGGTTCATATTTAGCTATATATAATAGAACCCACTAAGGCAAATTATCTCAGTTTTGAATATATCATTCAAAGGTATAGTAGATTATTCGCTCTGAATATAACGTACAAATATGGACAATTTTAAAATAGGAATTGTGAATATTGTGAATTGTGAGTACCTTTTTTTTATATGTTTTATTAAAAGAATCCATTTAAATCCATTTTGCGTCACATTAAGTTTTCACTAACATTGTACACATTGGTCTATATTGAATTATTTGAAAAAAAAAACTACGTTTTCTAAAGAGTTAAAGAGGCTGAGTCACAAGTTCGAACCTTAAAACGTACAGGGATTAAGAGGTACAGATGGGGGGCTACCGCCCCCAAACCCCCCGCTTTCGCAGCCTTTAAATAAAAAAATAGTTTTTTAAACTGAAAGTAAGGAGCGACATTAAAACTTAAAACGAACAGAAATTATTCCGTATATGAAAGGGGCTGTGCCCTCCTCAACGCCTCGCTCTTTACGCTAAAGTTTTTATTGTTTAAAAAAAGAGTTGTGAGAAAGTCAAACTTTAGCGCAAAGAGCGAGGCGTTGAGGAGGGCACAGCTCCTTTCATATACGGAATAATTTCTGTTCATTTTAAGTTTTAACGTCGCTCCTTACTTTCAGTTTAAAAAACTTTTTTTTTATTTAAAGGCTGCGAAAGCGGGGGGTTTGGGGGGCGGCAGCCCCCCAACTGTACCTCCTAATCCCTGTACGTTTTAAGGTTCGAACTTGTGACTCAGCCTAGAAGAACTCCTAGACTCGGTAAAGGATTTTGTTTTCCCTTGCATAAATAGACCTGTGACTAGGGAATCTTTGAGTCCATACAATTTATCTTTAGCAGAAGATGGGGGTATGCACTGGGCACGTTCAAAGCAAAAGCTTATTGCCAACCTTAATCCGAAACAGAATATCGTTGTTCATCATGTGCTATTGCGGTGGATGATAGCCAGTGGTTTCAAGGTCGCAAAGATACATAGAGCCCTCCAATGTGACCAAACGCCTTACATAAAAACGTTTATTGACACTTTTGTCATTAAACATTCACAAGCGGAAACGAAGGTAGAAAAAGAAATCTATAAACTCATTTTAAACTCAGCCTTCGGTAAAAATATGCGAAAGCGTACGAAACAGGAGTCGATGTCAAGTTGTAACCAATCCAAACGAATGTGCTCAAATCGGTTTCCGATCCCAACTTCACATAATTCTCTATCGTAGACTCTGATGTGGTCCTTCTCCATATAAAAAAAGAATTGTCATTATTAAATAAAAATATTGCTGGTGGCAGCTCAATAACGGAAATCTCGAAAAAACTCATGTTGCTATTCTATTACAATGTCTGGAAGGTGCAATGGCCGGGGGAGAGACAAGTTCAAGTGCCCTATGGAGATACTGGTTCACTCCTGTTAAAAGTTAAAACTTCCCCATGGACAATACCGTATTTCAGATCGAGTTGAATGTATAGTCTACAGAAAGCAACTCGATCTGGATAAATTAACTTAAATTCTTTTGTAATAATAATAGGAAGGTAGGGGGAAGATTTTTTCATTGCTGACCAAAGTTTGTGTGTATGTGTGCAAGGTAGATAATAATGATAATGTATTTCTTACCCGTCCACAAAAAAGGGAATGACGGAGTACTATATAAAGAGAAAAAAGGAACTTCAGCACTAAAAACTCATTTTCATCATAAATAATTAAATACATTTGATATCAGGAAGACTGTTCTTCGTACACTATGCATAAGAAAATTTTCAGCAAGAGTAACAACGGATGAATTCGTGAGTCAGCCAGGATATTTCTAAATGTCTTTTAGTTTTTACACTTGATGCTGTAAGAGGGATGTCTCTTACTTCTACAGTTTTCACATTTCATAGGGGCAGACAAACGGTTGCTCACGACTGGAGGTATGTTCTCCAGAACATCTAGAACACTTTGCCGCAGCTTTGAATTCGGAAGCTACGTGTCCATAATGATGGCAATTATGGCAGCGTTTCGGAATAAACAGGAATTTCTCTATCCAAAAGCAATCATATTCGATCCGAGTACCGTGTCGGATTACAGAGGAAAGGACATTTTCTGACGGAAAATAAATCTTGGAAGTTGACGAGCTTCCGATACGGATAGCTCTTGTGCATTCTGGTGAGGCAGTTTTTAAGTCTTTCTGCTACACAACTAGGTATCCCTTTCAAAACGCCGATGAAGACGGGCTCGGTCACTTTCGTTATAGCAGTGTCACTTTTCAGGTTTTTTGCAATGTTTTTCAGAATAAACCCGGTCAGAAACTTTGATCAGCCAACAAATTTTTGATGACTTGATACAAACATCAGTATTGCTAATGCCACACTTCTCAATTAACTCTCTTTTTTCCGTGAGATTTGATACTTCAGGTGGATTAGCAAGAAAAAAGGAGAAATATCTTTCCTCGGAAACGTTCGCTATCTCCTTATTCGAACCTGCGGCACCTTTCACGGGTGAGTTCGTTGGCGTTTCGAATTTTATGTCCAGCGCTTCTTCCAACTTCCTTTCGATTTTTAGCAGCCGGCGCGACAAATTTGCAAGTGGCTTCGGGCCTTAAAACTGGCTTCGGGGACCTCCGAAGGATCATAAATGCAGAAAACCGTGTCGTCTCTAATATCCTTTTCTCAAAAAACGACATAGCAGTCGTATAGATCACTAATCAGCTCTTTCTTTGTACCGTCGTTATGGGCTCGAGAAACATTTTCTCGAGTTTAAAATCGATCCTTTTTTGTAAAAATCGCAAGCCACAACGCACACATCTTTCTTATCAATTTCAATCTCACTGTCAATGCATCGCAAAATATAGTTCAGCAATCCATCCCAGAATACTGGCATGAAGTCAGCGCACAATGGGGTGATGAATTAAATGGGGATACTTCTCAAATCTGAAGTCTTCCAAGTTTTTAATGGAATGTGTTTATCACACTCCACAATTAAGAGTTTATCTTTAGGGACGTTTCCCTTAACATAAAGAGCTTGCACACCAAAAAAACGATATTTCTCGAATTTCCTCTTGTATTTTTTTGTGACCATTTTCATTGCTTGGTCTTATGATTTTATCATAAAAAGCCATTTCAGTTTATAAAGGTTAATGTAGCATACCGTCGTTTTTATTATGTTTAAACATACAGTATTTACGATTCCATTTATGACTATAACTTTTACTACATTGTTCGTCTAGCAATAGGAATGCTGCTTCGAAAATGACACCACACAAGCATTGTTTCAGTCCGATATATTCTGGTTCAATTACACCGAACATTACCATAACTGTTGAAAAAAAACAAGTGCTCGGTCTTTTAAATGGATTTGCATTAACCTAGAATAAAAATGAAATGTTATAAAACAAAATTGTTTGCTACATGTATACAGTGTCTTTTTTAGCCTTAAAAAAAATTTAAGTTCAAATTTCAATTTTCAAAAATTCTAGCTCCAAAAAAATTCTAAGTCCGAAAATTCTAAGTTCAAGAAAAAATCTAAGCCCGGAAAATATAAGTTGAACAAAACAATTTAAAGTTAAAAAAATTCCGTTCAAAAAAATTCTATCTCCCAAAAACTCTAAGTACCAAAAAAATTCCAAGTCCCCCCCCCAAAAAAAATCAAAATTTTCAGAATCAAAAGCTCGCTTCAAGGGCTAGGCTCGTAAACCACCTGAAGACTATGTTTTTGTGCTTTTAGTTATGATATTGCTATTTACCATCCCTTGAAGGTCCATAAGAATTCCTTGGATTGAATTCAATAGTCCAAGAATGGCTAGTAGGGAGGGGTATTTTTAAAACTAATGATTATATATGATATACAAACACATAAAATTCTGTAAATGCTCTTTTTTAATTTTGATAAGGTCCAAAAAAATCGAAGTCCGAAAATTCTAATTTCAAGAAAAAAATCTAAGAGCAAAATATTTAAGTCCAAAAAATAATTTAAAGTTAAAAGAATTCCGTTCAAAAAAATCTACTTCCCACAAATTTCTAAGTCCCAAAAAACACCAAGTCCCCCCCCCCCCAAAAAAAAAAATCAAAATGTCCAGAATCCAAAATAAATAAGACTCACCTCAAGAGCTAGGCTCGTAAGCCACCTTGAGACAATGTTTATGAGCTTTTTAGATTTGATATTGCTATTTACCGTCCCTTGAAGGTCCAGGTTAAAAATATTCCTTGGATTGAATTCAACAGCCCAAGAATGGTTATCGGGGAAGGGTATTTTTAAGACTAGTGATTATATATGATATACAAACACATATTACTCGGTAAATGTTCTTTTTTAGTTTTGATATTGTTCTTTACCGTTCCCTGAAGGTCCAGGATCAAAACATTCCACGGATTGACTTCAATAGCTCAAGAATGGCTAGTAAGGAGGGTGTTTTTAAAACTAAAGATGATATACATACAATTCGGTAACTAGAAGGAATGTAAATGCCTTTTGGTAAATCAAAACTGCATGAAAAACAGTACCAGTCCACTAAACATACAACGAAAATATATAGATTACGAACCTCTTGTATATTACAGTCCTCATCAAAGTTCCTTTTAGACATGTTGCTTGATCAAACTCAATTTATAAACTGATAAATTAAAAAAACTTTTTCCACAAAATAAGTTTTTCAAAGAAAATTAAAGAGTTCCATTAAACGAAAAATGAGCAAAAATAAAATCAAATAATCTACCAAGCGTGAAACTACCACGAATCAGCATCGATACATAAATAAAACCCAAAACGAACAGAAATCATAGGCAGCGCGCTAGCGCTGCCTAAGTGTACCTTGAGCAAAATGCGATATATTTAAAATACAAAAATAAAGTTCCTTCTTTCTAAAGATAATTCCGACTTCCTCTAATTAAGATAAATCTAGTTTCAAAAAAGAAAAGTCCTTAATCAGCAAAGAGAAAAATTGCATCTTAGCATCAGACAAAGAACGGCGCTATCCCAGCTTTGAATTTCGCTGAGAAGAGTGGTAATAAAAAAACTACAAAATACAATGTTTTCGCAGGAAGTCTTAAGTGATAAGAGTGTGTGAACGTCTAAATCATCAAAAATATTTAAGACAGATTATTGGACGAAGGGTTCGCATCCTTGGGCCACTTGAGCCAATTGTGAGCCAGTTCTTATAGCGCAGGACGAAAAACTACGTTTGATAGTGGGGTAAAAGTGCTTTTTGAAAGTATTCGTAAATCAGATTCAGGATCATTTAGAGCAGAATTATATTGGCGTCCAGGCTTTGCGATTCAAGTTATTATGCAGTCATTGTAGAGACTTGGTTATTATTGCCGTCATTTGAAGTGACCCATTGCTGTACACCTAAACATGTAAGTCTCAATCAAACCATTGCTTTTCTATTTTGTGTTTGTTTTATTTTATATATCGGTATCTAGTCTAACGTCAGGTAATTAGTTCGCATATCTCCAAGGCACGTTCCCAAGGAATCTGATCTCCAGATAGCTCGAGGAAAAGAGGTCACATTTATATGGCTACACATTTTATTTTCTCTGATTAATTGAGGGTGGCGTAGGCCTTGTTGACACGATTTTTAGCGCTATAAGCGGCGCTATCGGAGAACTTATAAGGTGTAAGTTCACAGCTTCAAAGTACAATTTTAGACTTAACCCGGTCAATCTTCATTACCGCAATTAGGACGGCCATAAAAATTTAATCGTTACAAATGGCGCGATTGGTTTCTTTTATCACAACAATTATCTTTTATCGTTACAAATGGCACGGTCGGAAATTGGAGAAAAACTTGCGAACTAATTAGGCTATAAAACTGTGTAATTTAAATTTAATTATTGGAGAGATACAGACATATAAGTAAAGTGATTAGGCCTATAATCGCTAAGCTACTACAGGAAACCCTTTAGAATATCTCATAGGAGATAATAGCCTCCCCCAAAATAGGTTAAGTGAAAAATAAATTTATTTTGAGTTGATTCAAATGCAAAAAAAAAATGTCGGACGACCTTAACGATTTATTAATAGTGCAGAAGTTGGTCGCGAAAAATACAGAAATAGCAAAGTCTATCCCGGAGTACAATGGTCAATCAGATATTGACGAATTTAATATCCAATTGACCCAGTTTGTACAACTAATAAAAACAGAGCTAGAAGCGTTAGTCGACATGCTCCTATTACGATTAAAAGGGCAGGCCTTAACCTTTCTAAAACAGATTGAACATACCATAGGCAATGACGCCAACTTGCCAATAAATACGGTGGACAAATTGTTAAAAGCATTTAAAGATAGATTTATCGAAACCAGTTCCATAAATAAATTAAAACACGGAATGGTGTGCTTTGACTATTCACAAAATATAAGAGAATATCTTGATAATATACGCATTTCAGTAGAGGCAAAATACGGAAGAGGTTCAGGACAACTGTATGAAAAAGTCATACTAAATACCTTTTTGCAAGGGCTACCCCCAAAACTATATAGAATGGTAATATCTGATTCAAACGCGAATCGGATATTAAACGCAAACCTAATTCGCGATTCAAACGCGAACCCAATCTTCAAGGGCGATCAGGCGTCTCCCAATTTCTTTTCAAGGGATAACTCCCCAGTGCCACAAAGAAATAAAACGCAAGAACCCGCTAGGCAGAAAACAGTACGTTTTCAGCCTGTCAAACAATCTAATTATGAAAATAACCATACAATAATAAGATGCTATATTTGCAATCGACCTGGACATATCGCGAGAGAGTGCCGTTATGTCCCCAATCGCATACCAAGAATTGCTGACGGTAGTACGCAAAATTATGGCAACCATTTGTTCGGAAGAACAAATTTTAGCGCCGGTGGTGCGCTAGGCTATAGCCAGGGAAGATTGCGCCAATCAGTACCTTACAACGCGTACAAACCAAATTTTTATACCCCTCCCCCCAATAGACAAATTAATTACCGATTTGAAAACCCAAATAATCGACAAAGCCAATATAATGCGAGAATGTTATATAGAAATCACGAAAACTTGCCGACGGGAAATGAAAATTTTGCAAGCCAACGGCATTGGCAGTCAGCGCCAGCAAGCGGCACTGACGCAAGACATCCGAGTTACCATAATAATATATGGTGAAGGCAGACAGATGTAAATCAATTAGATATGCCTACGGAATCTCATATGTCTGAAGATCTATTACAGGCACCGACGCATGAAATAAATCCTCAGGGAAACGTTTCAGGCCCCTCAGAAATATAAATTGGACCCGGAGGGTGCCCAGAATATTTAATAGGTCCAAAACAATGGTAGTGCCGTCTTGTAGTGATAATAATAATAGGTTGCCTATATTTAATGATTTTTGTGTAGAAAACGTTTACTTTAAGGCCTTAGTTGACAGTGGAGCTACGGTCAATATCATAAGCTCATGCGTATTTAATATGTTGCCTCTGCATATTAGGCAACAAAGAAGTTTTAATAATCCCAATTTAACTAGTGTGACAGGGCATAAATTGGATGCAAGAGGTTCAATTTGCCTAAACGTAAAAAGGGACAATAGGATCTTTTCGACAAATTTTATAATATGCGATAACTTTCCGTATGAAGCAATTATAGGTGCAAATTTTTTAAGGTCTAATAGGGTACTATTAGACGTAGAAAACGAGAGGCTTGTCTACCCGGCTAAGGTAGGGGAAACAATTTCTACCTTAAGAAATCGTAACAGAGGTTACGAAGACAACGTAACAGTAAACAAAACTTCTGACGGTATAATGTCGCAATCTTTTGAACCTCATGTCTCGCAAGGAGGAAAAGGAATAATCAGAAACTTGTCCAATTATTCTGAAAGACATTACAGAGATGAAGTAAATTTAAATAATAAAAGTATTGAATCCGCAAAAATAAAAATAGGAGATATGCGACAGTACAGGTCAAACGAAATCAAGAAAATAGCGGAATTATGGAAAAAATAGTAAAACCCAATGTGACGCCACAAGATTCGGCAATGGCGCAGCATAGCGCCAGTATGAATCTAATAAACAATGAAAATAAAGAGAAATATTACATTCGCGATAAGGAAAACAAAAGTCCCTCCCAAAACGATGCAAAAAATTCAAATATCACAGATGATTGAACCAGTGGTTAGCAAATCCGAAATATGGTTTGCGACCCCATCAAATGAAATTCCTGAAAATCTGCTATGTGAGGAACAGATTATATCTTATGACAAAGGAGAAGGTTTCATTTGGGTAACTAATAACCACGAAAATGATACAATTACAATAAAAAAGGGGACGTGTTTAGTTCAAATCCAAGTTATCTCGGAAAATGATTTAAATAGATGGGAAAATTCTAAAGCAAACCTAGTTAACGGCATTAAAACTTCAAATAACAAATATCCTCTAACTAAATCGCAATTTTTAAACAAATTTGATATGGAACATATTACAGACATGGAACTTAAGAAAAAATTATGCGAATTATTATGGAATCTTAAAGATGTATTTTCCGCATCTGAAGATGACATCGGACTGATACCATTTTATGAACACTCAATTTTAACGACTGGTAATTCCCTAGCAAAACAGCCATATCGTGTGCCATATAAGCACAAAGAATGGTTAAAAAATAAAATTCATGAATTAGAAAAAAATGAAATTATACGCCCAAGTATAAGTCCGTATAGTGCACCAGTGATCTTAGTACCAAAGAAGAATGGTGACCTTAGACTTGTAGTAGACTATAGAGCCCTCAACAAACAAGTAGTTAGCGATAAATTTCCTTTACCAAGAATAGATGAAATTCTTGACTCTATTTCAAGCAAAAACAAAATTTTTACTTCTTTGGACCTTACCCAAGGCTACCAACAAGTGAAAATAGCCGAAAAAGATGTCCATAAAACTGCATTTTCAACATCTGAATGTGGTTCATATGAATACTTAAGGGTACCTTTTGGACTTAAAACAAGTTCAAGCGCGCTATGTAGACCCCTATTACACCTGTTAAGAGGATTAAAGAATATAATTCATTTTGTTGATGATGTCATATGCGTGGGAGAAAACACTGAATAACACTTATCAACATTAGCTAAGGTCTTCGAGAAGTTCAGACAGGGCAATTTAAAATGCCGGCCTGAGAAAGTAAATTTATTTCAACCCAAAATTAAATTTTTAGGAGTAGTAGTAACACAAGGAGAGATATCCCCAGACCCTGATAAAATAAAATGTGTTGAAAACCTCAAACCCCCTAGAACTATGAAAGAATTAAGGGGAATTTTAGGTCTTACTGGCTACTTTAGGAAATTCGTGCGCAATTACGCCCATATTGCGAAACCCCTCACGGAATTAACTAAAGGGAACTTCCAAAATGTTACCTGGTCCCAGGAAGCTCAAACTTCCCTAGACCGTCTCAAAAAGGCGCTCACTTCTGAACCAATATTATCACTTCCTGATTTCAAAAACGGACAATTTGTGGTCACAACCGATGCTAGTTCAAAAGGCATTGGGGCTATTCTTTCGCAAATAATTCCCATAGGAAACCCTGATTCTTTACAAGGGCCTTCTAATAAAAAAAAATAGAAAAAGTTATATGATATTCGAGTAGAACCTTATCAAAAGGGAAAGTAGTTATTCCGCCACAAACTTAGAATTATTATCTGTAATCCACCACTTGGACAAACTTAGACACTATTTGATTGATAGAAAATTTATACTACGATCAGACCATAAAAACTTGCAGTACCTGCGCACATTTAAAAACCCCACGGGCATTCTAGCTAGATGGATTATGAAAATCCAAGACCTAGATTACGAATTTGAATATTTAAAAGGTAAACAAAATGCAGCTTGCGACTTTTTGAGTAGATATCCAGAAAATATTCCGTCGAAAGCTGAGAAAAATGAAGTTAACGCTATCAATGCTAAGAGCAAACATGGACGTAAGAAAAACAAAGTCAAGGAAACGGTAAAAGAAAATAAGATTAACTATGGTACCTTGTCTTTAGAAAATATAAAAAGAAAGAAAAAAAAGGACGAAATATGTTCAGCGCTTATTAATTATTTTGTGAATGACGATGCGTTACCGGATAAATTCAAAACTCTTAGAAAAGAAATAGATAATTTTTACTATGATCTTGATGAAGAAATACTATGTAGAATCATGACTGCTGAGACAAATAGAAACCAAACTTCAATAATACCTGTATTACCACAAAACTTAATAGCACCTGCAATTGAATATTTTCATTCAGATATAGGTGGACATTTAGGAGTAATGAAAACTTTCCATAAATTAAAACAATATTTTTACGTGCCGTCGGCAATGACAAAACTTAAAGAATTTGTAAGTACATGCGAAGCGTGTAACTTAAGAAAAATCCCCCAGGCTTATCCTAATCCTCCAATGGGAAGAGTCCCGGTAGCAAAGTATCCCTTCGATATTATCTCATTTGACTTATACGAAACGAGCGGAGGCTTGCCTGTTTCCAGCAGAGGTCATACTTGTATTCTTTCGGTTATAGATCACTTTTCAGGATTTACTTTTGCAAAAACATTGAAAAATCAAGGTGCTTACGCCACAAGTAAGGCGTTAGCAAAATTATTTTTAAAATTTGGCATTCCAAATAAAGTTTTGAGTGACAACGGAAGTAATTTTGTTTCAAAGGTAACAAAAGATTTAATGAGTTTTCTTAATATAGAGAAAATGGTGACAGTTCCGTACCACCCACAAGCTAATGGTAAAATAGAAAATAGGCATAAAATATTTTCGAACGTATTAAGAATTTATACAAAAGACAATAGGAACGACTGGGATCAATTCTTACCTTATTTAACTAACGTAATCAATACTGCTTATTCAGAAACAGCTAAAGATAATCCATTTTATTTACTTTTTGGTCGTGATTTTAGAATCCCGTATGATGAGATTATTGAATCTCGGCAGTATTATAATAACTCGGAGGATAACCAACAAGAATTCATAAATAGGATGAGGAAAACTTATAAAATAGTTAGGCAAGAGTTGGAAAAATGAAACCAATAAAACCAAGAGCTAAGAAACCAACCCAAAGTCAAGGGGAGTATAGATTTCAAAGTAGGAAACTGCGTCTACCTAAAGAACGAGGCAAAAACGAAAGGAAAAAAAAATTTCCAACAAATATCCTGGATCGTAAGGAATAGTCAAAAAGTACGATAACGATTATACTTTTAAAATGGAAAACCCCGATAGTGGAAGAACTTACAAGGCGCATGTTAGCCGAATAAAAAGAGTCAAATTTCCAGAGAGATGGGTATCACATCCCTCCTCTACAGATTCGTCAGATGCAGAAAATGAGCCCCCTAAATCAAGATTGGCAGAGCTAAAACCCCTTAATTTTAAACAAGTTTATTTTGAAGATGACAGTGATGAGGGAAACTTTGAAGAATTTTTAGCAATGAAAAATCTAGTTATTCCTAAGAAAAAATCCCTAATGCCAGGATTTTTTCCTGAAATAAAAACACCAAAAGATCCAAAAAGTTATTCATCGGCGAGCGCAGGAGAATTAGATTATACGATATCTCCAAAAACCCAATTTTTCCCTGATAGAATTTCAACCCCTTGTCCCCCCAAAAGATTTCCAGATGATATGGTTTCCCCTGCAACACCAATAGAAAGGCCCCTGTCATTACAGGAAGAATTGAACAGAGCTGTAGAAACCCATAAATAATTTCTTAGACCACACTGCTTTTCCATTTACAAAAAAATTAAACAAGAAAAACGGGTTTTAATTTCTATAAAGCAGTGAATACAACACATTTAATTAAACACAAATACTCCGCTAAATCTAGAATGCGAGATTTAGCGGAGTATTTGTGTTTAATTAAATGTGTTGTATTCACTGCTTTATAGAAATTAAAACCCGTTTTTCTTGTTTAATTTTTTTGAAGCTGTAGAAACCCCCGGTATTACTGTAAAGAAAACTCCTCCCAAAGATTCAACTAAAACAAATCTGCAAGAAGCTATGGATTTAATAAATTTCCCCATAAAAACGAGTCAAAGTACATTGCCCGAGAATAAAACTCCCAAGGATGACCAGCAAGGACAATATCATGATATAACTGTGTCCAAGGTCAAGCCTAAACAGTGGACTTCATGGAGGGAAAACCTAGTGCAAAAAATGCCCCATCCCCCTGAGGACATGGCATTCAAACAGTGGAGGAACCCTGCAAAAACTCTTGATTCCTCTCAAAGCTCTCAAGAATCTTTCAAATCTCCCGAGTTGAAAACTCAAAGCGAGGACTTAAAGAATAAACCTTCTACTTCCAAAAGAGTAGAAATTTACGAAGGAAGGGCAGGTGATACCTCAAAAAGTGCCACCTCTAAGAGTTCTAATCCGGATTCGTCGGAAACTAGTTCCGAAGAGTCTGACGGCGAATCAGACCATATAGTAGTTAAAGAAAAAGGAAAATCAAGACCGACTTCAGCAGCCGCACACGCGAAGGAAACAAAATTAAAAGGGCAAGAATTTTTGAAAAAACAATACAAAAAGTTTGATCTTATTTTGAAGGCAGAACAGAAAAAGAAAAAACCGCAAGAAACAGAGGAGAAAATAACGACACAGTCAGGCAGAACGGTTAAAAAGCCTGACAGATGGAAATATCCCTAATTAATGTAAAGACAAATTTCAAATCCCTTATGAAAATCAACTTGTGATCCACCATAATAAATTTAACAGTGTGCAAGTAAAATTAACCAAGTCAATATTAATAAAAAAAATAATAATAATAATAATACGAGTAATGTCAAAACATTGGTGATCAGAGAGAAAGGTTGGAACAGAAAATAACTAAAGGTAGGAAGCTCGTGGTGTGATTGGAAGGCAAAATTTTTAGATAGCCATTTTGTTCCACGCAGTTTAAAGTTCAGGAAATTATACCTTTGAGCAGGACACTCACCCCACAGTCTTCAGGACAAGGGTTAGAAGTTATGCTCTTGGGACATATAAGGCTTATCTTGAAATCTTTGTCGTAGAAACTTGAAAAAGGGCTCATTCGATTGGGAATTAAAAGGACTAATGCACTTTTTAATAGTCGAAAGTGATTTGAGGGCACCTAACCCCCCTTTCACGCCAGCCTTTTCCCCAAACCCATCCAATCAAAATTTATAAATAACAATTTTATTTAACGCAGTTGAAAGTTTTGGAAAATTAGGTCTTTAAGGGTGACAACCCATCCCCCCCCCCACAACCCTCAGGGCAAGGGCTGTAAGTTATGCCCTGGGCGCATGTAAGGTTTTTATAGAAAGCGATTTTGTAAAAAGATCAAAAAGGGCTCATTCAATTGAAAACTGAAAGGGCTAGTTCCCTTTTAATAGTCAAAAGTGATTGAAGGGCAACTATACCCCCTCTCACGCCCAACATTTTCCCAAACACATCCAATCAAAATTTTGAGATATCCATTTTGTTCTACGTAGTCGACAGTTCTGGAAATCAGGTATTTTAGGATGATAACCCAACCAGAGCCCTCAGTGCAAGGGTTTTAAGTTATGCCCTGGGGGCATATAAGGTTTATATAGAAAGTTGTTGTAGAAATTTCAAAAGGGGCTCATTTGATTGGAAATTGAAATTGCCCTTTTTAATAGTCGAAAGTGAGTGGAGAGTAATTACCCCCTCTCACGCCCACCATTTCCTCAAACACATTCAATCAAAGTTTAGAGATAGCCATTTTGTTCAACGTAGTAGAAGGTTCTGGAAATTATGTATTTAAGGATGACAAACACCCCAGAGTCCCCAGGGTAAAGGTTGTAAGTTATGCCCTGGGGGCATATAAGGTTTGTATTGATAGCGTTGTTGTAGAAACTTCAAAAGGGCTCATTATATTGGAAATTGAAAGGGCTAGTGCCTTTTTTAATAGTTGAAAGTGATTGGAGAAAGACTAACACCCCTTTCACGCCCACCATTTTCCCAGACACATCCAATCAAAATTTTGAGATAGCCATTTTGTTTAATGTAGTTGAAAGTTCTAGAAATTAGGTCTTAGAGGATAACAGCCAGCCTCACAGCCCTTAGGGTAAGAGTTGTAATTTATGCCCTGGGAGCATATAAGGTGTTTATAGGAAGTGTTGTCGTAGAAACTCAAAAGGGCTCATTCGATTGGAAATCGAAAGGCCTAGTGCCCTTTTTAATTGTCGAAATTATTGGAAGGCTTAACATTTTTATAGTAAAGATCGATGTGGGTATAATGGATTACTTTTTTGTTGTTGTTGTTGTTTAGACCAGGGCACTTTGTATCGAAGGAGTTGTCGTAAGAACTTCAAAAAGGGCTCATTCGATTGAAAATAGAAAGGGCTGATGCCCTTTTTAATAGTCGAAAGTGATTGGAGAGAAACTAATCCCCCTCTCACGCCCACCCTCCCATTTGACTTTATGTCTAAAAAACTAAATGTTGCCATAAGATAAAATCAAAATGCACTGAGTTAATACTAATTCCCAATAAGGCATCTCAGCAGTATCCCAAGAATGACTGAGGGTATTATGTTCAGACTTTCAGGGCTGCTTCTGCTCTTAAAATTTAACCAAATCAAAATAGCGTAAATGTATCCAAGCTATCAAAGAAAGTAAACAGATTTTTTTGCGAATGGTATCAAGTTTTCCACTTCAGGTCAACTAGAAGAGGTATGAAACTAAATTAAACACTACTATTTGTGTCCAGATTTTTAAGAGGGTGTATGTTTTTTAAAATTGCCGAAAATTTTTCTCCAGCATACAAATAGCAGGCCAAACTATAAATTCTTAAAAAAACGAAAAGATTTAAAGTATTATTTTCTTTTTCTTTGAAAAGACTATGTCAATATAAAATGAACAGAAATTAATTAAAAAAGACTTTTTCCACAAAATAAGTTTTTCAAAGAAAAGTAAATAGCTCCATTAAACAAAAAATGAGCAAAAAAAATCAAATAATCTACCAAGCGTGAAACTACCACAAATCAGCGTCGATAAATAAATAAAATCCCAAAATGAACAGAAATTACAATAAATAACCGATTCAAACTCAAACCGAGCAGAAATTAACATAAGTGGGGCTCAAAACTCCTATGCCTTCCCAAGACCAGAACATAATTTGCACTTTACTGAAAAAAAATACAAATGAATGTGCATTGTCAGTTTAATAAACATATACTAATATTTAGTAATCAAAATGTTAATATTATTTGATTTATTAAAGTTATAAAAGTAAAAACATTTATATCTTTTTCAGTAAAGTGCAACATACACCCTTTTAAAAATCTTGACACAAGTAGTACTGTTTAATTTAGTTTCATACCTCCTCTAGTTGACCTGAAATGGAAAACTTGATACCATTCGCAAAAAAATCTGTTTACTTTCTTTGATGGATTGGATACACTTACGCTATTTTGATTGGGTTGGATTTTAAGAGCAGAAGTATCCCCGAAAGATTGAACATAGTCGTTCTTGAGATACTGCTGAGATGCCTTATCGGGAATTAGCATTATCACAGTGCATTTTGATTTAATCTTAAGGCAACATTTAGTTTTTAAACATAATGGGCAAATAGGAGGGTGGGCGTGGAAGGGTGGGAGTGAAAGGGGGATTAGTTGCCCTCCAATCACTTTCAACTATTAAAAAGGGCATCAGCACTTTCTATTTTCAATCGAATAAGCCCCTTTCGAAGTTCCCACGAGAACTCCTTCGATACGAAGCGCCCCGGTCTAAACAACAACAACAACAAAACATATCACTAATTACTTTCGACTATTAAAAAGGGTCGAATCAAATGAGCCCTTTTCCAAGCTTCTACGACAAAGATTCCAATAAAAACCTTATATGCCCCCAGGGCATAACTTATAACCCTTGCCCTTAGGGTTGTGGGGGTTTATCCTCCTCAAAAACATATTTTCTATCTGGAAATCAACTACGTTGAACAAAATGGCTATCTCAAAATTTTTATTGGACGTTTTTGGGGGAATGATGGGTGTAGGGAGGGGGGCTAGTTGCCCTCCAATCACTTTCGACTATTAAAAAAGGCACTAGCCCTTTGAATTTCCAATCGAAGGATCCTATTTTGAAGTTTCTACGACAACTTCTTCTATAAAAACCTTATATGCCCCAAGGGCATAACTTAAAACCCTTGCCCTGAGGGCTGTGGGGGAGTATCCTCCTCAAAAACATATTTTCTATCTGGAAATCACCTACGCTGAAAAAAATGGCTATCTCAAAATTTTGATTGGATATGTTTGGGGGAATGATGGGCGTGGGGGGGCTAGTTGCCCTCCAATCACTTTCGACTATTAAAAAGGGCACTAGCCCTTTGAATTTCAAATCAAATGATCCTTTTTTGAAGTTTCTAAAACATCTTCTTCTATAAAAACCTTATATGCCCCCAGGGCATAACTTAAAACCCTCGCCCTGAGGGTTGTGGGGGAGTGTCCTCGTCAAAAACATATTTTCTATCTGGAAATCAACTAGCCTACGCTGAAGAAAATGGCTATCTCAAAATTTTGATTGGATATGTTTGGGGGAATGATGGGCGTGTGGGGGGGGGGCTTGTTGCCCTCCAATCACTTTCGACTATTAAAAAGGGCACTAGCCCTTTCAATTTCCAATCAAATGAACCTGTTTTGAAGTTTCTACCACAAAACCTTCTATAAAAACCTTATATACCCCCACGGCATAAGTTAAAACCCTTGCCCTGAGGGTTGTGGGGGAGTGTCCTCGTCAAAAACATATTTTCTATCTGGAAATCAACTAGCCTACGCTGAAGAAAATGGCTATCTCAAAATTTTGATTGGATGTGTTTGGGAGAATAGTGGGCGTGGGGGGGGGGGGGGGTAGTTGCCCTCCAATCACGTTCAACTATTAAAAAGGGCACTAGCCCTTTGAATTTCAAATCGAATGAGCCTGTTTTGAAGTTCCTACGACAACGCCTTCTATAAAAACCTTATATGCCCCCAGAGCATAACTTAAAATCCTTGCCCTGAGGGGTGTGGGAGAGTGTCCTCCTCAAAAATATATTTTCTGTCTGGAAATCAACTACGCTGAACAAAATGGCTATCTCAAAATTTTGATTGAATGTGTTTTTGGGAAATGATCACCGTGGGGGGGGGGCTAGTTGCCCTCCAATTACTTTCGACTATTAAAAAGGGCACTAGAACTCTCGATTTCCAAGCGATTGAGCCCCTTTTAAAGTTTCTACGACGACTCATTTCATATGAACTGCCCTGCTCTAAAGGAAAAAAAATAATAAATGATAGATTGTGCCAACATCGTTCTTATATGCCCTCAGGGCATAGATTAAAACCCTTTCCCCGAGGGTTGCTGGGGAGTTTCCTCCTCAAAAATATATTTTCTATCAGGAAATAAATTACGCTGAACAAAATGGCCATCTAAAAATTTTGATTGGATGTGTTTTGGGGAATGATGGGCGTGGGGGGAGGCTAGTTGCCCTCCAATCACTTTCGACCATTAAAAAGGGCACTGGCCACTCCAATTTCCAATCGAATGAGCCTTTTTCGAAGTTTCTACGACAACTCCTTCGATACGAAGCGCCCGGGTATGGAGAACAAGAAGAAGAAAGAAAAATAAATAATACATTGTGCCCACATCGTTCTTTACTTAGGCATTGCTACCGCACTGCCTATGACAATAACTAGGCTCAATTCCAATTCCTTTAAATCAAACATATTGGCTTTCTACTATATCCATCACAGGAAGCCTTAGGCAAGATACCGAGTATTGGCCGCTTGTCTCCAAAGGCCCATTTCACCAAAAAATAACACCTGACAAGCGATATTTCCTGGAAATGTTCTAATCACCGGAAGCTGAGATAGAACAATGGTATGGGCTGTCGTCGTATCTGTTGTATTGTTTCACCGAGAAAATAAACCTGGCAAGCAATGTTTCCAAGAAATGGTGTCGCTCTGCTTGGAGTAAAGGTGGACACAAGGGGCTAGCAGCTCTAATAGTACATCGGGATAGGGCCGTCTTGGAATTCGTTGAAGAGAAACGAGTGGTTAGCGACTTAAATAGTACACATGGATATGGGTCCGCTCGGCCATATTATAGGAATACTACTGATACACAAAATAGAAAGTTATAAAACTACTCCGTCATACAAAAATAAAAAGCAGTTCACTATCTAAAAAAAAATTTAATATTTAATATTTTCTGCGTAATTTTTAACCTTTGCACTTCTGACAACTGAACCATCAAACTTTGGTCTTGAACCATCTTTTGGAGTCATGCACTAAATGTGACTATTTGCATAGGTCAAAGCATTTAGCATGTCGCCTAACTATATGGCATCGTTCAGTCATTATGATGGTAATGAAGAGTAGTAAATGAGGATTAAGATGCGATCGTGTTTGTGTAAAAGATTAAACATCAAATACTAGTTCGTTTAGGGGTGTAACAAGAAATATAGAACAAAGAGACACAAATACATTTAAAACGAGGGTTTTAAGCATAGGCAACAAAACATTAGCTAATCACTATTTCTTTTTTAAAATAGTGTTTTAATAAATAGTGTCAATTTTGACGAAATCTCATTGTATTTTGCTTAAATTACAGAATTGCCAATGTTATAAGAAAATTTTTCTCTTTCTACTCCCGCCATATCTATTTATTACGCGGTTGATGTCTACCTCAATATTACAGTTAACATTTATAATGGGTAGGCCTCAGTTTAGAGCTATTTGTTAGTATTTCCTCTTTTATTCATCCTAAAATATTCAAATAAAGACCAAAATCGCTTGAAAAATATAAACCCTAATACAGATCCATGTAGGTATGCGCTTCAAATTAAGCATATGAGTCGAAATACTCCTTAAAAAAATAATTATGTGTTTGTTATTTAAATGTCGGATATTTATAGATTGGTGATTTAAATTCTCAGGGTTTTAAGCTGTGGTAGATTTTTAATTGAATTATTTTAAATCTTGAAATTTTCAGATATTCAATTCAAACGTTTAAATCTCGACATATCTGTTGAGCTTAAAAATAAAAACTTGAAATTCAGCTTAGATTTAGCATTAAGTAAGGGAATTGTCCTGTAAAACTGTTGATTTATAGACAACTAATCGTGGAAATATTATAGGATGTTATGTACCAAAATAAGTATAAAATCCTCAGCGGTATATATAGCAGTATATACAATTTTATGGACAAAGATATGCAACTTTATACATAAACAAAACTATATTTTGTGAATAGTTGGTATTGAGATGGTGAGCAATTTTGGAGTAATATTGTAGTTGCACTGCGTTTCCGTGGTTAACTCAAGTGGTGTGAACTTCCACTTTTTTTCAGCATTTCATTAGTTTGAAAAAAAATCGACGCCATTCCACTTATTCAAATCAAGAATTCAGGGACCCATCTATACCGACTAGAAAAACAAATAAACAAATGATTATTTACCTTCTTTTACAAAATATTTTTGGAAAATCTGTTTTTCTTAAATGATTATTTTGACCTTTGAAGAAGTATTTCGACTCATATACTTAGTTTTAAGCATATACTTATGCTAACATATATAAATGTTCAGATATTTCTTTAGAGTTTGGTCCTTATTTTAACGTCTTAGGATGAATAGAGGAGGTGATATATCATATAACGCAGAGCTTTAATTAGATGAAAATAGGCAGTAAAGTGGCCACCCTATTGTAACCGAAATCCAAAACGTAAATTAATAATATCTTTGCACTTCTCATGCGTTTACTTTCTATTCAAATCCCCCCAAAAACAACAATATTGTAAAAACACCCCGCTTCGCAAAAACAGCAAACCCAAATTTTATGACAGCCAAAAAAAGTAATGATATCAATTTCTTCGCCTCTGTGCCATAGCAAGACTCGAAAAAAAATCTTTTACAGTAAAAAGGAGTTTAAATATTAAGTTTTTCAGCCCTGTAGTGACAGCACGATCCTGAAATATAATTTCGACAGCCTAAATAAGTTAGGATTTTACGTTTCCCCTCCTTGTTATTACGAAATTTCGCCTCCCAGTTGGATTTTGTGGTAATACGGACATATTCCTTTGATAAATCTAAATTTAATTAAATACTTTTAGGCGGTATGCGTCATCAGTAAAATCTAAAAGAGACCACACAAAGTAACTGAAACTTTGTTTCAAACTTGTTTGCAAAAAAAAACGCTTTTGACAATTATAAATAAAAAAAACAAGTTTTTTTTTAACTGAAAGTAAGGAGCGACGTTAAAACTTAAAACGAACAGAAATTATTCCGTATATGAAAGGGGTTATCCCCTCCTCAACGCCTCGCTCTTTACGCTAAAGTTTTTTATTGTTTAAAAAAATAGAGTTGTGAGACAGTCAAACTTTAGCGTAAAGAGCGAGGTAATGAGGAGGGGACAGCCCTTTTCATATAAGGAATAATTTCTGTTCGTTTTAAGTTTTAACGTCGTTCCTTACTTTCAGTTAAAAAAAACTTGTTTTTTATTTAATTTTTGAATGTTTTTAAATTAATACAGGTTTTGATTTTGGCTCACTGTACATGAATAATTAAAACAAAATTTGCATATTAATTTTACTTTTATTTGGTTAAATAGCCTCCTCGAAAGTTGTTTAATTTTGTTTACGAACGTTTTTATTAAAAATAAATATACGTAACTTACGAATTAACTTACGTAACGAGCTTCTATATTCATATATTTTTAATACGTATATTAGGGGGTTCACCCCCTAGTAGATACCTTGCTCTTTAAGCTAAAGTTCGAATTTTGTTCCAATTCTTTAAAAATGACCGCTTAATCACAAAGGCCATTAATTAGAATAAATAGCTCTTATGAAAGTACTAAAAAATCTTTGGCTTAAAGAGCGAGGTATTGAATAGGGGGTGAATCCAACCATATACGTAATATTTTCTGTTCGTTTTAAGTTTTGATGTTGCTCCTTACTTTCAGTTGAAAAACTTGTTTTTGTTTTATTTAATTTCTGATCTTTTTTTAAATAATACTGGGAAATCCGGCGTCCCCTTCATGGCAATGTCCCTTCCCCCATAAAAATTTCCTTCATGGAAAGATCCTCCCACATAACCCCCGACCCCCCCCCCCCCCACCCCCACTACAAGAAGAATTCCCTCCTGAAAACGTCTGTATACTTCCCAATAACCAATACTATATGTTAACATTGGGTAAAGTTCATAACTTTCAGCCCTCCCCCCGGGGGCTTCGGGGATTAAGTCATCCTAAAAGACATAGTTATCACATTTTTGACCATGCTGAACAAAAGGGCTATCTCAAGATTTTGATCGGGTGACTGGGAAAAAAATGAGCGTGGGAGGGGGGCCTAGTTGCCTTTCATTTTTTTGGTCACTTAAAAATGGCACTAGAACTTTTAATTTCCGTTCCAATGAGCCCTCTTACGATATTATAGGACCACTTGGTCGATACCATCACCCCTGGGAAGAAAAAAAAAACAACAAATAAACACGCATCCGTGATCTTTCTTTTGGCAAAAAATGCAAAATTCCACATTTTTGTAGATAGGAGCTTGAAACCTCTACAGTAGGGTTCTCTGATACGCTGAATATGATGGTGTGATTTCCATTAAGGTTCTATAACTTTTAGGGGGTCTTTCACCCTTTTTTCGAAAATCAGCCAAATTTTCTCAGCCGCGTAACTTTTGATGGGTAGAACTAAACTTGATGAAACTTATATATTTGAAATCAGCATTACAATCTGATTCTTTTGATGTATCTATTGGTATCAACATCCCGTTTTCTAGAGTTTCGGTTACCATTGAGCCGGGTCGCTCCTTACTTACAAGCTCGTTACCACGAACTGTTTGAAAAACTTATTAATAACTCAACTATTAAAACCATTGATTTCTGCTGCAGAAATCAATTTTGGAAAAAAAATGGGTTTGAAAAGTAAGTCCCAGCTATAATTTGTTCCAACAACTGCCTTCGAATGTTATATTTTCGTATATTTTTTCGGATTCATCTTACATACTGGAAAACTGTAGTTAAAGCTTTAATCTAATGTAATTTCAAAATTATATCTTAAATCTTTCATCTAATTTGTCAATCGACTTAAAACGTTGCTCAACCTAAGAAATTCGGACTGGTTTACATAACTTACCAGCGTTGCCAACGCTTTGAAATAAACTGTACAGCTTTCAGAAAAAAATTGTACCACAAGAGATTAATTCGTACCATCTGAACAGCAGCTTAATGTTTAGAGCAATCAACCACTTTAAAAACCCGTCTCAAAAATAGCAATAAAAACGCTGGTGGACTTCAAAGCTTTCAGTTTTAAGACTATTTCCACTTAATTCTGTAAACCATTTAAGATCCATAGAAAATAATACACAGAATGTGTATTGTTTTGCAACAGCATGTATTTCACATACATATATTTCGCCATAACTACCGTCATCTACCTAGGGTTGCCACCCGGTGAAAATAAAAATCATTTTTTGGCTTATTTAGTGATGGTCATCAGTAATCTAGTGATTTATGTGCTCACTCAGTGATTTGCTTTTTGTTTAGGCAATATAAACAATCACTAGAAATAGTGATAAATCACTACCGGTTGCAAGCCTGTATATGCCCCTTCTGTTTAGAAAACAAGTTCGTTTTGAAAGCAAAAGCAACAGGTTGATAAAAGGTTACTGTCACCAATGCCAACTGAAAATCCCCACCACCAACAGATAAGAGGTCAGATCACTTTCAATCTAAATACCTAACCTGTCTCAGCTATGACCTTGGATATAGTAAAATCATTTACAGACTCCATCGGTACATTCGATAGGGTTGTTGAACCTGAAGGAAAGCTGAAAATCTCCACCGGATGTGAACGAGAAGGTCCTCTGAGAAACAGAGGGGTTGCTCTCTCAAAATGTGTGTACAGGTGTGCTTAGTGCCCCGGTGTGGCCAGATGTGCTGGTCCAATCATTCCTCTGGAAATTCCTTTCAGAAACTTAGAATAGTCACCTTTAAGTCAAGTTTACTTGGCCTGCGTAAATTATGTTTGATTTAGGTAAAGGCTCTGAAAAAAAGCTTAGGTGTGCCCAGGGAGGGTGGACAGTGGTGCCCTGAGAGAGAGCAACCCCTCTGAGAAACCACGAAAAGAATCATTTCTGTTTTTCAGAATTTGTGGTTGCTAATGATAATTGCTCAGGTCGCTAATGATAATTGCTGACAAGGCATGTGGGCATCCTTTAACAATTTATTTCTCCATCGCTATACAAGTTGAGGACAAGAGAAGCAAAGATAAGAAAAAAAAACTGAACTTGCTCGAATTTTTTTTTAAGAATTTTAGGTGAATACTAAAATTTATTGATATCACAAATGATTTAAAACTACTGAGAGACGTATAAATTAGTCCTTATATAATCATTATGTAAACATAATGATTATTATATATAGTCATTATATAAAGTCATTATAAAGTCATTATAGTCATTATATAAATTAGTGCAATTAAGGACGACTACAGCGAATATATTTAATTTGTGGGGTGATCTTTGCGGAGGAATTTCTTAGGATGGCTTTATTTTTTTAGGGGATGTGATCAGACATGCAAAAATTCTGTTTTCTGCTCCTATTCTTGGGTTGGTTTTTTCTTCAGTAAAGTGCTATTTTTAGAATTCTACACACATTGGAAAATACACGAGTCAGTTTATTTAATCTACTATTGTGAATCGGTCTTGCGCAATCGGCAAAGCAATAATTTTTGTTCGTTTGTATTTAAAATTCGTATTTCCGTAAGGAAAAATTTATTTGCTTTAATTAATCAAAATTAATACGATTACAGCGTTAGTTACAGCGTTGCTTACGTTTTATTATTGTACCGTTTTTAGTACAAATTAGTAGTCCCCGGTGCATTTGAAATTTTTGGCACAGTCAAGTTTTTTGATACATTCTGGTTTTGCTTACTCCCTTCTGACTCGAATATTCGTTCAATTTTTAGTTCTAAAATTGTCTTCTTGTTACAGCTAATTTTATTTCAAAATCAAATTTGTCAGTCGAAAAAATTGAAAAATCATTTTTTTTTGCATTTTTACATAAGAAATAAAAATACCCCCCCCTAACTTTTGAAACATAGATTTTTTAAACCTTCATTCTTAAAAACACGAAAAAACTTCCCCTCCCCTACTTTTTCATGAATGGGCCCCACTGATCACCGAATACTGAAAAGCAGGGGTGTCCCGAGGGGGAGGGGCGTGCCCCCCCCCCCCAAAAAAAAATGGCATTCGGTAAAATTTTCGTCGAAGGCAAAAATTTCGGCAGAAATTTCGCAAAATCAGCCGAAATTTAGCAAAATTCTTGATTTCTGTAGAAAATTCGGCATAAATCAGGTAGCGATTCGGTAAAATTACGAAGATCGCCCCCCGACTAAAACGAGCCTCGGGAAACCCCTTTTGAAAAGTACTGTATTGTGTTCTTTTTATTTTTAAATAGCGATGTTTGGTACTGGGAACGACACTAGGATTCTGTTTTGCCATAGTTAAACCTAAATACGGTACATACGTTGCCAGTCAAGAAGGTGCAATGGAGTATACCCTATTCCCGGAAGCAACTTAGAAGCTGAGATATAAGGACTAGTTCGAAGAGTATGGGTAACTCGCAAAAGTTGAAAAATTCCCGCTAGTATAGACAAAAATCCATCGACGCTACTAGTATCTGGCAACACTTAGCATTTTTTAGAGCTTTGTAATTAATTTTGTTCCAGGAAAGGAAATCAGACGCTTATTACTACCTTAATTTTACCAATCAAATTGATTATTCTTATTATTGCGCTGAAAAACTTCCCAGTGTCGTCAAACGCTAGATTGCGTTGATAGTTATATTTGTCGACACTAGGGTCAGTTCCCTCTCCTAAAAGTTACCCATATTCGTTGGACTAGTTGTAAAAATCTGGGTTTAGGTTGCTTTGATAAACGATTAACGTTTTGGAAGCCGGAAAACGTTCTATTTCCCGACCTCTAGGGATTATAGAGTAATTACTGAACAATAAAGAGCAAACGCCGGTTACGTCATCTTTGAGGATAAAGTAAAGTCCAGCTGAAAAAATTCCCAATGTCGCCAAACGCTAGATTGCATTGATAGTTATATTTGTCGACACTAGGGCCAGTTCCCTCTCCTAAAATTTACACATATTCGTTGGACTAGTTGTAGAAATCTGGGTTTAGGTTGCTTTGATAAACGATCTCTCCTAAAAGATACCCATATTCGTTGGACTAGTTGTAGAAATCTGGGTTTAGGTTGCTTTGATAAACGATTAACGTTTTGGAAGCCGGAAAACGTTCTATTCCCCGACCTCTAGGGATTATAGAGTAATTACTGAACAATAAAGTGCAAACGCCGGTTACGTCATCTTTGAGGATGAAGTAAAGTCCATGGTTAGTTGTTGCCATAAGGGTTAATATCAGTGGACCGAGCTTCTCTCGGTGAAAAGAAAGACAGTAGTTTTAACCTGTTTCGCTAAATAACTTTAATATCATTTTAGCTTATTCGTTTTAGAAGATAAAACCTTTACGGCAGTGATTATCAGCCTTTTTTAGACACTGTGCCCCTTTTTACCTACAAAACATTTTAGGTACCTGGCCGGCCGCGTACCCCCCTAAAAAATTTGGCGTAACCCCAAGGGTACGCGCACCGCAGTTTGAGAACTACTGCTTTACGGTATTGAACGTCTGGGTATTTATGACGTCATTCATACGAAAGACTTTTTTTTTAACAAACTAGTTAAGGTCTTAAACCAAGGGTGCATCCAGGATTTTTATTCGGGGGTATATTTTCTCGAAGGGAGAAGGGGTAAAAAAAACGTACCGGGAATTTGTTTATATGTATTTTGGTTACTTTCTTACGAGCCCGACAGAAATTTCGGATGGCGAGGGTTTAAACCTGGTAACCTCCTCCTCCAGATGGCCTTCCAATTAGAGTGCTTACCTTGACTTAGGGTTCAAAGCGCCTGACACAGTCTTAGAGACATACAACCTTATGTTAGTAATCGCCGTATTGTCGTTAAGTATGGTATTGTTTAGCCCCTTGGTGCAGCTCCCAGTAGAGGTAGTATACATAAGCGAAATATTTCTCCAAACATGACGAACATTTCATATCGCGCAATTTGGGAAGTTTCCCAAACCTTCAGAGCCATAGTTTCAGAGGCTACTTGGTTTTCCATCGGAAACATTTGCCATTGCGCGTGCTTGAGGGCGGGATCAGGAACTTTGTGTATTTTTAGGTATGTGTCAAAAATTTTCAATGGAGAGTTTAAGACTTTTCGCAACTGTATATTACCTCTACTGTGGTGCAGTGGAAGACGCCATTCTGACTAATCAGATCAAAACTACAGTCTCAGAACTGCAAGCAAGGAAATCCAAAGCGTCTTCTGCCATGGGCAGGCTGAACCGTCGAAAACCAAATATCAGTCGTTCAACTAAACTGCGAATTTCTAACACCCTTTTCGGTTCTGTGATGCTTCAAGGAGCGAGACATGGCATGCATCAGCCGCAAACCTTGAGGCCATCAATGCATTCCAGTCGAAGAGCTTGAGAAATATCCTATGGTGGTTTGACTTCGTGAGTAACGAGAGGCTGCTGCAGCTCACCAAGCAGTCTTGGCTTTCTAACCAAGCGGTCGAACTTACCTTACGATGGTTTGGGCATCTACTTCGAATGCCCCTACACCTACCCGCAAAGACGATCTTTGACTTTGACCCTATGAAAACCGGTTTGAAGCGACCTCAGGGGCAAACGAAGAAACGATGGTCTGACAGCCTGTCCGACTTCCTGGCGATGGCAAACATCAGACAGAGGGAGGTGCAAACGCTCGCATTAGACCGAAGCGGATGTAGGAGGCAGACGTCACGCTCTACGAAATTCAAGTCAAGTTCGCCCCATGAGTGGGTCCACCTTATCAAGTAGTTTTTGTGTGTAGTTTTCCAGTGTTGATAGTGAATGTTGCTTTTCGTTGTCTTGTTTATGCTCCGTTTTTTCTTTTAGACTGTAAAACGAGTTACTAATAAAATTTGGTTCATTTAATCTATTGGCAAATGGAGAGTTAGAAAATTTGGCCATAGAACTGTACTTTTTGAGGCTAAACAAGTACACTCCTTCACCTACACAAAAATCCACCAGCCCTTCCCTATACTAGCTGATGCTGAACTAGAAATGCTAATAATAAGTCCCAATTTAAGGAAATACAAGAAAATACTTGTCTCCCCATTTTTCAATGAGCCTTGGTCAGAGCTGCCTATCGAATTTAGAAGTAAATCATAGAAAATGGACATATTTAAATCAGGCTGACAATAATCCCAATTCAGACTAACCCAATTTTATTTTGAATTTTTTTAGCTGATGTACAATTATATATGTAAATATTGATAATAAATCATATATGCCAATAAGTTACATCAAAAGTCTAATCCTATAGAATATTAATGAAGTGTGATTATAAAAAGATCTCTGTCCTGTAGTGGCGCAGTGAGTTTGACCTCAGCTTGGTAATGCGGACCCAGGGATCGAACCTAGCTGCAGGAACAAACTGCAGGGCCTGGAATTTAATTCCGGTGATGAGATTATGTGAAACTGTCTCCACATCAATCCAGTTAAGAAGACGAAGAAGGGTAAAAATCTCCTTCAAGAAAGCAAAGCCACATCAGATTACTTTTGTCAGAGAAGGAGGGGGGGGGGGTGAATTCAAAAATGCCCAAACAGCACAATCTAGGTGTATTCTATTGATAACGGCTGAGTTAGCAAAAAAGCTTTTTTTGTAAAAAAAATTGTATCTTATTTTAGTTAATTACTAAAATAATTCGTTAATTTGTAATTCTTATTTAATAATTAGTTAATTCTTATTTAATTACTTTTATCCAAGCTGCTCTTTGAAGTAGTTTATAAATACCTAAGAAACTTCATAGGGAGGTTATCGTATTTATATTAATGTTACAGATACACAATTATAGTACACTGGTGGATCCAGGGGGTGGGGGAGACCCCAACCTACCGTCCCCAGATTTATCTGGGGCCCTCATTCCTTTTTTTTCTGTTTGTCGCTCTTTTTTTTTAATAAATTTGGCCAATTATTGGCGTCCTCGTCACATTTTGCCCCCCTAAGATTTTTCTCATTGTCACCCTTGTCATATTGAACCCCCTCCCCCCCCCCCCCAAGATTTTGCTCTAGATCCGACTACGTTGTAGTATATAGGTTTCTGGATATTACAATATACTTTTGTGCCGGCCAAAATGCAGATGTTATGTTTTAAGTTACACCAGGACTATCTAGGATTTTTTTTTCGAGGAGGACTATTTTTTCGGGGGAGGAGGGGGGTACAAAAAACTTCAAAAAAAATCAAAAATTTGTTTATAAGCATTTCTCTTACATTTTTACAAGTCGAACCAACATTTCAAGGGATATTCAAACCCCTAGCCCCCCTGGATACAGCCTTGCGTTACACAGATTGTCTGCAATAAGATCAGCGTTATTATCCTCAAATCCCGGATTACAAATAAAACATCAAAATATCACCTTGAATCAAGAAGAATTTGAAAGTAATTTATACTCTCCCTCTTAAACCTCCTACTGTATTTATTGGAAAATAGGGAGTTTAAAAACTTGGGCATAAAATTGTGCTTTTGAGGTTCAAGCACATTTCCCCTACAAACAAAACTATCAACTGGCCATCCTCCATAATAGCTGATGCACACTTGCAGATGTAACTAATAACAATAATCCCGAATATATAAAATGCATGTCTTCCCGTTTTCATAAAATATGATCATTGAGTCCTCTAGGCAAAGTTTAAGCCTAACATCTTCGGCTAAATGTTAAGAAAACAAAGTATAGAATCAAATTGTGGTGGATAAAAAGTTTTGTTTTATTTATCTACATTACAAAAATTATCTTGGGTAAGATAAAAAGAGATATAAGAAAATGAATAAAAATAGGAACAAAATCATTGCAACAGTTTCAACAAAATACTTCCCGTGCCACACGGGGGATTGAACCAGAGAACCTCTCTCTGTTATTCTCAGCCTCATCCACTACGCTGTCACAAGGTATGTACATGTTTGATTGTTCTGACAAGCTGTTGACAACCTTTGGACAGAAAACCATAATAGCTTAATGTATTGATTTATTAAAGAACTGAATAATTTTTGTATATACTGAAAACACAAAACTGACAGATTAAATCACGATTAGAAGCAGAAAATAAGTACCCTGAACGACATAAAAAGACTTATTTGTAAGGCACTCAATAGTATTTCAACGGCTGTAAAATCACTAAATTTCTGTGTTTAATTTTAAGTTTCTCAAAATTTTAAGTTTTAATATTCAGTAAAGTGATAGTTTTTCAGAATTCAAAAAATTTAGTCAACTCAGTTTATTTGCACCAATATTGCAGATATATGTTGCATAACTTCCAAAGCAAAAATTTTGCTCATTCTTTGATATCATATTTGCTCTTTACTGTAATTAAATAAAAAAAACAAGTTTTTTTAACTGAAAGTAAGGAACGATGTTAAAACTTAAAACGAACAGAAATTATTCCGTATATGAAAGGGGCTGTTCCCTCCTCAACGCCTCGCTCTTTACGCTAAAGTTTTTTATTGTTTAAAAAAATAAGAGTTGTGAGAAAGTCAAACTTTAGCGTAAAGAGCGAGGCGTTGAGGAGGGGACAATCCCTTTCATATACGGAATAATTTCTGTTCGTTTTAAGTTTTAACGTCGTTCCTTACTTTCAGTTAAAAAAATTAGTTTTTTTTTATTTAATTTTTGAACGTTTTTGAATTAATGCAGGATTTGATTTTGGCTCACCGTACATGAATAATTAAAACAAAATTTGCATATTAATTTTACTTTTATTTGGTTAAATGGCTCTCTCAAAACTTGTTTAATTTTATTTACGAATGTTTTTATTAGTAATAAATATACGTAACTTACGAATTAACTTACGTAAGTGATCTTCTATATTCATATATTTTTAATACGTATATTAGGGGGCTAGCCCCCTAGTCAATACCTCGCTCTTTAAGCTAAAGTTCGAATTTCGTTCCAATTGTTTAAAAATGACCCCTTAATCACAAAGGCCGTTATTTAGAATAAATAGATCTTATGAAAGTACTAAAAAATCTTTGGCTTAAAGAGCGAGGTATTGACTAGAGGGTGAACCCAATCATATACGTAATATTTTCTGTTCGTTTTAAGTTTTGATGTTACTCCTGATTTTCAGTTGGAAAACTTTTTTTTTATATTTAATTTCTGATCTTTATTTTAAATAATGCTGGGAAATCCAGCGCCCCCTTCATAGCAATGTCCCTTCCCCCATGAAAACTTCCTTCACGGAAAGATCTTCCCAAATAACCCCCGACACACCCACCCCCCTACTACCAGAAAAAAATCCCCCCTGAAAACGTCTGTATACTACCTAATAACCAATACTATATGTTAACATTGGGTAAAGTTCATAGCTTTCAGCCCTCCCCCCGGGGACTTCGGGGGATTAAGTCATCCTAAAGGACATTCTTATCATATTTTCAATCATTCTGAACAAAATGACTATCTCAAAATTTTGATCAGGTGACTTTGGGGAAAAAAATGAGCGTGCGAGGGGGCCTAGTTGCCCTCCATTTTTTTTATCACTTAAAACGGGCACTAGAACTTTTAATTTCCGTTCCAATGAGTCATCCCATGATATTCTAGGACCACTGGATCGATACGATCACCCCTGGGAAAAAAAACAACAAAAAAACAAACAAAAAAACAAATAAACGCGCATCCGTGATCTTTCTTCTGGCAAAAAAAATGCAAAATTCCACATTTTTGTAGATAGGAGCTTGAAACTTCTACAGTAGGGTTCTCTGATACGCTGAATATGATGGTGTGATTTTCATTAAGATGCTATAACTTTTAGGGGGTCTTTCCCCCTTTTTCGAAAATCAGCCAAATTTTCTCAGGCGCGTAACTTTTGATGGGTAGGACTAAACTTGATGAAAGATATATATATATATATATATATAATATATATATATATATATATATATATATATATATATATATATATATATATATATATATATATATATATATATATATATATATATATATATATATATATATATATATATATATATATATATATATATATATATATTTGAATTCAGCATTGAAATCTGATTCTTTTGATGTATCTATTGGTATCAAAAACCCGTTTTCTAGATTTTCGGTTACCATTGAGCCGGGTCGCTCCTTACAGTTCGTTACCACGAACTGTTTGATCAGAATTTTTTTTTTATTATTTGATATGAAACATCAAATCTTTTGCATTGTGCTCTAGCACTTCTTAGATTCCATAATAAAAATACTGGATAATTCATTCTGGGGATAATTCATTAATTTTTGAAGATATTCTTCGTCTTCAACGTTCGATACAGCTCGGCCACACGGATACTCTCTAAGAGTATCCTTGGATCCTTATTCTGAAAAAATATATATTCATCTCTAAAACCATTCATTTGAATGGAACAACAGGTTTAAAATTTTTCGAAATAATTGAAAGGGATTTCTAACCAAACACAAGAATAAGATTGCTTAATTTAATTAACTAATTTAACGTTAACTATTTATTTTTCCTCGCGATTTTATTGGTTGCTAAACTCTCAGTTATTTCGTAAAACTCAGAATGGAGATGTGGTCTTAAGCGTATTTTGAACTAGTTGAATACTCCAGAATCTCTTCTTTTCTTGATTCTTTTTCTTTGTCTCAGCTTCCCTTTGGGGGCTAAACTTTACACGTGGGGAGAATTTTCCAGGGGAAAATCTTAGGGTGGGGGGGATTTTCCAAGGGGATAATTTTTCTTGGGGAGGGGGATTTCTGCTGTGGAGAATTCCCGTCGGGGAGTTTTTTGGGGGGGAGCAGGAGGAGATATTTTGGGAGAAATACGCCGAACCTCACAAATCACAAGGATTTGTGTACATTTTTGGATAAAGCTCGCTTAAATTCTCTATCACATAGAACGCAATTTGAACTTGGTCTTCTTTCTTTCAAGTTTCATACTAATTTTGTCGCAGGAAATTCCTATGTAACCTTTCTTGTTTTTGAAAAGCGCAGTTCAACACACAGTTATGGTCAATGTCGGAAAGTGCAAGGGTTAGGTCAAAAAATAATTATTGGGGAATTATTCGAGTACACGATTGTTAAATTTTGTAATAATACCTTTAAAAAGGCGGAGTGATATATCTCTCCAGAAATTGCATTTCCTTGTCAGTCGAGATCTGTTGATCAATATTAGTTTACGAAACATTAGTTTACTAAGTTTTAAAAAGGCGGGGCTATTATTCTGTCCAAAAATAAGGAGTAATATTATTGGCTGACAAAAATACGTCATAAAATCAAACCAAGTTTTAAAATCCGGTTCTAAAAAGGCGGAGCTATTCGAGAATTAAAAAATAATGCTATTTGTTTTCTGAAAAACCAACTGGGTTAAAAAGACGAAGCTATTTTTCTCTCTAGACAGGGAATTCAGTAACACGATTGGCTTAAGAAAATACATCGCAAAACCTTTATTTTATAACACCGAAGTATATGACAGTTATCTCTCTATTTCTCTTTGGTTCTAGGTTCTAGGACAAAAATAACTCACTAAACATTTTAGGTTTGACAACCTAGATTTTGAGTCACATCCCCTAATAATAACAATCGTGAAATGCAGGAAAGCGGGACTTACGTTGCTGTTTCTTTTCAACAAAGAGCAGGTAATTGGTCCTGACCCACTTCCTATTTCGATAAACTTCCCCTCTGCAAGAGGCTGTAAATGCTTCTCCGCTAGCAACACTAGGCCTTCAGTTTCAGGTCGAGGGATAAAAACTGGAGGTGAGACAAACATAATTAAATCGAGGAAATCCCAGTTTTTAATTATGTACTGAAGAGGCATCCTAAAAACATAAGTAATCATAAGAAATATGAATAAAATAAAACAGCACAATTTATAAAAATAATAATAACAAAATAAATTAAAAATATTTATATAATTTATAATTTAATTATAAAGTTTGTAATTATGTACTGAAGAGGCATCCTAAAAACATAAGTAATCATAAAAAATATGAGTAAAATAAAACAGTATAATTTATAAAAATAATAAAAAAAAAATATTTATATAATTTATAATTTAATTATAAAGTTTATAATTATGTACTGAAGAGGCATCCTAAAAACATAAGTAATCATAAAAAATATGAATAAGATAAAACAGTATAATTTATAAAAATAATAATAAAAAAATAAAGTAAAAATATTTATATAATTTATAATTTAATTATAAAGTTTATAATTATGTACTGAAGAGGCATCCTAAAAACATAAGTAATCATAAAAAATATGAATAAAATAAAACAGCATCGGCCTAATTTATACAAATAATAATAAAAATATTTATATGATTTGCTTTTGAATACTTGGAATCCCATTTCCTTCCCATTATTAATTTAAATTTTTCTATTACATAAGAAAATAAAATAAAAAATTTAATCAGTTGGCCTTTTTGTTTTCAACTTTCTACTCTCTCAACTTTTCAATTGATGTGCTTTTCTGAGTGTTTTGTCTCTTTGCAACTCTATTTATCTTTATCTATCTTTACCTTTTTGTTCCAGATTGAAAAGCAAATAAGAATAAATAATTGTTGACTTTTTAGTTTTTTTCTACTTTCTACTCTCTACTTTTTCATTTTTGAACTTCCTCTGTTTGCCCAGTCTATCTATTTTGCCATTACCTTTCTGTTCCAATTGAAATCTGTTAAATCTTTTTTTTTATCAATTTCTAATGTCTTTACTTTTCCGCTATTGTATTTCCTCTATCTCTTCCTGAGCTCTCGATCCTAGTCCCTACCTTTCTCTTCCAGATGATTTTTCCCCGATTTTATTTTACTCCACCCACATAAGCCTGAATCTTGAGTGCATATTTTCCTTGTATTGTTTAATTTGTTCTGTATTCATTTAATATAAGAAATTCATCGATGGATTGATCGACTCATAAATCGACAGCACTGGAGGTAGGTGAAGTTAGGCATATAGATTTAACAAAGGGGTCCACTTATAAATAAGTACACCCTAAACCTAAAAATCTAAGTTTTCATTTGTTCAAACAGTTTTCTAAAAATTTGTTGGAAGGTCTTTGTCCTCTATAGGAGGCTGTCGCTTCTTTTCCGCTTGTTAACAGGCAACAGAAAATCGATATAACGCGACCGTTCATATATCAGCAAAATTTGAAATTTTGAAAATAAAATTTTTGACAAAAGTAAGAATCGATTCAAAAATAAGAACCTAAAGGAAGAACCCCAAAAACAAACAAACAATAATTATTGCTTCGCATTTTATTCAATATTATCTGAAAAAATGTTTCAAATTGACTCGTGATATTTCGCTGAATTTGCAGAATTTTGAAAAGCTAGGGCTTAACTGAAAACTGAACTTGCTTATTTTTTTTTCAGGAATTAAAAGTGCATAAAAATCGTACTGATTTCACGGCCAGTAAAAGACTATTGAGAGAACCTTATAAATTAATCTTTTATGGTACTGTTTTACTTAATAGTACACACCGCTATAGACTCTATCAAGGAAACTAGTCAAATGCAAACATGGAGACCAGTAAAGCGGGTAATTGCTATTTAAATTGATCGCAAAGCGTGGTTTCTCATTGAATTTACAATATTTAAACTGTTGTTTTTGGGGGTTTAGAGGGGGGAAAGGTACCTAGGTTAGGTTACGTATTTAATATATGCTATACTTTACCCCCCCCCATCCCCCTAATGTGTAAATATATAGCCCAAATTTGTTTCTAAACTACCGGGTATCTGTCTTTCCCGTTTGACTACATCTCTCCCGTTCTATCTCTCCTTGATAGAGCTATAGCGGTGTGTACCATTAAGTAAAACAGTACCTTTTATTTTTGCAAGGAAAATAAATATTTTTTCTGCTTCTAATTAAGTTTTGTTGCGTCTGTTTTGTGTTTTCAGTAAGCGCTAGTTTTTCAGAATTCTAAAATTATAGAGACATATCACGAGCCAGGTTATTTGAAACGGTTTTTTTTTCAAAAATATGTTGCATAAAGTGCCAAGCAATAATTATGTTCGTCCTATAAGTAGAATGGCCCCTATTGATCCCACGATTCACCCCTGCTGCCACCTACAACTTTTTACATAATTTATGCATGTTTTATGTCTGTTCGTTGTCAGTGAGAATGAAAAAACAGGAATTTTCTCACTTGAAAAAACATGAATTTTCTCACTTTTATGGTTGTTTTCTTGGATGGTTATGTGTGTTGGTCAATTTATTTGATGTTTTTCATGGATGTCAACATCAATTCATGTCTGTTTTATGGTTTTTGTCAGTGAGAATGAAAAAACAGGAACTTTCTCACATTTATGGTTGTTAACAGCAATTCATGTTTGTTTTATGGTTTTTGTCAGTGAGAATGAAAAAACAGGAACTTTCTCACATTTATGGATGTCAACAGCAATTCATGTCTGTTTTATGGTTTTTGTCAGTGAGAATGAAAAAACAGGAACTTTATCACATTTATGAATGTCAACAGCAATTTATGCCTGTTTTATGGTTTTTGTCAGTGAGAATGAAAAAACAGGAACTTTCTCACATTTATGGATGTCAACAGCAATTTATGTCTAGGCCTCATGAGCTCGTGACAGGACCACGTGGTTTATGGTTTTCTCAGTGAGAATGAAAAAACAGAATTTCCAGGTGTAATGACATTGGGGTGATTTACATAATCGGTAGGGGAATTATTGGTTCACGAATGGGGAATTAAGAAACAAACATGGCTTCTTTAATCTTTAGGCTAACCTAACCTAACCTGGGAAATTGATTTACATAATCGGTGGGGGAGATTGTAATGATTTACGAAAGGGGAATTAAGAAACAAACATGGCTTCTTTGATCTTTAGGCTAACCTAACCTGAGAAATTGATTTACATAATCGCTAGGGGAATGTATTGATTCACGAAGGGCGAATTAAGAAACATTATGGTTTCTTTAATCTTAGGTCTGTGGGATAAACGTTCTTTAGGTCAGAGAGAAAATTTAATATTCTATTTTTAAATAGGGCTTCATTGATCTTTACTGTCAGGAATTAGAATTATGCGGGAGTCTAAAGAGATAGAAATTCTATTTTTAAATACGGCTTCACTGAGCTTTAAGTCGGAGAGATAAATTGATATTCTAACGAAACCTTAATAGTGTAGCTAGGAAATTTATGAGATGAAGAGATTAACGTAGGAAAGGGTTTCCTAGAAATTTCAAATGCGTCAGCGCAGAGATGCCAAAAACAAAAGGAATACGCTGAAGTTACGATTAGGGATTATTTGGGCGAAACCGTTTTAGGGAATTATTTCGGCGAAACAGTTAGAGACATTTTAAAAGATGATTTAAAAGATGATTTTAGAAGAGGATTTGAAGGTGAAACTCTCTGGTCGTCATAATACACAAGTTCCATTTGCACAGTGTTGTGAGGTCCCCTACCACAACCCCAAAGAGTCCTCATACCCCACCCCAACCCCGAAGGGTCCTCATACCCCACCCCAACCCCGAGGGAAGCCCCCCCAGGTCCTCAAAGGTCCACCGGACTCCCAAAGGGCCACCCGGACCTCAAGGGTCCCCCAGACCCCCAAAGGACCCCCCAGGCCCCAAAGGCCCCCTCCCCCCTCGGCCCCCAAAGGGTCCCCCTCCCTCTCCCTCCCTCTCCTCCCCCCTCCTCAACTTCTCCTCCCCCACCCCTCCTCCCCCTCCCCTCCTCTTCCCTCCCCCATTTTTTTATATTTTTTGAAACCTATAGTTTGGGATGAGTAGTTTGCTATTTTTGACTTTTCTGAGCTAGGTTTCTTAGCCTTTCATAGGTGTGTGTTGTCAGAAACTTATGATTTGGGATATGTAAATTACTATTTTTGACTTTTCTGAGCTAGATTTCTTAGCCTTTCATAGATGTTTGTTGTCTGAAACCTATAGTTTGGGATGAGTAGTTTGCTTTTGGACTTTTCAGAGCTGGATTTCTTAGCCTTTCGTAGGTGTGTGTTGACTGAAACTTATGATTTGGGATGTGTAAATTACTATTTCGGGCTTTTCTAAGCTAGATTTCTTAGTCTTTCGTTGGTGTGTGTTGTCTGAAACCTATGATTTGGGATTTGTAGTTTTGCTTTTTGGACTTTTCAGAGCTAGGATTCTTAGTCCCTCATAGGTGTTTGTTGTCTGAAACCTATAGTTCGGGATGAGTAGTTTGCTATTTCAGGCTTTTCTGAGCTAAGGTTTCTTAGTATTTCGTAGGTGTGTGTTGTCTGAAACCTATGATTTGGGATTTGTAGTTTTGCTTTTTGGACTTTTCAGAGCTAGGATTCTTAGTCCCTCATAGGTGTTTGTTGTCTGAAACCTATAGTTTGGGATGAGTAGTTTGCTATTTTTGACTTTTATGAGCTAGGTTTCTTAGCCTTTCATAGGTGTGTGTTGTCAGAAACTTATGATTTTGGATATGTAAATTACTATTTTTGACTTTTCTGAGCTAGATTTCTTAGCCTTTCATGGGTGTTTGTTGTCTGAAACCTATAGTTTGGGATGAGTAGTTTGCTTTTGGACTTTTCAGAGCTGGATTTCTTAGCCTTTCGTGGGTGTGTGTTGACTGAAACTTATGATTTGGGATATGTAAATTACTATTTCGGGCTTTTCTAAGCTAGATTTCTTAGTCTTTCGTTGGTGTGTGTTGTCTGAAACCTATGATTTGGGATTTGTAGTTTTACTTTTTGGACTTTTCAGAGCTAGGATTCTTAGTCCCTCATAGGTGTTTGTTGTCTGAAACCTATAGTTTGGGATGAGTAGTTTGCTATTTCAGGCTTTTCTGAGCTAAGGTTTCTTAGTATTTCATAGGTGTGTGTTGTCTGAAACTTATGACTTGAGGTGTCTAATTTGCTATTTCAGACCTTTCTGAGCTAAGGTTTCATAGTATTTCGTAGGTGAATGTTGTCTGAAACTTATGATTTGGGATATGTAAATTACTATTTCGGGCTTTTCTAAGTTAGATTTCTTAGTCTTTTGTTGGTGAGTGTTGACTGAAACCTATGATTTGGGATATAAGGTTCTTAGTCTTTCGTTGGTGTGTTTTGTCTGAAACCTATGATTTGGGATTTGTAGTTTGCTTTTTGGACTTTTCAGAGCTAGGATTCTTAGTCCCTCATAGGTGTTTGTTGTCTGAAACCTATATTTTGGGATGAGTAGTTTGCTATTTCAGGCTTTTCTGAGCTAAGGTTTCCTAGTATTTCGTAGGTGTGTGTTGTCTAAAACTTATGATTTGAGGTGTGTAATTTGCTATTTCAGGCTTTTCTGAGCTAAGGTTTCATAGTATTTCGTAGGCGAATGTTGTCTGAAACTTATGATTTGGGATATGTAAATTACTATTTCGGGCTTTTCTAAGCTAGATTTCTTAGTCTTTTGTTGATGTGTGTCGTCTGAAACCAATGATTTGGGATGGGTGGGTTGCTATTTTTGACTTTTCTGAGCTGGATTTCTTAGCCTTTCATAGGTATGTATTGTCTGAAACCTATGATTTGGGATGGTTAATTTGCTATTTTTGACTTTTCTGAGCTAGGTTTCTTAGCCTTTCATAGGTGTGTGCTGTCAGAAAATTATGATTTGGGATTTGTAGTTTGCTTTTTAGACTTTTCAGAGCTAGGATTCTTAGTCCCTCATAGGTGTTTGTTGTCTGAAACCTATAGTTTGGGATGAATAGTTTGCTATTTCAAGCTTTTCTGAGCTAAGGTTTCTTAGTATTTCATAGGTGTGTGCTTTCAGAAAATTATGATTTGGGAGGTGTAGTTTGCTTTTTGGACTTTTCAGAGCTAGGATTCTTAGTCCCTCATAGGTGTTTGTTGTCTGAAACTTCTAGTTTGGGATGAGTAGTTGGATATTTCAGGCTTTTCTGAGCTAAGGTTTCTTAGTATTTCGTAGGTGAAGCTTCCACGTCAGTTTTAAGTTCACCAAGACATAAAAAATTTAAAGTTCAGTTCTAATTTTTCCATAGAAGATAGGAAAAGTTATACTATGATTGTGATTATTTTCTATGAAGATAGAAAGTTTCACTTTAATTCTAAATTTTCTTAAATTCAGTTCCAACTTTTCTCAAAGAGATGAAAAAATTTAAAGTTCAATTTAAAATTTTCTCAACGAAGTCAAGGAAAGTTCAAGTTCTCTTCTGAATTTTCTCAATGAAAAAGAAATTAGTCATTGATCTTTTCTATTTTTCCAAATAATATAAAAATTTTCCACTTTAGTTCAGATCTGTCTCGAAGAGATGAAAAATTTAAAATACTGTTCCAAATTTTTCACAAAAGATAAAAAAGTTCAAGTTCTCTTCGGAATTTTACCAAAGAACACAATTCAATTCTAATTTCTCCAGAGAAAACAAAAATCTTCCACTTCAGTTCTTTATTTCACAAAAAAACAAAGAAATTTAGAGTTCAATTCTAAATTATTCGGTGGAAGATAGAAAAAGTAATACCATACTTGTGAATATTTTCACGGAAGATAAAAAGTTCTAGTTCAATTTAGAACTTTCTCAACGAAGTGAAGAAAAGTTCAAGTTCTCTACTGAATTTTACCAAAGAACACAATTCAATTCTAATTTCTCCAGAGAAAATAAAAATCTTCCACTTAAGTTCTTTATTACACAAAGACATAAAGAAATTTAAAGTTCAATTCTAAATTTTTCAGTGGAAGATAGAAAAAGTAATACCATACTTGTGAATATTTTCCCGGAAGATAAGAAGTTCTAGTTCAATTTAAAATTTTCTCAACGAAGTGAAGAAGAATTCAAGTTCTCTTCTGAATTTTACCAAAGAACACAATTCAATTCTAATTTCACCAGAGAAAATAAAAATCTTACACTTCAGTTCTTTATTTCACAAAGACATAAAGAAATTTAAAGTTCAATTCTAGATTTTTCGGTGCAAGATAGAAAAAGTAATACCATACTTGTGAATATTTTTCACGGAAGATAAAAAGTTCTAGTTCAATTTAGAACTTTCTCAACGAAGTGAAGAAAAGTTCAAGTTCTCTACTGAATTTTATCAAAGAACACAATTCAATTCTAATTTCCAGAGAAAACAAAAATCTTCCACTTAAGTTCTTTATTTTAGAAAGACATAAAGAAATTTAGAGTTCAATTCTAAATTTTTCGATGGAAGATAGAAAAAGTAATACCATACTTGTGAATATTTTCCCGGAAGATAAACAGTTCTAGTTCAATTCAAAATTTTCTCAACGAAGTGAAGAAGAATTTAAGTTCTCTTCTGAATTTTACCAAAGAACACAATTCAATTCTAATTTCACCAGAGAAAATAAAAATCTTCCACTTCAGTTCTTTATTTCACAAAGACATAAAGAAATTTAAAGTTCAATTCTAAATTTTTCGGTGGAAGATAGAAAAAGTAATACCATACTTGTGAATATTTTCTCGAAGAGATGAAAAATTTAAAATACTGTTCCAAATTTTTCACAGAAGATAAAAAAGTTCAAGTTCTCTTCGGAATTTTACCAAAGAACATAATTCAATTCTAATTTCTCCAGAGAAAACAAAAATCTTACACTTCAGTTCTTTATTTCAGAAAGACATAAAGAAATATAGAGTTCAATTCTAAATTTTTCGGTGGAAGATAGAAAAAGTAATACCATACTTGTGAAAATTTTCCCGGAAGATAAAAAGTTCTAGTTCAATTTAAAATTTTCTCAACGAAGTGAAGAAAAATTCAAGTTCTCTTCTGAATTTTACCAGAGAACACAATTCAATTCTAATTTCACCAGAGACAATAAAAATCTTCCACTTCAGTTCTATATTTCACAAAGACATAAAGAAATTTAAAGTTCAATTCTAAATTTTTCGGTGGAAGATAGAAAAAGTAATACCATACCTGTGAATATTTTCTCGAAGAGATGAAAAATTTAAAATACTGTTCCAAATTTCTCACAGAAGATAAAAAAGTTCAAGTTCTCTTCGGAATTTTACCAAAGAACACAATTCAATTCTAATTTCTCCAGAGAAAACAAAAATCTTCCACTTATGTTCTTTATTTCACAAAGACATAAAGAAATTTAAAGTTCAATTCTAAATTTTTCGGTGGAAGATAGAAAAAGTAATACCATACTTGTGAATATTTTCCCGGAAGATAAAAAGTTCTAGTTCAATTTACAATTTTCTCAACAAAGTGAAGAAAAGTTCAAGTTCTCTTCTGAATTTTACTAAAGAACACGATTCAATTCTAATTTCACCAGAGAAAATAAAAATCTTCCACTTCAGTTCTTTATTTCACAAGGACATAAAGAAATTTAAAGTTCAATTCTAAATTTTTCGGTGGAAGATAGAAAAAGTAATACCATACTTGTGAATATTTTCATGGAAGATAAAAAGTTCTAGTTCAATTTAAAATTTTCTCAACGAAGTGAAGAAAAGTTCAAGTTCTCTTCTGAACTTTACCAAAGAACACACTTCAATTCTAATTTCTCCAGAGAAAATAAAAATCTTCCACTTCAGTTTTAAGTTCCACAATGAAATAAAGAAATTTAAAGTTCTATTCTAAATTTTTAGATGAAAGATAGAAAAAGTAATACTATGATTGTGATTGTTTTCCATGAAGATCAAAAGTTTCACTTTATTTATAATTTTTCTTAAATTCAGTTCTGATTTTTCTCAAAGAGATGAAAAATTTAAAGTTCTGTTCCAAATTTTTCATAGAAGATAGAAAAAGTTATACATTGATTGTGAATATTCAACATGAAGATAAGGAACTCCACTTTAATTCAGAGCTTTCTCGAAGAAGTGCAAAATGTTCAAGTTCTCTTCTGAATTTTCTTAAAGAAGAGAAAAAAGTTAGCTCAATTCTGAATTTTACCAATGAAAATGAAAAAACCTTCCACTTCAGTTCATAATTTCTCAAAGACATAAAAAATTTAAAGTTCAGTTCTAAATTTTTCTGTAGAAGATAGGAAAAGTTATACTATGATTGTGATTATTTTCCAGTGAAGATAAAAAGTTTCACTTTAATTCTAATTTTCTTAAATTCAGTTCCAATTTTTTGCAAAGAGATGAAAACTTTAAAGTTCTGTTCCAAATTTTTCATAGAAGATAGAAAAAGTTATACATTGATTTTGAATCCTCGACATGAAGATAAGGTGCATCACTTTAATTCTGAGTTTTCTCGAAGAAGTGCAAAATGTTCAAGTTCTCTTCTGAATTTTCTTAAAGAAGATAAAAAAGTTAGCTCAATTCTGAATTTTACCAATGAAAAAGAAAAAAGCTTCCACTTCAGTTCTTAATTTCTCAAAGACATAAAAAATTCAAAGTTCTCTTCTAATTTTTCCAAGAAAATAAAAAGGTTCCACTTCAGTTCTGGTTTTTTCTCAAAGAGATGAAAAATTTAAAGTTCTAATCTAATTTTAAATTAAATTTTAGCTCCTTTGTCTTATGGATTTACCCCTCCAATTTTTAAATTAGAAAATGAGTGAATCGTTCTATTATTAAAGACAATCGTTCAAACTCGTTCATCTAACCTCCAAAACAATAGGTTAGGTTAGGTATAAATAAATATTAATAAATAAATAGAAACATTTCTACATGTTTAAGTTAGGTTAGGTTAACCTATCATGAGCGCTCATGATAAGTTAACCTAACCTTTTCTGGAGAGTATGGTTAGGTTAGGTTAGGCTAGATTAAGTTAGGTTAGATTAGGTTAAGTTAAGTTAGGTTAGGTTAGCCTACGTACGCTTCACTTAGGTTAGCTTAGGTTAGGTGAGAGACAGGCAAAAAGTTAGGTGTATGATTAGGTTAGGTTAGATTAAGTTAGGTTAGGTTAAGTTAGGTTAGGCTAGGTTAGCCTACGTACGCGCGCGTACGTAGGCTAACCTAGCCTAACCTAACTTAACCTAGCCTAACTTAATCTAACCTAACCTAACCTAATCATACACCTAACTTTTTGCCTGTCTCTCACCTAACCTAAGCTAACCTAAGTGAAGCGTACGTAGGCTAACCTAACCTAACTTAACCTAACCTAATCTAACCTAGCTTAATCTAGCCTAACCTAACCTAACCATACTCGCCAGAAAAGGTTAGGTTAACTTATCATGAGCGCTCATGATAAGTTAACCTAACCTAACTTAAACATGTAGAAATGTTTCTATTTATTTATTAATATTTATTTATACCTAACCTAACCTATTGTTTTGGAGGTTAGATGAACGAGTTTGAACGATTGTCTTTAATAATAGAACGTTTCACTTATTTTCTAACTTAAAAATTTGAGGGGTAAATCCATAAGACAAAGGAGCTAAAATTTAATTTAAAATTAGAATAGAACTTTAAATTTTTCATCTCTTTGAGAAAAAACCAGAACTGAAGTGGAACCTTTTTATTTTCTTGGAAAAATTAGAAGAGAGCTTTGAATTTTTTATGTCTTTGAGAAATTAAGAACTGAAGTGGAAGCTTTTTTCATTTTCATTGGTAAAATTCAGAATTGAGCTAACTTTTTTATCTTCTTTAAGAAAATTCAGAAGAGAACTTGAACATTTTGCACTTCTTCGAGAAAACTCAGAATTAAAGTGATGCACCTTATCTTCATGTCAAGGATTCAAAATCAATGTATAACTTTTTCTATCTTCTATGAAAAATTTGGAACAGAACTTTAAATTTTTCATCTCTTTGCAAAAAATCGGAACTGAATTTAAGAAAATTAGAATTAAAGTGAAACTTTTTATCTTCACTGGAAAATAATCACAATCATAGTATAACTTTTCCTATCTTCTACAGAAAAATTTAGAACTGAACTTTAAATTTTTTATGTCTTTGAGAAATTATGAACTGAAGTGGAAGATTTTTTCATTTTCATTGGTAAAATTCAGAATTTAGCTAACTTTTTTCTCTTCTTTAAGAAAATTCATAAGAGAACTTGAACATTTTGCACTTCTTCGAGAAAGCTCTGAATTAAAGTGGAGTTCCTTATCTTCATGTTGAATATTCACAATCAATGTATAACTTTTTCTATCTTCTATGAAAAATTTGGAACAGAACTTTAAATTTTTCATCTCTTTGAGAAAAATCAGAACTGAATTTAAGAAAAATTATAAATAAAGTGAAACTTTTGATCTTCATGGAAAATAATCACAATCATAGTATTACTTTTTCTATCTTTCATCTAAAAATTTAGAATAGAACTTTAAATTTCTTTATTTCATTGTGGAACTTAAAACTGAAGTGGAAGATTTTTATTTTCTCTGGAGAAATTAGAATTGAAGTGTGTTCTTTGGTAAAGTTCAGAAGAGAACTTGAAATTTTCTTCACTTCGTTGAGAAAATTTTGAATTGAACTAGAACTTTTTATCCTCCGTGAAAGTATTCACAAGTATGGTATTACTTTTTCTATCTTCCATCGAAAAATTTAGAATTGAACTTTAAATTTCTTTATGTCCTTGTGAAATAAAGAACTGAAGTGGAAGATTTTAATTTCTCTGGTGAAATTAGAATTGAATTGCGTTCTTTAGTAAAATTCAGAAGAGAACTTGAACTTTTCTTCACTTCGTTGAGAAAATTGTAAATTGAACTAGAACTTTTTATCTTCCGGGAAAATATTCACAAGTATGGTATTACTTTTTCTATCTTCCACCGAAAAATTTAGAATTGAAGTTTAAATTTCTTTATGTCTTTGTGAAATAAAGAACTTAAGTGGAAGATTTTTGTTTTCTCTGGAGAAATTAGAATTGAATTGTGTTCTTTGGTAAAATTCCGAAGAGAACTTGAACTTTTTTATCTTCTGTGAAAAATTTGGAACAGTATTTTAAATTTTTCATCTCTTCGAGAAAATATTCACAGGTATGGTATTACTTTTTCTATCTTCCACCGAAAAATTTAGAATTGGACTTTAAATTTCTTTATGTCTTTATGAAATATAGAACTGAAGTGGAAGATTTTTATTTTCTCTGGTGAAATTAGAATTGAATTGTGTTCTCTGGTAAAATTCAGAAGAGAACTTGAATTTTTCTTCACTTCGTTGAGAAAATTTTAAATTGAACTAGAACTTTTTATCTTCCGGGAAAATATTCACAAGTATGGTATTATTTTTTCTATCTTCCACCGAAAAATTTAGAATTGAACTCTAAATTTCTTTATGTCTTTGTGAAATAAAGAACTGAAGTGTAAGATTTTTGTTTTCTCTGGAGAAATTAGAATTGAATTATGTTCTTTGGTAAAATTCCGAACAGAACTTGAACTTTTTTATCTTCTGTGAAAAATTTGGAACAGTATTTTAAATTTTTCATCTCTTCGAGACAGATCTGAACTAAAGTGGAAAATTTTTATATTATTTGGAAAAATAGAAATGATCAATGACTAATTTCTTTTTCATTGAGAAAATTCAGAAGAGAACTTGAACTTTCCTTGACTTCGTTGAGAAAATTTTAAATTGAACTTTAAATTTTTTCATCTCTTTGAGAAAAGTCGGAACTGAATTTAAGAAAATTTAGAATGAAAGCGAAACTTTCTATCTTCATAGAAAATAATCACAATCATAGTAAAACTTTTCCTATCTTCTATGGAAAAATTAGAACTGAACTTTAAATTTTTTATGTCTTGGTGAACTTAAAACTGACGTGGAAGCTTCACCTACGAAATACTAAGAAACCTTAGCTCAGAAAAGCCTGAAATATCCAACTACTCATCCCAAACTAGAAGTTTCAGACAACAAACACCTATGAGGGACTAAGAATCCTAGCTCTGAAAAGTCCAAAAAGCAAACTACACCTCCCAAATCATAATTTTCTGAAAGCACACACCTATGAAATGCTAAGAAATCTAGCTCAGAAAAGTCAAAATAGCAAACCACTCATTCCCAAATCATAGGTTTCAGTCAACACACACCTACGAAAGGCTAAGAAATCCAGCTCAGAAAAGTCAAAAAATAGCAACCCACACATCCCAAATCATAGGTGTCAGACACCACATACCTACGAAAGACTAAGAAATCTGGTTATGAAAAGTCAGAAATAGCAAATTGCATACCTCAAATCATAAGTTTCAGACAACACACACATATGAAATACTAAGAAACCTTAGCTCAGAAAAGCTTGAAATAGCAAACTATTCATCCCAAACTATAGGTTTCAGACAACAAACACCTATGAGGGACTAAGAATCCTAGCTCTGAAAAGTCTAAAAAGCAAACTACAAATCCCAAATCATAATTTTCTGACAGCACACACCTATGAAAGGCTAAGAAACCTAGCTCAGAAAAGTCAAAAATAGCAAATTAACCATCCCAAATCATAGGTTTCAGACAACACATACCTATGAAAGGCTAAGAAATCCAGCTCAGAAAAGTCAAAAATAGCAACCCACCAATCCCAAATCATTGGTTTCAGACAACACACATCAACAAAAGACTAAGAAATCTAGCTTAGAAAAGCCCGAAATAGTAATTTACATATCCCAAATCATAAGTTTCAGACAACATTCACCTACGAAATACTATGAAACCTTAGCTCAGAAAAGCCTGAAATAGCAAATTACACACCTCAAATCATAAGTTTCAGAGGACACACACCTACGAAATACTAGGAAACCTTAGCTCAGAAAAGCCTGAAATAGCAAACTACTCATCCCAAACTATAGGTTTCAGACAACAAACACCTATGAGGGACTAAGAATCCTAGCTCTGAAAAGTCCAAAAAGCAAAACTACAAATCCCAAATCATAGGTTTCAGACAACACACACCAACGAAAGACTAAGAACCTTATATCCCAAATCATAGGTTTCAGTCAACACACACCAACAAAAGACTAAGAAATCTAACTTAGAAAAGCCCGAAATAGTAATTTACATATCCCAAATCATAAGTTTCAGACAACATTCACCTACGAAATACTATGAAACCTTAGCTCAGAAAGGCCTGAAATAGCAAATTAGACACCTCAAGTCATAAGTTTCAGACAACACACACCTATGAAATACTAAGAAACCTTAGCTCAGAAAAGCCTGAAATAGCAAACTACTCATCCCAAACTATAGGTTTCAGACAACAAACACCTATGAGGGACTAAGAATCCTAGCTCTGAAAAGTCCAAAAAGCAAAACTACAAATCCCAAATCATAGGTTTCAGACAACACACACCAACGAAAGACTAAGAAATCTAGCTTAGAAAAGCCCGAAATAGTAATTTACATATCCCAAATCATAAGTTTCAGTCAACACACACCCACGAAAGGCTAAGAAATCCAGCTTTGAAAAGTCCAAAAGCAAACTACTCATCCCAAACTATAGGTTTCAGACAACAAACACCCATGAAAGGATAAGAAATCTAGCTCAGAAAAGTCAAAAATAGTAATTTACATATCCCAAATCATAAGTTTCTGACAACACACACCTATGAAAGGCTAAGAAACCTAGCTCAGAAAAGTCAAAAATAGCAAACTACTCATCCCAAACTATAGGTTTCAGACAACAAACACCTATGAGGGACTAAGAATCCTAGCTCTGAAAAGTCCAAAAAGCAAAACTACAAATCCCAAATCATAGGTTTCAGACAACACACACCTACGAAATACTAAGAAACCTTAGCTCAGAAAAGCTTGAAATAGCAAACTACTCATCCCGAACTTTAGGTTTCAGACAACAAACACCTATGAGGGACTAAGAATCCTAGCTCTGAAAAGTCCAAAAAGCAAAACTACAAATCCCAAATCATAGGTTTCAGACAACACACACCAACGAAAGACGAAGAAATCTAGCTTAGAAAAGCCCGAAATAGTAATTTACATATCCCAAATCATAAGTTTCAGTCAACACACACCTACGAAAGGCTAAGAAATCCAGCTCTGAAAAGTCCAAAAGCAAACTACTCATCCCAAACTATAGGTTTCAGACAACAAACACCTATGAAAGGCTAAGAAATCTAGCTCAGAAAAGTCAAAAATAGTAATTTACATATCCCAAATCATAAGTTTCTGACAACACACACCTATGAAAGGCTAAGAAACCTAGCTCAGAAAAGTCAAAAATAGCAAACTACTCATCCCAAACTATAGGTTTCAAAAAATATTAAAAAATGGGGGAGGGAAGGGGAGGGGAGGAGGGGAGGGGAGGAGGGATGGGGGGGGGAAGGTGAGGAGGGGGAGGAGAGGGAGGGAGAGGGAGAGGGACCCTTTGGGGGCCAAGGGGGGGAGGGGGCCTTTGGGGCCTGGGGGGTCCTTTGGGGGTCTGGGGGACCCTTGAGGTCCGGGTGGCCCTTTGGGAGTCCGGTGGACCTTTGAGGACCTGGGGGGGCTACCCTCGGGGTTGGGGTGGGGTATGAGGACCCTTCGGGGTTGGGGTGGGGTATGAGGACTCTTTGGGGTTGTGGTAGGGGACCTCACAACACTGTGCAAATGGAACTTGTGTATTATGACGACCAGAGAGTTTCACCCTCAAATCCTCTTCTAAAATCATCTTTTAATTCATCTTTTAAAATGTCTCTAACTGTTTCGCCGAAATAATTCCCTAAAACGGTTTCGTCCAAATAATCCCTAATCGTAACTTCAGCGTATTCCTTTTGTTTTTGGCATCTCTGCGCTGACGCATTTGAAATTTCTAGGAAACCCTTTCCTACGTTAATCTCTTCATCTCATAAATTTCCTAGCTACACTATTAAGGTTTCGTTAGAATATCAATTTATCTCTCCGACTTAAAGCTCAGTGAAGCCGTATTTAAAAATGGAATTTCTATCTCTTTAGACTCCCGCATAATTCTAATTCCTGACAGTAAAGATCAATGAAGCCCTATTTAAAAATAGAATATTAATTTTTCTCTCTGACCTAAAGAACGTTTATCCCTCAGACCTAAGATTAAAGAAACCATAATGTTTCTTAATTCCCCCTTCGTGAATCAATACATTCCCCTAGCGATTATGTAAATCAGTTTCTCAGGTTAGGTTAGCCTAAAGATCAAAGAAGCCATGTTTGTTTCTTAATTCCCCTTTCGTAAATCAATACATTCCCCCACCGATTATGTAAATCCATTTCTCAGGTTAGGTTAGCCTAAAGATCAAAGAAGCCATGTTTGTTTCTTAATTCCCCATTCGTGAACCAATAATTCCCCCACCGATTATGTAAATCACCCCAATGTCATTACACCTGGAAATTCTGTTTTTTCATTCTCACTGAGAAAACCATAAACCACGTGGTCCTGTCACGAGCTCATGAGGCCTAGACATAAATTGCTGTTGACATCCATAAATGTGAGAAAGTTCCTGTTTTTTCATTCTCACTGACAAAACCATAAAACAGACATAAATTGCTGTTGACATCCATAAATGTGAGAAAGTTCCTGTTTTTTCATTCTCACTGACAAAAACCATAAAACAGACATGAATTGCTGTTGACATCCATAAATGTGAGAAAGTTCCTGTTTTTTCATTCTCACTGACAAAAACCATAAAACAGATATGAATTGCTGTTAACAACCATAAATGTGAGAAAGTTCCTGTTTTTTCATTCTCACTGACAAAAACCATAAAACAGACATGAATTGATGTTGACATCAATGACAAACATCAAATAAATTGACCAACACACATAACCATCCAAGAAAACAACCATAAAAGTGAGAAAATTCATGTTTTTTCAAGTGAGAAAATTCCTGTTTTTCATTCTCACTGACAACGAACAGACATAAAACATGCATAAATTATGTAAAAAAGTTGTAGGTGGCAGCAGGGGTGAATCGTGGGATCAATAGGGGCCATTCTACTTATAGGACGAACATAATTATTGCTTGGCACTTTATGCAACATATTTTTGAAAACAAAAACCGTTTCAAATAACCTGGCTCGTGATATGGCCATTCTACTCCTATATTTCAACTTCACTCCTTATTTTCATCAGAAAAACTTTTTTTTAAACTATATTTTGGTCGTTCTTGGGTTTTAAAAATACGCGCAATAAACCTTACAAAAAGATCATTGTCTAAGTTAAAATGAGTTTCGCAGCTGTCTTAAACTTCACTTTAAAAAGTCTGCAATTTCGTCTAATAAAGAGCCCAATGGGTATCTTTATCCTTGGTATCTTTGAGTTGTGGATAAAAATCAGTAATTTATAAAATACTGTCCTAAATGAAATATTTACAGATTTTAGAAAATTGAAGCATCATTAAAAGAATTAAGATGTGAAGAATTTACAGAAATCTGTGTTACTGTCGCTGCAATTTTCTGCCGCCATGCCGCAAAGAGTTTTGAACTCCTCTTAAGAAAACATAATTACATTATTTTTTCTTCTTTGACTTTAACATTCTTGGAGAACGGATCATTAAAATTATACTATTATAAAAATAAAACGCTTATGGAAGAGCATTCTCCACAGTCAGGGGGCAGTACCCTTCCCCTGTCTCCAAATGAGGAGCCTGAGCGGGACGTCTAAACCAGTGACCAAGTCATGCACACCTTGATAGGGTCTGAAAAGCAAAACCCAAATTGTGAAAACTACGCTTAATTACAAATTTCGACGCAGATACGATATCCCACTGCCCCGCTTGAGCAGGAGAAAGAAAAAGCACATCAGGGTTTGAAGCTCTTTTTTGAAATTGTGAAAGTCTGTTTTAGAACTTTACCTACACTATTAGGATAAACATAAATAGTATATATCATTATTCCTGAATAAGTTTCGAACTTGAGTAAAATAATTTTTCTTTAGGCAGTTTTTTTCAAAAATCGTTTTTCATTTCCTCTCACTAAGAGGACTTGGACAAGGCTGAATTCAAAAGGAACTTTTTAAGCATCCGGTTAACGACCCTTGGCCATAGAAATATCACTGGTACACAGCACAAAATCCCATTTTTTGGCCCTATGTGCCACTTTAGGCAAGTGTTGTAAAACAAAGTTCACGCTAAGCATATAAATGTAAATATTAGCTTTCAAATGAGCTCTTAGACAACTTTACACAATTTTTCGGTTCCCTGTTAGTGCTGGATGAACAAAAATATTTTTTTTTTTTGTCCATTTGGTAGCTTTTTTTCAGAACGTGTTTTTTAGTTTTCACTTACTAGGGGGGTTAAGAGAGGTATTTGACCAGGGACGGAATTTTCTATCGGGCAGGGGGGCAACTACCCTTCACAAACCTCGGTTTGCCCCCCCCCCCCCAGCTGAAATTTAATGTCTTCAAAAATCTTATTAAAACTAAGATAATTCTGCATAATTCAAGCATCAACAGAAACATTATAGTACTTTCATAGTACTATATTTTACCTTTATGGTACCAAATAGCTCATTTTTCAGTTTTTAATGTCATTTTCACTTGATTTGGGAAAATTGGCTCCAACTTTGCTTCCTCCCCCCCAGAGTTTTGACGAAATGACGCCACAGTATTTGACAAGAGGGAGAGTTGTGAACCTCCAGTTAAACGTTTCCAATCTTATAGATTATAATAGCTCTCTTTTTATGCCTCCAGTTTTTTAACTCCGGAAAATGGCATAAATAATGAGGATTTTGGTAAAATATGGCACTTTACGATGACGTTATCCAGTTAATTACCAAAAAAAAAAAGTTGATATGATTAATAGCTTCAAATTGAGCTATTAAACATCCCTCTGTAATATTTATGCAGCTGAATTATGAAACTCATTAGGGGAACTGTGAGGGGGATTATACATAAGCAGTTATTAGGTTTAAGTTCGTCGGCCGTGTAAATTATGATCGTACCCTCTCCATATTTCCCAGCCTTTCCACTCTAGAAATAGGACCAAAGAGTACAATTTTGGTGGCATATGGCACTTTGTGATACCGTTACCGAGTCAAATTTAACAGGATTTATAAAAACCCTGTATACATAACAATTATTTTGTTAATGACTCCTTAAATAGCTCTCTATGATTTTCTAGCCCACCCCACCCACATACGGCGAAGAAAAAAAAATGAGACATATCACGGCTTCCCATGCAAAAAAGGCATTTTAGTTGTAGTTCATGGTAACTGTTATTATTCTGTGTGCGGTAAAAATTGCATAAACAGTGCAATTTTGTTTCCATCTGACGCCAGGGTTTCAGGCTTCTTGACAAAATTATAATAATTTGTTTTCGCAAAAAAGTTTTATCATTAAAATTAAACAAAATAAAAGTTGCTTTTACTGAGTCAGCTTTAAATGGAATTTTTTTTGATCCACAGTATTTATCGAAATACTTTTTAAATATCTGATTACAAGGAAATGTGGTTCGCTCTTTGCTCGGATGCAGCTATCACTGCAACCATGACAATAGCCAATTTTTTTCAGGGAAAGTTAAGAGAAATGTGATCTAACCCCCATTAAATTCACGTTCTATACTAAGGCATACAATAGCCCATAACTCCTAAAGTAGTTTCAAAATTTTGAAACAGCCATTTTGTTCAACGTCGTTGAAAGTTCTGGAAATTAGGTCTGCAATAAACACAGCATAGCTGATTACGAGTGGTGTTTTCGACTAGTAATAGTCAGAAAGAAAACAGCATTTCAATCACTGTATATATAATTAGTTTACAGTGTAATTATATATACAGTGATTTCAATATATAAGATAGGTTTTAAAGAGGTTTGCTTGATTGCGACTGTGAATGTTTGCGACTGCGACTATGACTATTTTTTTTTCTTTTTCTTCTTCGTGTGTTTAGTTGTTGTGTATTTTTTATGTTTGTTATTTTGTACAGGCAATTTTTTTCTGTTTTTTTCGTTTTTTTTCTGACAAAACTCATGTTGACTTCATTATTACTTTTCACCTAAGTTAGATAAAATGTTTTGTATGGTTTTCAAATATGGTTCTGAAGCATGGGTGCTCCGAAAAACCGAGGAAGATTTGCTAGATGTGTTCGACGGAAATTGCCTACGAATTGCTTTGGGTACCCTACTGACTGACCGTATTTCAAACAGTAGACTGAACTATAAGGGTGGTTCAATCCCGCTTTCTAGGGATATAATGAGAGAAAAGTTAAGATGGCTAGGGCAGGTTCTGCGATGAAAGATTACAGATTGCCAGAGATTGTTCTTTTCGGCCAGCCGTCTAGGGCTAAACGGGAGGTCGTCTGTGGTTGGGGTGGGAGGATGTCGTAAAGAAAGATTTAAGGAAAAATGGAGCTTCTTGGGAGGGTGTAAAGAGGCAGGCTTTGAATAGATTAGGATGCAAGAGGAGCGTGCATAGCTGTGTTGGCCTCAAGTGGTCTGGTGCTGCGATGTGAGTTGTTAGTAGTAAAAGTAGCAGGCTATAGTGTATATTTTCAATCCTCGGAATGAGGAAATTATTAATTGAAAAAAATCTAAGTTTTTCTGATGGAATAAATCTAACACTATTTCAACATTTCCTGCAAGATGCAAAACAATTGATTAATAGACCTGCTCTTTGAATTTTGCAAGATTTGCACGATTCGACGTTTGCAAGATTTAAGATTTACAAGATTTGACAATGAGTCGACAATTGTCAACGTTTCAGATGCCGTTTTTTCAACGTTTCTGCGTCAAATTTTTTTACATGGACATTTAGCAAGCCCATTGCCCGACATTACGGCAGCTGGGATAGAACTTTCGGTCCCGTACTGTCAAGAAGAGATCAATCCACCATTAAAAACCATTAAAAAACAAAAACAAAATAAATATATTTTTAAAAATACATTTTTTTTATATTAAACTTTTCCTGCAAGATGTACAACAATTGATTAATAGACCTGCTCTTTGACTTTTGCAAGATTTACCCCCATCCCCTCCCCCTGCGCTTCCAAAATAAGTTGCTTTTTCTTAAATAAGTGACCTTATAAGTCTTATATAACTTGGCCAAACAGGTATAATAATAGCAATAATAATATTTTTCCCACCATTCTTACAAAAGCTAGGTATGAAAAGAAAGCATAAATCATCAAGGACACAAAAATCAAATCAGAAGACACAAAAACACGAGAAAATGAACCTAACAGATGAAAAAAAATCTTTCTATTTATTTGATTTCAATATTAGACTAGTAAATATGGTAATACCTCATTAGACGGCACTCGAACATTTTCTTGGCTTGAGTAATCAGCTCTTCTGTTAGTGGCTCATCATTCACTTCTATCTAATAATGCGGCACAACAGTAGCAGCAGACATAATATGTCTAAATTATATTCGATTAGTAATTACAGTAGTATTACCTGGCGAGATGGCACTTTGACATTGCATGGACCTCAGTAGTTTGTTCTTCTGGTTGTGGTTCATCGCTTACTCCTAAATTACAATGCAGCACACCAGATGTCTGTCTAAATTAGGCTGACTTCAATATTAGATTAGTAATTATAGTAGTATTACCCGGCGAGACACCACTCTGACATCATCTTGACTTGAATAATCTGTTTTTTAGTTAGTGGCTCATTACTCACTCTTATCATGTAATGAGGTACACCAGTTGTAGCAGATATAATCTATTTACACTAGATTCCATATTCAATTAGTAATTGTTGTAGACTTACCTAGCGAGACGGCACTCTGACATCATCTTGACTTGAGCAATCTGTTCTTCTGTTAGTGGCTCATCACTCGCTCCTATCTTATAATGTGGCACACCAGTTGCAGCAGATATGATATGTTTAATCGACTCTTCAGGTTCCGGTACATGAGCTGATTTGAAATTTTCAGTCCAAGTTTTTAGCTGTTTTAACGAAGAAGATTCATTGAGGCTTGTGGTTACTGAACTATACAGGTGACTGCCCAAAGTTTGAAAACTAGATGTTTTCAATTTTCTTTTTACTATTGTTGTCAGTACTTGCATAGCCTCCAAAATATCAGTTTTAAGGTTCTGAAAAGATTAAAATAATTTTAATTGAGGTGGTAATAGAATATTCTATTTTGGATTCCTGAAAAAGGTAAGTTGTAAATTAATCTAAATGAAACGATTAAGACTCTTTTTGTGTACATAATTTGTGACACAATCAATTTATTGAAAATACAAGGTCAAATATTGAACACTGAGCGGCAGGGCTGTATCCAGGATTTTTTTTCGGAGGGGGGGGGGTGTTTACTAAAAATAAACTTTAAAAAACGCATCAAACATTTGTATATGTTATTTTTGAATGTTTTACGAGTCAGACAAACCTTTGGTCGACTGAGGGGTTCAAACCCCTTACTCCTTCCCATGGGAGCCCATATGGGGGGGGGGGGGAAGGGGGGCGCCAGCCTCCCTGGCTGAATGACGGTGTCATGTATTTTTAATTAAAAAAAAACTTTTTCCACAGAATAAATTTTAAAAGAAAAGTTGTGCTCTATTAAGTCAAAAATGGGCAAAAATAAAGTCAAATATTTTCCAAGCGTAAAACTACCACAAATCACTATCAACAATTAAATGAAACCCAAAACAAACAAAAAATATAATAAATAGCCGAGTAAAACTAAAAAACGAGCAAAAATTAACATTACTAGGGCTGATAACCCTCATGCCTTCTCAAGCAAGGGCAGATCCAGGATTTTTTTTCGGGGAAGGGGGGGTTACTAATTTTTGACTCAGTTTTCGACTAATTTTACTGATTTTTACCTAGGTTTTACTAATTTTCGACTTATTTTCGACTCGGTCAAAAATTTCGGGGGGGGGGGCGGGTTCAAACCGGGTAACCCCCCCTGCATACGGCCTTGTTCTCAAGACCAGAACATAACTTAGGCTTTACTGAAAAAAAGAAACAACAAAAAAACAAATGACTGTGGATTGTCAGTTATACCTATAAAATCAAAACGAAGTGCCGATTAGACCAGGTAAGCTCCCCCCTAAAATTCAGCCTATGGACATCCATGCCCCTTCCCCCACAATACGGCCTTGCTAAGCGGTAAAAATGCATAGATCCTCAAGAGCTATTGATGCTGCACAGGGTGTTGACAATTGTCAACGTTTCAGTTGCCGTTTTTTCAACGTTTTAATGTTTCTGCGTAAAATTTTTTTACAGGGACATGTAGCAAGCCCATGGCCCGACCTTACGGCAGCTAGGACAGAACGTTGGGTCCTGTACTGTCAAGCAGAGATCAATCCACCGCACTATTGCTAGGCGCTAAAAACCATTGAAAAAACAAAATAAAAATATATTTAAAGATATATATATATATATATATATATATATATATATATATATATATATATATATATATATATATATATATATAAGGCCGTATCCAGGGGAGTTACCGGTTTGACCCCCCCCCCCCGAAATTTACGGTTGAACCCCCTCCGGAAATTAGTCTAAAAAATACCTGTAAAGGTATTTTTACAGGTAAATACCTGTAAAAATTTGGTAAACCCCCGATTTAGTTGCCATTCGGAAAGGCCACCCGTCGTGTCTGAGAAGAAGACAATTTTATGTGAGTTGCCATTTGGAAAGGCCACCCGTCTTTTCGAGAAGAAATCTTTAGACTTTGAAACAAAACAAAATTTCAAAAAAAAGTAAATTGGGAAAAAAGCAAAAAGAGGTGTTGTTTGCCAGTGATTTGTAGAACATGGATAATATAGTGACTGATAGAATCAAAGTCTTCCAGAAATGGGGCCATTACCTTGCCACTTTTCTTGGTATATACATACTTGATCGCTGTTTGGGTCCCCTTTTGCAACAAAAAATATTTTCCAAAGGTATCATGGCTTTAACCCTTGTCCTCAGCAAATGTCTTATTACCATAAAAAGGGTCTAGAGCCACAGTCTTGTAGCCCCTACCCTACCACGTTCAAGCTTTACAGACAGGGTAAAACCCCTACGAGTTGACGTGGCATTACTGTTATTCATACGTTCTGCGAAACTGTCACGTGTGCTAGGACGTATATAGGGGGGGGGGGTAGAGGGTTTTAACCCCACCGAAATGTTTGTCTGACTCTTAAAAGTGTAGAAAAAATGAATAAGAACAAATTTTTGATGCGTTTTTTTACTTTTTTTTATAAAAATCCCCTCAAAAATCCTTTTGTAACCCTTCCCCCTTAGAAATTCTGGACACGACTCTGCATGGGCGTTAACCAATGTTAAGTGAAATGAAAGTGAAAATATTCTATGCCTAATTCAAGAAACAGGTAGGATATACATTGAATTATAAAATAGCTTCAATTTCACTATCTATACTAATCAGCCTTGTGAATATCCTTCGGGCTAGAAAGCGGTAATGAAGCTTCAAAATATTGGAAAAGAAAACAACAATTAATCTCCTTTAAGAAAAAGATAAGAATTAAACTGTATTCTTAATAACTATATGCCCAGTTAATAAGAAAAAAGTGGCAACAATACCCACGAACAACAGACCGGGCACACTGAACCCGGTGTAGCCAGAAAGAATGCTCGGAGGGTTGACATTCATCCAAAAATGTGAACAATCATACGAAATACTGTAAGAAATTAAATAAATTAAAAGACTGTTTTTGCAGCAGATAACCATGTACACTGGATCTTCAGCCCCGTACCCCTCCCCCGAATATCTCGTGATTGCAATAACTTCTTTCGTTTTCGTACCATTCATTTTTTTTTTCTCTAAATCTTTGCTCTACCCTAACCCCTCCACTGAATAATCTACTACTCACGTAATATAACGTCCTTGTACTTGACCAACCTTTGGGCTTTAGAGCGGAAAAATGAAATTCGATACAGCGTTCATTTAAACATCAGCCAATTTCTTTGTGGTCAATTATTATTTTGGATTACATTCTATTTTCATTTAACGACCTAAGTACAGAGTGGCTTTTTTCTAATTAATTATAGAATTAACGACTAGCATTTTTTAGTGTTAAAATAGAAAGAAAGAAAAAAGGTGCAGTAATAGATGAATTACTAGTGTTCGCGCAGTTCATCTTTCTGTTTCTGCGCAGCTTAATTTATGTTTCGTTGAAAGTGATTGTTAAGATTAAAAAAGGTAGCGGTAAAAGATAGGGGAAAGTAAAATAAAGAATAAAAATCAAATAGGGAAAGAAGACTCCTTTATGGATAACGCCAAAGGGCGTGGGAAACTATTAGGAATTAAAAGTAATGCTGCTTCCGAAAATAAAATAGCCAAAACCAGGCCAGGATTTACGAATAGGCCCAGTAAGTACGGGCTGGACTTCTGTAATTTATCGTCAAAGCGTCAAGTACACTTTGCTACTGCGCTGCCTATTCACAGAAAAGTGATTTTAAAACAGAACTGCAAGATAAATTGTATCAGATAAATTGTACCAGTTTTTCGACGAAAGTTGTACCACAAGAGATTGATTTGTCCCATCTGAACAGTAGGTTAAAAATTCGCAGCTCGCGTCGCTTTGCGATGCTCGCCGGTAGTTATGTTCAATTGATTTCGCTGAAAACTGAGAAAAAGTTCTAGGGCAAGAGCAGGAAAAATAAACCAACGTCAGTAGCAACCTCATAGCCTGAAATATGAAGAATGCTTTTATAGACCTTCTCAACTTAACGAAATAGCAGACCCAAACCGCTAAAAGCATTTTAGAAGAAGGTATCACTAAAACTTTCTGAAAGCGTTCTCGAATCTGATTGATGGGGTTAATCCTTTCTTTCGGAATTTTGGGCATTAAGGCGAATAATGCATAAAGTTAGAAGCCCAATAACGTAGTGTCAACAACTTATAATCAACCTATAGGATGAGTAACAAGCGCCAGAAGCTACAGACAAAAAATATCAGCAATCATGTTATGAACATGGCAAACAGCATAGATTCCCATGGGTCCATGGACTAGGCTACCCACCGGTGAGTTACGCGTTGACCGAATAATTCACTGGTTATCCTACATAAGTTCTCGGTCAATTCTACTAATCAGAACTAAATTAAATTAAGAGAAGTACTCGACTATATTGCACAAAAAATCAAGTTGAACCGTACAAAGGTAATAAAACTGTAACATTAAAAAAAAGAGGAACATTTGGGCTAGTTGGTCATTTTTTCTGTTGTTTCTTCTTGCAGCAAGGCTTTTTCATATTCCCTTCCACAGTTTTTCCACTCTCAACGCAGAACCGTTTACAAGGGTGGTGTGCAGTTCTTTGAGACGATCCGTTTTGCACTGAGAAGCCTGTTCAAGGTGGTGAAACCGAGACGATTGTCAATGCTGGTTTTGTTCAGATTGACAGCTGAGAAAGATCACTCAGCAGCAGCTGAAGCGTGTGCGACAACAAGTAGGCTTAAAGTGAAACGCCCGAGCAGAGGAAAATGCTTTGACCCATTCACATCTTTTTGCCTGTAAACCCGAGTTCAAAACACGGCTGGATCTGAGTCAATCGAAGTACCAAGATCAGAGCAAAAGGGTAATCTCTTCCACTCTTGGAGAAGATCTTCCAGATCATTGTCAATCAGTAAATTCGGAAACTGTGCCTGAACTGGTGCCAGGTTTGGCTCATCTTACTCTCTTCCCATAGCATAGGAGGAAGCCTATCAAAGTTCCTTACCGATGAATACTTGGAGTTGAAAAAACGCTTTCTCATATCATCACAGAGCACGATCAAAAATTTCCCACACTCTTTTTTAAACACAACTTCAGCAGATAGAGATACCTTTTCTTTGGCAAAAATCACTTCCACTCGGCCCCCACATTCCACGTTCTTGACATCGACGTACTAGTTGGTGTCATGTGGGCTTATGAGACGAGAATCACTTTCTTTGGTATAACTAGGCAACAAAAATTGGGATGCTATTGTCATGTACACTTCAGAAAAACGATTACAGACAAGACGAATCTGGGTCTCTTCTGCCTGAAATTGCTTGTTTAGGTCTTCGATATACTTCGAAATATACACCAGAAAGGCACAGTAAGCTTTGAAAACCGCTGACAGCATGTTTTTTAGTATGACAGTGGCCTTCCTCGGCTTCTTGGTCTCTTTAAGACTTTACGCAAGGAAGAATAAAGTCAAGTAATCCCACTGCTCCAAATATCGAGCTACAACGGTTTGTCTAGACAACAATCGAGTTGTTATATGTCTCAAAATTCGATGTTCTTTCAATTCCATTTACTTTTGCAATTCTAAAATCTCACTGGCCCATTTTGGGCTGCGACAAATATAGCCGTATACATTGCTGAATTTTTATAAGTCACAAGAAGGAGTCTCTTACAGGAAAACTCACAAGATGTGAACGATGTTAAAATTTGGATTGTACCAAAAATTTTTCAAATGTACCGTTTTGTACCAGGACTTCTAAATTGTACCAAAAATAGTACAATTGTACCGGGTAGGTAACGCTGGACAGCAATTCCGTAGCTGCTTATAAACTGTCAGATATCTCCCAAGAATGGCAACTGAGAGCTCGGTATCATCTCTCTCTTGCATTACTTTTAGCTCATCACTTGCCTTCTGTTCAGGGCCCCCCACCATCCCGAATTTTGGGAGATTTCACCGTAAATCGCTTGGACCTAGGGGCACAAAAGACTTAAATCCGGCCCTGACCAAAACCATCAAGGGTTTGCGGATTTTGTTCCTTTTTGTAGCCCATTTTATAATGCTACATACTTGTCCATTCGATACCATTAGGTGAGAGCAGCTCTTCCGAAGAGTAAACAATAAAACAAAAGAGTAGTACTGTCTGGTCTCTTATTTTAGGTTATTTTACCGAAAAATAATCATGTAAAGAGGGGGAATTTGAATAGATTGGGATACAGGAGGATCAAGCACAGCTATGTCGGCCTCAGGTGGGTTGACAGGCGTGAAGCGCGGCTGTGTTGTACTTGGCTTGGAGCTGTAGTGAGTTGTTAGTAGTAGTAGCAGTATTAATAGTCACGTTTATGACAATTTACTCCAGCCCCTCCCCACCCCCTAATGGTTCCATATAAAGCCCTAATAATAGGCCCGTTTTTTTGCACTAAGAACTTACATCTAAGATCTCACATCTTTCTGCAAAGATTTCCGTTCTTTTAACTCATCTTTGTTCTAAGATCTTACAGCTCACTGATGTTAGCAAAAAGTGTGAAGGACACCATCTTTCTACCATATAGAACAATGATGAGAGAACTTTGATGATATACTCATCATTGTTCTTAGACCGCTGATCAGAACAGAATGATGAAAGACGTTTGCAAAAGAACGCTATAAGATGTAAGATCTTAGTGCTAAGATTTCACTTTTAAGCGTTCTTTGTCACAAGATGTAAGATCTTAGCACAAAGATGAGTAAAAGAACGGCCCTAATGTACTTGGCATACATCTCCGAATAAGTAGGGCTTCCCCCAAACAGGCTAGAAAGTCGCAATGGTACACTCGTGATGATTGGGGTAAAGCTGATCTTGTGCTATATAGAACGGTTCTAGATTCTGTGCTTTCAAAAATTAAGATCCCTTTTCAGCTACTTGAACACGGTTGTTGTGAAGACCGAATTGGGCTTAATATTTTTACTGAGGAGTTAATTCATTGTATGAAAGTAGGACAGAATTACGCTGTACCTGTTTCGAGAGTTCGTCCTGGCACGCGAAAGTCGGGATGGTCAAACCCACAAGTAAAAGCAGCAAAAAATCGTGCCAAACAGTGCTATCGGAAATGGAATTCGCAAGGTGGACCTAGATCCGGGACGCTTTTCCGGCTATTTCGCGAGTCTAAAAAGCGATATAGTCAAATAGTTAATAAGCTCCAAGTGCGAAATGTTGAAATTTTATCAACAACTCTGTCAGATTAACCCGAAAAGCTGTGGCGACTGTTAAAGTCACAGAAACGGAGTACTGATGGCGATGTGAAAATATCCAGTGATGAGTGGGAAAATCACTACCGGAGTGTGTATGAATCCGTGAACCTAACCTTTAATACGGAATATGAGAAAAGACTTCAAGCCTCACTACAGGTTTTCCCTAATCGCCGTAGCTTAATCAATGTGAGTGCTGGTCAAATCATTAAATAAAAAAAACATTTTTTTTTTTACTGAAAGTAAGGAGCAACATTAAAACTTAAAACGACCAGGAATTATTCCGTATATGAAAGGGGTTGTCCCATCCTCAACACCTCGCTCTTTACGCTTAAGTTTTTTACTGTTTTAGAAAATAGAGCTGTGAGATATAGTCAAACTTTAGCGTAAAGAGCAAGGCGTTGAGGAGGGGACAGCCCCTTTCATATATGGAATAATTTCTGGTCGTTTTAAGTTTTAATGTCGCTCCTTACTTTCAGTTAAAAAAGCTTTTTTTTATTTAGTTTTTGAACGTTTTTAAATTAATGCAGGGTTTGATTTTGGCTCACCGTACATGAATAATTATAACGAAATTTGCATATTGGTTTTACTTTTTTTTCGGCTAAATGGCTTTCTCGAAAGTTGTTTAATTTTATTGACGAGCGTTTTTATTAGTAATAAATATACGTAACTTACGAATTAACTTGCGTAACGAACTTCTATATTCAAAATTTTTTATAACGTATATTAGCGGGTTCGCCCCCCTAGTCAATACACCGCTCTTTACACTAAAGTTCAATTTTTTTCCAATTCTTTAAGAATAACCCCTTAATTACATAGGCCGTTAATTAGAATAAATAGCTCTTATAAAAGTACTAAAAAAATGCTTTAGTGTAAAGAGCGAGGTATTGAATAGGGCGTGAACCCAATGATATACGTAATAGTTTCTGTTCGTTTTATGTTTTGATGTTGAAAAGTTTTCAGTTGAAAAGTTTTCAGTTGAAAACTTGCTTTTTTTATATTTAATTTCTGATGGTTTTGTTAAATAATGCTGGAAAATCTAGCACCCCCTTCATAGCAATGTCCCTTCCCCCATGAAAACTTCCTCCATGAAAGATCCTCCCACTTAACCCCCAATCCACCCCCCACTAACAGAAATAAATCCCCCTGAAAACGTCTGTATACTTCCCAATAACCAATACTTTATGTAAATATTGGATAAAATTCATAACTTACAGACCTCCCCCGGGGACTGTGGGGGATTAAGTCATCCTCAAAGACATAGTTATTATATTTTTCAACCATGCTGAATAAAATGGGTATCCTAAAATTTTGATCGGGTGACGTTGGGAAAAAATTGAGCGTGGGAGGGGGCCTAGATGCCCTACATTTTTGGTCACTTAAAAATGGCACTAGAACTTTTGATTTCCGTTCGAATGAGCCCTCCCACGATGTTCTAGGACCACTGGGTCGATACGATCACCTCTGGAAAAAAAATCAAATAAACACGTATCCGTGATCTTTCTTCTAGCAAAAAAATTACAGAATTCCACAATTTTGCAGATAGGAGCTTGAAACTTCTACAATAGGATTCTTTAATACGCTAAACCTGATGGTGTGATTTTCATTGAGGTTCTATGACTTTTAGGGGGTGTTACCTTTTTTCCAAAATAAGGCAAATTTTCTCAAATTTTTTCACGTAACTTTTGATGGGTAAGACTAAACTTGATGAAACTTATATATTTGAAATTAGCATAAAAATCTGATTCTTTTGATGTATCTATTGGTATCAAAATTCCTTTTTTTAGAGTTTCGGTTACTATTGAGCCGGGTGGCTCCTTACTTACAGTTCGTTACCACGAACTGTTTGATAGCTGTTGTTATGAAATTGAAAAAAGGGAAAGCAATGGGATTTGAAAAAATTAAAAGTGAGCACCTTAAGTTAGGTTTGAAGCTTCTTTTTTAGTTGATTGCACTATTTTTTTTATGTGTCTGAACACTGGTATGGCCCCACAGAATTTTTGTTGTGGAAAAAAAACTAATACACAGAAACAAGGGGGTGACAAAATAATATGTTCCTCGTTTCGCCCCATAACAGTTTCTTCAGTTCTTGGTAAGGTTTTCGAAAGGATTCTGCAGCCGCATCTAGTCCGGTCTTGTGTTACGGGTTTTAAACAGTTTGGTTTTAAGGCTCGTCATGGTTGTGCAACGGCGCATAGATTAATGAAAAAGATTTTCAGGCGAGTAACCGAGTCAAAGACAACTCTCTACATGTGCAGTGTTGATATAGCTGCAGCATTTGACAGTTTCTTCTGACTATTCTAGAGAATGGGGTTGATCCCAGAATAGTTAAGGTCCAGCATTCTTGGTGTAATTACAGTGTTATTCGAGTTTGTACCGGTATAATGGAACGTGAAGGAAGATCTGTACCCATTCTTCACAGTATATAAATTATAGGCAGTATGATCTTTCCCTATCTCACCCATTATAAAAACCCTGACCGAGGTGCGAGTGCTCCAGAGAACGTAGAAACATAAGCGACATTAGATCTTTTCACGAGTAGATAAGTCAGATTTCTCTTGAACGCGAAACTTGGCTTCAACGTTGGAACACTAAATTTGAAGAAACTAATTTTAAATTAATTTATTCCAATACATATATGAAAATTGGTAATTAGTAGTGCAATGTTATTATTAGATGTTTTTAGAAATTAAAAGTAGGTTTCGAAGTCTCAAGTTGGTTTCAAAAGCATTTTGACCAAGTTTCTGCCAAAATACGTGTTCCAGGGTTATTGGACCGCTGACGGCAGATCAAATGAGAGGAGCTGTTTGTACGCGCTAATGCAAGAATAAGTGGGAGGAGCTGTTTGCTCGCGCCGAGATGAGAATGAAGAGCCAGAAATTATCTGCGGTAAACTGTGCTATTCTTACAGAAGAAACACATCTCAAGAAAGGAGTCAGGCAGAGATCAGCAATTAGCCCGGTTTTACCAAGTAGCTACCATGGATATGTTAGTAGCGCTGTAAATTAAATAAACAATCATAGCAAAAAACATACAACAAGTAATAATATGTATATATATATATATATATATATATATATATATATATATATATATATATATATATATATATATATATAATATATATATATATATATATATATATATATATATATATATATATATATATATATATATATATATATATATATATATATATATATATATATATATATATATATATTATATATATATATATATATATATATTATTATATATTATTACTTGTTGTATGTTTTTTGCTATGATTGTTTATTTAATTTCTGTTCGTTTTGAGTTTCATTTATTCTTTAATAGTAATTTCTTGTCGTTTTGAGTTTGAATTTTAACAGGTATTTGTATCTCCTGAGCTTAAGTTTAAAATGGCCTTTACTTTTCTTTGAAAAACTTATTTTTTGGAAAATTTTTTTAATTAATTTTTGCTCGTTTTTGATTGCAAAAAAATTCAAGTTTTTATGGCATGGGGGGGGATGCTTACTGTCCGATTATTCTTGACTTTAAAAAACGGATCTAGAACTTTCAGTTTAAATCGAATGAGGCTTTTTTCAAAGTCTATACGATTACCTCTTTGATAAAAACCTTATATATAAACACTAGGCAGCTTGCATAACTTGTGGACAGCGATTGACAACAATGAATGGATTGAAAAATAGCTCCAATAAGGGGGTTTAGACCATTTCACTTGCTGACACAAAGGGATCACGACTGTTTGGAATTGACCTTAATAGGAATTTGTGTGCCAAAGCAATTTTGCATCTATCACAGAGTATGTATTCTAACCTTATAATTGGATAATTATAATAGATTTCCTATGTATTCATCCCATACAAAACCCCTTCCCATAAGTTATAAACCCCCCTTAATAAGTTATGGCCCAGGGCATTACTTACAACGCCTACCCCTGGGCCCTGGTGGGCTGTGTCGACACCGGAGTTTTTTGTTATCAGAACTTTGAACTATTTTAACAAAATGTCTATCTCAAAATTTTTATCTGATGCATTTAGGGCGTGGAGGAGGGAGAGGGGCTAGTTGCCCTTCAATCTCTTTTGACTCTTAAAAAGTGAACAAGAACTTTCAATTTTCAATCAAATGAGCCCTCTCTAAAGTTTATACGAGCATCCCTTCCATAAGAAATAATATGAAGGATTCGGAGACTCCTTAATTTACAACCCTTGCCCTGAGGGCTTTGGCGGAGTTGTAATCCTCAAAGACCTAATTTCCAGAACTTAAAACTACGTTTAATAAAATGGCTGTCTTAAAATTTTGATTGGATGTGTTTGGGGAAAAGGTGGGCGCGAGAGGGGGGTTAGTTGCCCTCAAATCACTTTTGACTGTTACAAAGGTCACTAGCCCTCAGAATTTCCAATCGAATGAGCCTTTTTGAAGTTTCTACGACGCCGCCTTCTATAAAAACCTTATATGCCCCCAGGGCATAACTTAAAACCCTTGCCCTGAGGGTTGTGGGGGATTGTCTTCCTTAAAAACATATTTTCTATCAGGAAATCAACTACGCTGAACAAAATGGCTATCTCAAAATTTTGATTGGATGTGTTTGGGGGAATGATGGGCGTGGGGGGGCTAGTTGCCCTCCAATCACTTTCGACTATTAAAAAGGGCACTAGCCCTTTGAATTTCCAATTAAATGTGCCTGTTTTGAAGTTTCTATGACAACGCCTTCAATGAAAACCTTATATGCCCCCAGGGCATAACTTAAAACCCTTGCCCTCAGGGTTGTGAGGGAGTGTCCTCCTGAAAAATATATTTTCAATCTGGAAATCAACTACGCTGAACAAAAAGGGATATCTCAAAATTTTGATTGGATGTGTTTGGGGGAATGATGGGCTTAGGGGAGGGGCTAGTTGCCCTCCAATCACTTTTGACTACTAAAAAGGGCAATATCCCTTTGAATTTTCAATTGAATGAGCCTTTTTTGAAGTTTCTATGACAACGCCTTCAATGAAAACCTTATATGCCCCCAGGGCATAACTTAAAACCCTTGCCCTGAGGGTTGTGAGGGAGTGTCCTCCTCAAAAATATATTTTCTATCTGAAAATCAACTACGCTGAACAAAATGGCTATCTGAAAATTTTGATGGGATGTGTTTGGGGAAAGGATGGGCGTGGGGGGGAGGGCACTAGTTACACTCCAATCACTTCCGACTATTAAAAAGGGCATTAGCCCTTTAATTTCCAATCGAATGAGCATGTTTTGAAGTTTCTACGACAACGCCTTCTATAAAACCTTATATGCCCCCAGGGCATAACTTAAAACCCTTGCCCTGAGGGTTGTGAGGGAGTATCCTCCTCAAAAATATATTTTCTATCTGAAAATCAACTACGCTGAACAAAATGGCTATCTGAAAATTTTAATAGGATGTGTTTGGGGAAAGGATGGGCGTGGGGGGAAGGGGGCTAGTTACACTCCAATCACTTCCGACTATTAAAAAGGGCACTAGCCCTTTAATTTCCAATCGAATGAGCATGATTTGAAGTTGCTATGACAACGCCTCCTATAAAACCTTATATGCCCCCAGGGCATAACTTAAAACCCTTGCCCTGAGGGTTGCGAGGGAGTATCCTCCTCAAAAATATATTTTCTATCTGGAAGTCAACTACGCTGAACAAAATGGCTATCTCAAAATTTTGATTGGATGTGTTTGGGGGAATGATGGGCTTAGGGGACTGGCTAGTTGCCCTCCAATCACTTTTGACTATTAAAAAGGGCAATATCCCTTTGAATTTCCAATCGAATGAGCCTTTTTTAAAGTTTCTATGACAACGCCTTCAATAAAAACCTTATATGCCCCCAGGGCATAACTTAAAACCCTTGCCCTGAGGGTTGTGGGGGATTGTCCTCCTCAAAAATATATTTTCTATCTGAAAAGCAACTACGCTGAACAAAATGGCTATCTGAAAATTTTGATGGGATGTGTTTGGGGAAAGGATGGGCGTGGGGGGGGGGGAGGGGGCTAGTTACACTCCAATCACTTCCGACTATTAAAAAGGGCACTAGCCCTTTAATTTCCAATCGAATGAGCATGTTTTGAAGTTTCTACGACAACGCCTTCTATAAAACCTTATATGCCCCCGGGGCATAACTTAAAACCCTTGCCCTGAGGGTTGTGAGGGAGTATCCTCCTCAAAAATATATTTTCTATCTGGAAATCAACTACGCTGAGCAAAATGGCTATCTCAAAATTTTGATTGGATGTGTTTGGGGAAAGGATGGGCGTGGGGGGGGGGCTAGTTACACTCCAATCACTTCCGCTACAAACCAAGAAAAGAGGAAGAAAATGTTTTCAAGGAGAGGAGCAAACGTGTAAGAGAGAAGCTCGCCCAAGAGCGAGCTGCAAAGATGGTTCTGCTACCAGAGAGCGAATCTGAGATAGAAACCATGTATGATGATGACGACGAGTCTGATCCGTTATGGAATCCACCCCTGGTGCCAATTTCACATATGCCACCCTACAGCCTGTTCAGCTGGTTGACGATCCTACAGAAGACTAACCTCTCAGCATGTTGAACTATTTCGAAATTTTTACGGGTGTAGATGACCAATTTGATGCTGGAGAAGCCACTACATTCCCCCTGAAGCTCAACCGTCTCCCATCCAATCGACAAGCTCGTCACTTATTTCTTCTGCAACCGTCCCCACCGCATCAATGAAAAACCAAGATGCCACAAAAGAATACAAGCGAGTAAGAAAAGAGATTGAGCCCCGTGATATCACATGGAAAGCTTCCCTCCCGAAAGCAACAGAAATTCACTTACCCATTGATTTATTCAGAAATTTCATCACAGATAGCGTCGTTGCTGGATTAGCTGACCAAACCAATCTGCACGCAACGAGGAAAACAAACGCTAGGATTGCCCTAAAGCTGACCCAGCATGAGATGAATCGGTTCCTTGGAGTACAGATGCTGATGAGTATTGTAAAGCTACCAGCTATGAGAATGTACTGGGAGCGCACTTTCCGATACACTCCAATCGCAGAGGCTATGAGCCGTGACAGATTTTTCATGATTCGGAAGTTTTTTCATATCAATGACGATAGCTTAGCAGTGCCATCTGATCAAAATGGTCTTGATAAGCTGCACAGAATCAGACCAATGTATGACGAGCTCAGAGAAAATCTAAAAAGCATAGCGCCAGAGGAGAGACAAAGTGTAGACGAACAAATGATTCCCTTCAAGGGTCGGCTAAGTTTCAAACAGTATTCGAAAGATAAGCCTCATTCATGGGGTGTCAAAATGTTTCCGAGAGCGGGTGTGAGTGGAATTGTCTATGACCTAGAAATCTCCACAGCAAAAGGCTCAGTTCCGGCTAGTCTTTTGGGGCTGGGTGCTGACGTTGTCCTTAGACTGATCGACAATGTGCCACGGGGAATGAATTTCAAGCTGTACTTCGACAATTTTTGCACATCTATTGACCTTATTCAGACTTTACGCACCAATCACGCGATTGAATCATGTGGGACGATAAGGAGTAATCGAATGAAAGGTGTAATTTTGGAAAGTGATGCATCATTGAAAAAGAAAGGGCGTGGAAGCTATGATTATAGAATTGAGAGGCACACAGAAGTCTCCATTGTGAAGTGGTTTGACAATAAACCAGTGCATATGGCCTCATCGTTCTGTGCCGTAGCTCCAGCCGACCAGTGTCAAAGGTGGGATGGACGCACTCGTAGCCATGTCGTGGTAGATCACCCATGTGTTGTCCGTGAGTACAACAAGTCAATGGGTGGCGTAGACTTGTCTGATATGCTTCTGGAGCTCTACCGCACTGACATACGGTCAAGAAATAGTACATGCGGATAGTGTATTATTTTCTTGACTTAGCTGTGAATAATGCTTGGCTTCTACATAGGCGAGAGTGCGAAGACCTTGGTAAGCAGCATATGTCCTTTATGTACTTCATGATGGATATTTGCAGATCCTTGATAGCGTCAGGAGTTGTCAATAGTCCTCGTGCTGGTCGACCCTCTGTCAGTGCTCCTACAAAGTGAAAAACAAAAACTATAGAAGCAGGCATGCCGTCAGAATCGGTGCGATATGACACTGCTGGCCATCTACCCGACACAGTCGAAAAGGGACGTTGACGTTACGAAAAATGTGCAAGGGGTGCAACTAGCCGAATTCTCTGCGTTAAATGTAAGGTTCGGTTGTGTCTGAATGGAGACAGAAACCGTTTTATGAACTTCCATATTAAGTGAAATGAATCTTTTTTATCCTAAGGTGACCATATGGTAACCATTTCTATTTCAGTTTGTGAATGAAATAAATAATTGATGTTGAAATTAAGTTGAAACGAAGCTTACGTTGATTATTATTGCAAGGTTTCAGAATTTTTCAAGCACTCCTTCAATGTTCAGGTCTGAAAGGGTTAAAACCCCTCAACTCCATTTTCCCCCTTTATCCGTAAATTGCTTCCAACGAACATACAATTTAAAAAATGTAAAAAGGGGTCGCAGTAAGTGAGGATTTACGCCATCCCCCTAAAATAATATTTTTTTCGTGGGCTTCTCTCGCTTTTCAGACATCTCAGCTGTTTTGGAAAATTTGACCCCCCCTCCCTCAGAAATAAACCCCCGCCTTTATACCTAGGATACAAAACTATATCGATGGAAATTATGAAGTTATAGTTGAAAAAAACTAATAAATTAGCTATATGGGAGAAGCAAATATAAAAGAGGGATGCTTGGGGGCAGTATCCTTCCTGGAAAATCCGCAGTCTAGAATTTGTTCATTAAAAATACATGTACCTATTTTGGGCAGTTTTCGACGAATCGGGGCCCTTCAAACTTAATTTCTATGCACGAGCCGGATTGTGGATTTTCCAGCCCTTAAATCGTAGCTTTGGAGTTTTTCACCTTCATTTTGAAATATAGGGGTCCAATCCACAACTTATTTTTAAATTCGGAAGACTAGCAAACCATCAAGGTGGGCTACGTGGTTATAATATTCACACATTTCCTGGATTATATGAGAAACCTGCTAGCTTTCCAAATAGAGGTAATCACCATATCATCTTTAACCATAGTGATCAAGTGACAGATATTACCTGTACTTTCCCGTATAATAACCTATTTACTTAAAAAATGCCTTTAACTTACAGAACTTATGCATATTCTTAAACCTAGGAATATCTAAAGAATTACGGAAGTTGTTAACCCCTTGGGATTTGAAAGGCACCTTGAGAGATGGGCAATACAACCGCTACGGCGTCCAAACCGATAGAAAAGTTCAATCGCAAAGGAGACATGGATGGAAAAGCATTTCTAGTTGAAGAATCTGCTTGGAAAAAGCTTCAAGCCTATTTTGACAAAAATGGTTCAAAAATCAATATTAGTGAGGAATTTCAGAAGGACCCGAAGCGGTTTGAAAAGTTCAGGTATGATTTTTGGTAGATCTATGCTGCTTAAATAGGCCAGTTTTAATTTCTTGTCCGTGACCTTGGTTGTCCTTCAGGCTAGCCTAAGCTTGGCCATAGGCATAGCTAGGTTTTAGGAATATGGTTGATTTACCTCATTATGGTGCTACAAATTAGCTCTTTTATGATAACTATATAAGCTATGGGATAGCCTATCACCACTCCTTGCTATCCTAGTCTATGGGTTTGTTTAGGTTTCACTTTAAATAGTAAGACATATTATTCTAGGCTTAAAATGTCGTTTAAATGGTTTATTGACATGTTAAAAAGTATGCCAAGGTAGGCCAACCTTTTTCAAACAATTTCAAGAAGTGGATCTAGCTTAGTCCTGTAGTTGAATGATATTCAAGACTAGGTTTAGCCTAGCTCAACTACGCATATTTTAAGCTTAGGAATAACATATTCCTTGTGATTAAACCTAATCTAGACTAACTAGCCTCTTATTAGCCTAACTTGCTTTTATTCATTCTGAACTGCTCTGATTTTTAAAGAGAAGTGGATTTGCTTGGGCTAGTAGCCTAGCGCTATCATAATTAGAAGGCTCACAAGTGCTATTTAAAATATATATATATACATATATATATAGCCTATATATATATATATATATATATATATATATATATATATATATATATATATATATATATATATAGGCCTATTACTAGGCTATGACAACTTACCAAAGGATTGGGATGTGAAAAGAAAATTTAGGAGATAACCTTGAAAGGGATCAAACTGCCATCTATAATTTGAGAATATCAAGGAAACAATCTGGTTTATCACCTCATCTGGATTCAATACTTCAATAACAAAACTTCTTACTTGAATTTATTCATAAAATTATATTTATTGCTTTTTCAAGTTAAAGTTGAAATGAATCCTACCGTCTCCCTCCTCTAATGCCCAGAAATAGCCATAGTCTGTAGGCATACTCATGAAGGTGATGATTTTTTGGAGAGAGGGGGATTTGTTCTAGCACTGTTTTCTTGCTTCATCAGTTCTTAATCTAAGATCTTACTTCTTTCTGTATAGGTTTTCATTTTCTGCTTCATCAAAGTGCAAATATCTCACAGCTTACTGATCTTAACTATAAGTCAAATGTTTCTATCAAATAGAATATTCAAAAGAGAACTGTACAAGTCCTTAGATAATTGATCAGAGTAAATCAATGAAAGATGCAAAAAACAGCTTAATAAATAAGATCAGTCTTTAGATTTTTGTTAAAATCATTTCTATCAAAGGACATAAGGTTTTAGCACATTGGATTGTTAAAAAAAGGGCTAACATTTTGCATTATGAATCAGTTAAAGGTAGGGGAAATGTGCCCACTTGGATTCCACCCCCCTCCACCCACCCCACATTTTGAAAAATACCTTTTGGTATTTAAAAATCCTTTTTTTTCAAACAAAAAATGAAACATTCCTTTTTTTGAAAACAAACAAAAAATGTGTCTCCCTGTATTTTAGAAAATACACACACACCCTTAAATTAGTGGCGGATCCAGGGGGGCGAGAGGGCGCCCCCTAGTGTAGTCTAAACTAGTATAATTTACTTGATTAACACAAGTTTGTGTTAATTAAACTTGCTCCTAACACAAGTTCATCGGATCAACCTATTTTGCGCCCCCCCCCCCCAAAAAAAAATCCTGGATCTGCCCCTGCCTTAAATTTGCATAAGTTAACACCATTAAATTGTTGGTAAAATTTAATGAAAAAAATAACAAAATAAGTGGCCTGCTATACATGGGAAAAATAATGAAAAAACAAACAAACAAGAAAAACAAATATTATAAACCAATAAAACCAGCAAATTTTTGTACATAATCTAGGCATTAAGAGAGAGATGGTATGCCCTTAAACTTGAACCAGCTCAAAAAAACAATAAGTTTTCTAAATGTGATGAATTAAGAATTTCATTACTACTGCTTCTAACAACTTTCTGCAGAACCAAGCCACCCGAGGCCAACATTGCTAGACATACTCCTCAAACCCAATCTATTTAAAGCCTACCTTTTTACACCCTCCCAAGAAGTTTTTATTTCCTTTAAATTTTTCCTTGCATCTTCCCACCCCATTTGGGATGACTTACTTTTTGCTTGGCTGTAAACAGTTGGTCAACCAGGACAATTTTGGTCTATCATCCTTCATCTGCAGATGATGTCCTATTCATTTCAACCTTTATCTCATTATGGCCCTATTAAGTGGGATTGAACCACATTGAGCTGGAAAGTAATGAAGAATTTCATTACTAAGTAAAATTCTAATTTAGGGGCTTTTGACTATATTGTAAATTAGTTAGCGGTAAAATTCTACTTTTGGCTATCTTGGAAAGCAGTTAGGTTAGGAAAATGAAACTTTCAGGGATGGGTCTACAGGCTAAAGTATGTCCCGGGAAGGTATTTTGAAGTACCCACCTCCACTCCTTCTCCCTCTAGAGGGTCCTGAAATTTGCCTACATGACAGGTCTATACCTATTGAAATTTTGACAAAACAACATTTTACCTTAATTTTCCGTTATCATTTTCTTTTTCTCTGGCTTTAGTTCTGAAAATGAAATTCCTTTTATTTGAGTAGAATTTTAAGCCATATCAATGTTTTTTTTTTTTCAAAATTTAGGAAATGTATTTGCATATCTTTAAAACCTTATAAATTGGGATTAAGCAAAATTGTGAAGCTGAAAACAATTTTGTTGCACTTCATTCAAGCAGAAGATCTATTTTACAAGGTTTCACTTTGATAACACACAGATTTTTAAAGGTCATCAAAGGTCAGGACCCTCTAGAAGGAGAAAGAGTGGAGAAAGGTACTTCAAAATACCTTCTCAGGGCATACTTTAGCCTATAAACCCATCCCTGGAAGTGTCATTTTCCTAACCTAATCCCTTTCCAAGATAGCCAAAAGTAGCTAAAGTAATTTTAACTTAGTTAGCTAGGTGAGTATTAATAATCGCCTGGGAAGGTATTTTCAAGCACCTACCTCCACTCCTTCTCCCTCCAAAGGGCATCAACCTTTGATGACCTTTTGTAGTTGCGGTGTCATTAAAAGTAAAACCTTGCTAAATAGATGTGTTATTGAAAGGGGGCACAAGAAAAGGGTTTTGGCCACATTCCTTTCCTCAATCCCAATTTATAAGGATTTAAAGATCTGTAAATATATTTCTTAGATCTAGGATAAAACCATTGATATTAAGATTCTAAAGAAATAGCAGGAATTTCCTTTTCAAAAACTACAACCAATGAAAAGGAGATTTTAAACTGAATATAAAGGTAACATTTTTTATTAAACCATAAATAGGTCTGGACCTGTCATATGTATGCTATCTCTTAAGCTATAGAAATAAGAAAAGGGTTGGCATAGTAGCTTTGCAGTACCTTCCTGGGGCATTTATAGATCGGAGATTCATTCCTGAAAGTTTCTTTCAATTAACTCAACCACTTTCCAAGATGGTCAAAAGCCCCGAAGCCAGAATTTTACCTCAATTCTATAGTATTTAGTTCATAAGAGGGTATAAACTAGATGACTACCAAATTAAAGCTAAACCAGTTGAATGGTTTAAAAATCTTCAATAAAGATGGAAATTAATTTTTTCTAACCGGGGAAGCTGTTCTGTTATATCAGTAAGCCTAATGTTTGCTGCTAAGATCTTGCTTCTTTAGTCTTTGGTCTTATTGCTTAGATTTTAATTTTTGGCTTAATCAAATATCTTGGAGCTTCTAATCTCAGTCAAAAGGGCTTATAATCAAATCTCTCTGTCACAAAACATTAATAATATTCCCACCAAAGTCTTACCGCTGATCAGAAGAAAATTAATTTGATTTTTTGTTAAAGTAGCCTGGGAAATAAGTTCTAGCTCCTCTTATTTTCTTTAAAAAATCATTTCTAGCTAAAGAAATAAGATCTTGTAGTCTAATCATAAACAGAACTATAGCAGAAAGACATTTTCGCTAACCCAGGAAGCTGTGTTGCTATATGGGACCATTTTTTTGCTGCTAAGATCTTACTTCTTGTCTTGCATCATTCTGTCCAGATCTTTTAGGCCTGTTTTTTAGCACTAAGATCTTGCATCTTTCTACAACGATTATTGTTTTTAACTCATCTTTGTTCTAAGATCCTACAGCTCACTGGTATTAGCAAAAAGTGCGAAGGACGTCTATTTTCTGCCGTATAGAACAATGATGAGATGAACTCTGATATGCTCATCATTGTTCTCAGACCACTGATTAGAGCAGAATGATGAAAGACGTTTGTATAAAAACGACAAAAGATGTAAGATCTTAGTTCAAATATTTCACTTTTAAGCGTTTTCTGACAAAAGATATAAGAACTTAGCACATTGATGAGTGAAAAAAACGGCCCTTTTGTTTAATCAAGGTGCTAAGGTTTTAGACATCAGTGGTCTGACTAAAAAAAAAAATTTAAATCAGTTGTGACAATCGCGAATTGGGAGGCATTTATTTCCCCCTAGATCTAAGATTTTTTTTTTCTGAGCCTAGAATTGAGGCCATTGAGACGAAAACAAGTTAAGAAAATAATTCTTACCTCATAATATGCAGAAAAATTGTAGTTAACACATTTTGAAGGTGCTTCTACAATACTCTGCTCCCAACTCCCCTAACGTCCAAATTATATATTTCCTACTCTCGTTTCAACCTGTGTACCCGTGAATTGAGTCAACGCTGACGAAATCAGGAAGCAGAAAAACTACTACTACTAACACCTCACCACATCATCAGGCCGCCTGAGGCCAACACAGCTCCATACGCGGAAAAAAACGGGAAAAGACATGGGAAATATATAAATTGGGGTACATTTGAACTCTAACGGGGTTTTGGGGTAAAGCATAGTGGAACTGCCTTCAAAATATGTTTGTAAAAATGTAGCCTTTTATGTTTGATTTTGATTCTTTGAAAAATGATTCCAAGCTGTGCAAAGTGCAACAGAGGACAGGAGACATATTGCCAAGTATAAAATGGAGGCAAGCTTCTGTGTTATTTCTTAGTTACCACTTTCTGTACTTCTTGCACTTAATCTCGCATTTTAATGAATCGAAACAAGAACTCATAAAATTGAAAATGTAATTCATAGATAAAGGAGATCAAAGATTAAGTTTAAATTGACTAAAAATCCTTATATTAAAAATGCCTATTAAATTTTAGTAATATTGTTGCATCAACACAATAATATCAATTTTATCTCCACAGCATTCGTCTACAGACACCAAATGACGGAGATGTCCTTGTTGATTATTCAAAAAACAGGATCAATGAAGATGTCATGAAGCTCCTTTTTGAACTGGTATGATATAGTAATCATTATAATACTAATATGTATTTTAACTCTTTATTTGTGATGATTTGATGCTAGTATAATAATATAATATGTATTTTAATTTATAATAGTATTAAATTTAATAAATAGTACTGACAATAATTATAATACTAATATTATATTTCAGACTTTTAAGCCAAATGTAAAATATTTATTTGTTTATCACTAAAACAGGTAGTAAAACAAAAATTTAAACACAATTACCAAATTTGTATTTACTACTAAAATTTGTTTAGTTAAGGTTTACCAGAGTTAACAAACGAGTTAATGTAGTCTTCTTATGAGAATACCAAATGCTGCTTTATAACAAGAAGGGTTCGATGTTGAGTTGAAACTGCTTATCCCCCCCCCCCTCAATAAAAAGTGATCCTGGGCTAAAGGAATATACTTCTTACTATATATTTCTTAGTTTAAGAGTATAACCCCCCTCTTTTCTAAACAGTCCTGTGCATATACTTCTTACTCACTTAGTCAAATCTTTTGTTTCCACGATTGTTACGCCCCAAAAACTGTTAGGTTTAGTAAATGACACCTAGTTTTGAGCCCCTGGATTTTTTTTTAATGAAAAATGTTTCTACATTCTGTGTTTTTATTCCTTTCTTCAAATAGTTTTTTTGAGGAGGAAATTCGTAACAGTTTTTCAACCTAAATTTGTTTAATTTTTCCCACAGAATACTGAACATACATGCGCACAAATTGCCACCAGGAATTGCCTGGATGGAAAAAAAAAAACTGATGAAATAATATAAATTCGGAGCATCATCAACACAAATAAGATTAACCTTTTGGTTAATAAAATATTTGACATTAAATATTTTTAAAATATCATAAAATATTTGTGTTTTTACTCCTTTCTTTTGAGGAGGAAATTCACATGTTTTTTAGAATATGCTATGAATCATGACAATTGCCTAATGGCAGGCTAAACCTTTACGGACCATCAGCAGATTTTCCTGAGGGGAGGTTAATATAGATAAAAAGTTCATTTTAGCCCTAAGATTTTACAGAGGTACTCCTTCACATCGATATCAGGAAAGAAAAAGTTTTAATGTTAAAGAGAATGTTTTAATCATAGAAGCTTAGATGATTATATACTATCCCTGCCTATGGTTTAAGTTTAAGCGCATAGATGGCTTAAGGGTTATATGCATGTTCTTATACATAGTAGCCTGGCATATATATATGTGTTTGTTTCTTTTCTGGGGGGGGGGGGTAATCTTTAAAATGTCATAAGAAGTAAGATGTGGAAAAATTGCAACAAATATTTAAATATGCGAAGGGTCAGATCTTTTCTATATGTGCTATAGTAGCCTATACCAAAGAGTCTGGACAACTTGTAAGTTTAAATCGGTGCTAGGGCTGACCAAAATAAATTACAAATGCCATCTAACCTTGTGCGTCTCTTGCTATTTTCTCATGCGTCTTATGTGTATTTTCCTCAGACCAAACTCAGACTATTACAGTAATTTTACCAGTTACAAAAATTACAGTAATTTTGCTTTATTGTTAAACTGAAAAAATACCAAGAAATGCCAAACGCTTGATGGCGTTAGTGGTTTTTTGTTTTGCTAGCGCCAGTTTTCACTCGTGCAAGTTGGTACCAACCTTTGGACTATACCACTATGATAGTGAACGAAGTTAAATTCCATATATTTTTTGGTTGAAGTGAGGAAAATGCTGAATTTTTGGCTATTTGCCATAGCCAGAAATTCTACCCTTTTTATTACTATTGTAACATTTTCCTGCGGTAGACCTCTAATGGGTGCTCAGTAGGTTGCTAGTCCCTTGCAATTTAAATGTTTGTTGAATCCTTACTTGAAGGAATTCACAGATGGCTTTGAAGGAATAAATCTCTAGGAGATAGTTTCAGTTGGACAAGCAGTGCAGAACAGATTTAGGGCTGATTCAAAGCTGAGGAAACTCCTTCCTAGGTCAGGGTTGCCACCACTGGTGGTTTATCACTAGATCTGGAGATTTTTCATCCTACTGGTGATTTTTCTGAATCTGGTGATTTTTGGTGATTTTTTGGTGATTTTTATTTAATTTGGCGATTCTCTACAAAAGTGGTTGACATTCCATGCATGATTGGTTTCCACTGTCTTATTGAGGTGAAATAATCAGTGACTTTCATATTTCATGTCTTGTTTTGTTGTGCTATAAACGGATTGAGGCTCAGAAACAAAAAAAAATTCAGGTAAAGGAAGCATAGTCCTACATGAACATAGATTCAGCAGCCTAGGATAGGTTTTTTTTTCCAAGGGACTTGACAGTCTCAGGGAAAGGGAGGAAAAGATACTAGGTTTTGAACGCAACGTATATTTTATTTTTAGAGTCTTGAACACACTAAACAGAGAAATTGTCATAATTGATTTTGGTTCCTTAGGCTTTTGTCAAACCTACTTGTCTACGACACATACAGAAACGTGTATAGTTCACCTTTATCAGGACTGAGATTAGGCTCAGCCTAGCTAGGTTTCTGATGGGAGTTCGCTCAGAAATTAATCTTTGGCATTAAAGTAAATCAACTCTTGAGGGGAGAAGTTCAAAAGCTAAATTTTTATCTGATTTTCTTATGTGCAGAATGTTGACATGAGACAAGCCTCACTAGAAATGTTTCATAGTTGATACTACATTAAATTTAAGTCTGATATTCCTGCTTTGGCCTTTTATGTTCGTACTATGGATTCGATTCAAATCATCCACATTCCCTGTGCTTGCTGGACTTTGGGCTGAACTAACTTCAGAATAGGTGTTCTGTTTTATTATTCCTACAGTTAGTGTTGGCAAGTAATCTTGAGACAAAGAGAGGAAATATGCCTTATTCCATTTTCAAGCTCTTTTTCACTGTTGTTTCTGGCCAGTTATATTGTATTACCATTTTGTGCTTTGCATTTACTGTAGAATTCGACTTGAAGACGAAACAGAATTATTGTGGCAATTCTTTTGAATGGAAACCTGGAAAAAGAAAAACGAAAATATTTTGCAAAGTAAAGACAAAGGAAGGTAAAATAGTAGTTAAATAAGTAAAAAGGTTGTTTATGTCCACAAACAGGATTTTAGGGTCACAATTTGAGTTTTGACTAGAATTCCAGTTTTTGGTATGAATTCTGTTTCTTCTTGAGCAGTAGCCTTTGAAAAACATAATGTCTTGGCTCAGGGCACCCAACGCGTCTTTTTGGTGTGAAGCCTATCATTATTAAACATCGATTTTGGCGATTTTGGTGAAATACTGGTGATTTTTTGTGATTTTCTTGGTGAAAAACTGGTGTTTTTTGGTGAAAAACTGGTGATTTTTGGCGATTTCCTTGGTGTAAAACTGGTAATTTTTATTTTTTTGTGGTGGCAACCCTGTCCTAGGTGTTTTCTCCTTCAGGTAATGTGAGTGAGCTGATCATGAAACAAATTGATTTATGAATTATGAAAGTTTTAGCTTTATGAAAGCTTTAGAATTATGAAAGTTTAAAAAACTTTTGCCCTATAGATACTATCGGTTTTTAGTTTCGTAAGCTAACTTTGTTTAAGAAGGTAGTTTTTAAGTAGTTTCTCGAAGTTTACTCTTAAGTATTTTAGAAGGTTTACAAAGTAAATATTCTAGGCCCGTGCCAGGAATGTCGAAACATCCCGTGATGCGATGTTCAGAGGTGATAAGATCAACTTCACTGAAGATAGGGCTGTTCTCCACATAGCTCTTAGAAATCGTTCGAATAGCCCCATTCTTATTGAAGGGAAAGATGTAATGCCGGAGGTTAATGCAGTTTTAAATCACATGAAAGATTTTTCTAATCAAGTTATTCATGGTAAATGGGTTGGCTACACATCAAAGCGAATTACTGATGTCGTTAATATAGGAATTGGAGGATCAGATCTGGTAAGTGGTGTTCACAGATATTTGTTATATGACTTGAGGCGGAGTTGGGATCTTTTGGGTATTGATTTATGAAAGCTGCAGGTACTATTAACTACTGGTGCTACTCACTGTAGCACCAAGACGTCTGAGGCCAACAGCTACGCACGCTCCTCCTATGTCCTAATCTATCGGAAGTTTGACCCTTTAAACCTTTCAAGGTCAAGCCTTGACATCCCATTAAAATCCGTATTTCCTTTACATCCTTTCTTAGCCTACAAAAAAACAATTCCTTTTTAAGTCAATATTGGGAAACCCAAGTTAAGACCTTTGGTAACGTTAAATCATATTCTTGACTGGAATAAATCTATGTTAACGTTTCTGTATCTAGACTTAGTGTAATTATTGTATCGTGCTCAGGCAAACTCTTTACTCAAGTCTCATATGGAATAACAGCGAGGTGTGGGGACGGCCAAACAGGATCACGAAATGCACTACATATTTTCGCAATTTGTATTAATGTTTTTAGAATTCTAAAATCTAACATCTCTTGGAGTATGTCATATTGTCAATAACTATGTATACATAGGAGTGGACCCCACTCCTTTGTCCGAGGAGTGGGGTTCGATTCCTGGTGTGGCAGTCTATTTGGTTTCGGACGGGAGTCAGTGGTGTGACTGTAAACTCAGTCGGAGTCGACCCAGCTCTAACTACGTACCTGAAAAAATCTGGGGAAGGTAAGTAGGAAGGGTATGCAAAAGCACAGTATGGCTGGTCCCAACCCCCCACTGCACTTCCTGGCTGAAGGGCCTCGAAACGTAGATCAGCACCGCAGGTTTGGATTTTAAGGGTCTGGTGCCATATCCTTTACCTTTTTTATATTGATGCTATTGAATGTATGCATATTTATTTTAAAAACTAATACTGATGAAAATAGACATTTTCTTTGTTTTAAATTATCGTCTCGTTAACTTTTCTAACTGTTTGGCACAACTAAGATCCCATGTCAATTTTTAACAAAGTCTCTTTGGAAGTTCTCTGTGGTGCAGAGAGCATTTGTCTTAGACTGTCAGCCGACGTTGAAACTCTCAAAATGATTTTAGGATGTAGAATCTTCTTAACGTGGTACTTATGCAAATCAAATGGCTCTTGTAGATTGCCATAAGTAGAAGTCATTGCCATAATGGGGAAATTATGAAGTAGTATTTGATTGACTCAAATCTTTCATTTTTTATATATTTTAGTGATTCAATTTAGGATCCATATTTTGGAGGAAGAATGCTTCAATGCATATATTATTTATATTCATTTATTTTATTTTGAAAAACAATACTTCGATGCATAACATTTCTTGAATATTTTTCTTTTTTAGGGTCCCTTAATGGTCACGGAAGCACTTAAGGCATTTGCTGTTGGCCCTCGGGTCCATTTCGTTTCAAATATTGACGGCACCCATTTGGCAATGACACTGGCTAAGGTTAACCCGGAATCTACACTTTTTATCATTGCATCTAAAACTTTTACAACACAAGAAACCATTACTAATGCCAATTCCGCAAAAGCTTGGTTTTTGGAAAAGGCAAAGGACGTAAGTTGTCTATTTGTTGATTTGTTGTTGTATAGTGTATCAATAGACATTGTTGTTGTTGTTTGTTGTTGTATAGTGTATCAATAGACATTGTTGTTGTTTGTTGTTGTATAGTGTATCAATAGACATTGTTGTTGTTGTTTGTTGTTGTATAGTGTATCAATAGACATTGTTGTTGTTGTTTGTTGTTGTATAGTGCATCAATAGACATTGTTGTTGTTGTTTGTTGTTGTATAGTGTATCAATAGACATTGTTGTTGTTGTTTGTTGTTGTATAGTGTATCAATAGACATTGTTGTTGTTGTTTGTTGTTGTATAGTGCATCAATAGACATTGTTGTTGTTGTTTGTTGTTTTACAACAATGGTTTAGAGATGATTTAGACACAACAATGATTTGTTGTACAACAACAAATAAACAGGGATTTTTTTTCCTATAATGTTGTAGTACAATGTATCAATTGTTGTCGTACGAATGTTTTACTAGTGTTGTGTCTAAAGTATTATTTTACAGACGCGTGCGCCAAATTTTTTCCTTTTTTTTTGGAGCGGGTCAATAGAAGAGTTAATTTGTTCTTCTGAGTTAAGAATCCCTAGAAAATGGCAATTAATTTGATATGAAAAAGCAGATATTGGTCTAATGAACATTCGTCTGAAACTAGAATTACCGAAAATAGGAAATTACTGGACATGAAGTAACTAACCTGGCTTTCCTTCAAATCTTGTTTTTGTGCAGGATTGTCAAATTGAACAAGGGATTTGCAAGTAGCTTTAGCGATTTCATCAAAACATTCTTGATTGGAAAATTAAAATCACGGTCTGTATTTGGATTTATCTGTTTGGTTCGTCGCATAATGCCCTGTGAATGCCCCTCTTTTGTATGTGCCTGATCGTAAAATATTTATAACCTTTCATTCAAGCCTTTCGATTTGTTTTCCAAATAAGCCTTTAGTTAGAGCTTTTTTCAAATTTTCCTTCAATGACTATTATTATGTAGTCAAATAATAATAATAACAAAAAAATTCTTCCCGTGGACTTAGTCTAACGGTCAACCGTGGAGACCGTCAGTCCGCCCCTTGTGAACGGGGACGCATCCACTAGGCATACTTTTGTGTCTAAGGGCTTTCCAAAAATGCAGAATTGCCGAAGTGAGACTGCCAGCGAAGTGAAGCGAGAATTACCAACGTCAACGAACCAAACGTCAAACGAACCGGAGTCTGCATTATGCCTTTAACAATTAATTAATTTTAAAAATTATATTTTTTTATGCAACGGTTTAGAATATATATTTATTTAGGGGCCATATGTATGTGTTGGAGATACAGATATTCAGATTTCATGAGCTATACATCACTAGAAAGTGTTAATTTTGTTTTTTGATGGATCAGAATTTTCTTTCTAACGTTCAGGAAAATTTTCTTTTCCTTCTTTCTAGAATTTTCTTTCAAAAGTTCAGGAAAAGGTAGTCCCAAAAAATGTTCAAGTACACCTGCTTGGAAAAAATCAAAAATCAGCCCAAAGAAAGTAATATTGACTAAGCTAATTTTGGTTCGCTGGTTTAGCTATTGGTTCGTTTTGGGACGGTTTGTTCCTCGATTGGTTTAAGACAGGAGTCGATCAAATAACTATTTAAGAATTCGACAAAAAAAATTTTGAAAAAAAACTTCAGGAATTTATTTTTTCAAGATAATAGTGATTGAAGATAAGCTCTTAATTAGAAGTGGGAGCTTCAAACGTATATGTTCTTGAAACACTGACTTCTCTTTCTTTTTAAATTATAAGTATTTTTCATTAATCCAATTATTATGCAAGAATTATCCAGTTTTTCGTTATTAATATATTATTGCTATATTGAATATTTTTCGCATTTAGTGATACCACGCGATCACTATCAAATTTCTGTTAAAGGTATTAAAGACACAAAAATACATATGTCAGCCCCTGAATCCATCTGAGGTCTATTTATACCCGAAAAGCTCTTTCTTTTGCTTGTTTTAAATTATGAAGTTTTTAGAGCAGTATCACTTTCTTGTCAGTGTTGTCACGCTGAATTATGAAAGTAAATAAGTGAAACTAGTTATTTCAATTCGCCACACTTTTCGTCCATAAAATTTCCTTCACAAATACAACTAAACCTTCAAAGGGAAGCTACATTTTCTTCAGCTGTTTAGTGCCATATATATTTACTTATTTTTAGCTGAATTTGTTATCTTCCCTTTTAAAATTTCTGTGTGTAAGTTTACTTTTTAAATTGACCCTTTTTTTTGTGTTCAATCGCGGCTATGTAAACACTTAATCATAATTATCTGAAAAGTATCTATTGTTTAAATCTACCATAAAAAAGAGCATACGTCATATTTGATGCTAATGAAGAATGTCATTTCAGCAAGGATGTGCTACCGTTCACTTGGAGTTCAGCGCTCTGAAATTTATTCTAATTATACATATTAAATTTCAGCCAAGTCATGTTGCCAAGCATTTTGTGGCCTTGTCTACAAACGTAGCTAAAGTCAAGGAGTTTGGTATAGATGAACAGAATATGTTCGGCTTTTGGGACTGGGTTGGAGGTCGTTATTCTCTCTGGTCAGCTATTGGTCTTTCCGTTGCGCTACATATTGGATTTGAAAATTTTGAACGTCTCCTTGGCGGTGCTTTTTATATGGATAGGCACTTTTGCACTGCGCCTCTGGAAAAAAATGTAAGTGAAGTTTATCTAAACTTGATAAATATAACATAATTAATATGAATAGAATAGGCTTCTAGGACTGGGTAGGAGGTCGTTATTCTCTATGGTCAGCAGTTGGTCTTTCTGTTACGCTCATATTGGATTTAAAAATTTTACGTCGCCTTGGTGGCGCTTTTTCTGGTGGCCGACGTTTGCTCCCCTGGAAAATAATCCCTCAAAAAATACACCCCCCCCCCCCATCCCCGGAAAATACCACCCCTACGCGTCTTTTTGGTCTTCAATCCATTTGGACTTAAAAAAAAGGACTAGAACTCTCACTTTCTTACCTAATGAGCGCACTCCGAAGTTTCTGCGACCATGAGGAGGAGGTATGGATGAGGAAGGGGCAGTTCACTCCTGTACGGAATAAATTCTGCTGATTTTAAGATTTAATGTTACTCTTTACTTTCATAATAACAGCGTAGATAAGAAATAATCCCAGAAATCATAAGGGAGTAGATATCAATTTCACATTTTTGATGAGTTTTTTAAAGTTTCTTTTGCCCCCCCCCCCTCCTAAAAAAAAAACTTGCTGATAAATAAACTTTTTCTGGCATTTTGCTGGACAACTTTTCCACGGAAGAGGGGATTATCGGTGAGATTTTAAAGATAATCAGAAAGTAGTCTTTTTCAAATGAAAGTGCGCTAAGGAAACTTTTTTACTCGAGTTCATCCGCAAGAAATTTTCTGGGTGGAATTTTCAGCTAGAATGGAATTGTATGGGGGAAGTTTATCCCCTGGGGGTATTTTACGTGAAAAGAACTTTCCATGGAGAAATTTTCCGTATGGGGAAGGGATTTTTCATGGAGGGGGGCCGGATTTCCCGGTATTATTTAATAACGATCAGAAATTAAATAAAGAAAAAAACAAGTTTTTTCAACTGAATTTTTTGTTCAATAAGTTTTTAGCTTAATTTGATGATGTTTGCCTACATTTTTTCTTCTTTTTTTCTAATTTGGAGCTTGCTACTGCCAAAAATTGTAGAAGTTAATATGAAGTCTTTTCAACAAAAATGGATTTGTGTTTTTTTGTCAAGTTTTTAAGATATTTATGGTGTGTAAATTCCTCTTTTTCCCTTTCCTTAGCGAAACGAAACAAAAACAAACTCAAATAAAATCCTCAAATTGGAAAACCTTATTTTCTGCAGGTGGTGGGGTGGGGGGGGGGGTATTTTCTGTGGAGGTAAACGCCTAGAACCGCTTTTTGTGTGGATAGGTACTTGTTCACTGCATCTCTTGGAAAAAATGTAAGTGAAGTTTATCTAAACTTGATAAATATAAATTAATTAATACGAATAGCGTAAGATAAGAGGTTTATGATCAGAAAAGAGGCTTTATGATCTGGTGCATATTTTCTGCTAAGGTAAGCGCCAAATTAAGTAATTTTGCAATGCACTGCTTGAAAAAAAATACAAGAAGAGTTTATCCAAATTTGATGAATATGTATTTCCATAATAGTAAAACAACAAATTAATAACAATAAGCTCACAAGTAAAAAAAAAATCAACTTTAATATAGTCTTCCACTAAGGCTCCATAGCCAGGAAAGAATTGGGGAGATGAAAAATTCTATAAAAAATACAATATTCTATATCCACTAATATATTAGGTATGAAAATATAACCAAAATTTAAAATCAAATCGCCTACTTCAGAAATCCCCCGAAAATAATCTCAGCAGGATAGTGTCGCATTAATTCCCCAGGTTAAATAAACACTGAACCCAATCTAGAGACTTCAAGTCCTGGGAAATCCGAAAAACTTTAAATATATTGAATTTTTTTATTAGGAATTTTTTACTAATTTATTAATTGAATTATTACCTAGGAACTTTCTAACATTCTTTTCAAAAATACTAAAAGATCGCCAGCCTCCTACAAGTTCTGGAGGCCTGTTACAGATGATGCTATAAGCTATCAGAGGGTAAATAACTAATAATTTTATTAAATTATAATAGTAAGAGTGCAATTCATTTTTAATTATTTTTATGCTTGTGTATGAATATGTACACTGTACTGGTAAAAACGATTGTCCCATAACATTTTTTAAATTATCAGAAAGCTGATATCTGAAAACGAGAACAACGTATTAATCTAATTAATCAACGTATAATCGTCTTTAACAACGTATTAATCGTATTAATCAACGTATAATCGTCTTTAACAACGTATTAATAGTATTAATCAACGTATAATGGTCTTTAACAACGTATTAATCGTATTAATCAACGTATAATCGTCTTTAATAACGTATTAATCAACGTATAATCGTCTTTAAAAACGTATTAATCGTATTGATCAACGTATAATCGTTTTTAACATCATATTAATCAACGTATAATCGTCTTTAACAACGTATTAATCGTATTAATCAACGTATAATTGTCTTTAACAGCGTTATTAATCGTATTAATCAACGTATAATCGTCTTTAACAACGTATTAGACGTATTAATCAACGTATAATCGTCTTTAACAACGTATTAATCGTATTAACCAACGTATAATCGTCTTTAACAACGTATTAATCGTATTAATCAACGTATAATCGTCTTTAACCACGTATTAATCAACGTGTAATCGTCTTTAACAACGTATTAATCGTATTAATCAACGTATAATCGTCTTTAACAACGTATTAATCGTATTAATCAACGTATAATCGTCTTTAACCACGTATTAATCAACGTGTAATCGTCTTTAACAACGTATTAATCGTATTAATCAACGTATAATCGTCTTTAACATCACATTAATCAACGTATAATCGTCTTTAACAACGTATTAATCGTATTAATCAACGTATAATCGTCTTTAACAACGTATTAATCGTATTAATCAACGTATAATCGTCTTTAACATCGTATTAATCAACGTATAATCGTTTTTAACAACGTATTATTTGTATTAATCAACGTATAATCGTCTTTAAAAACGTATGAATCGTCGGGTGCATATAACATTTGAAAAGTTGGAACAAAAATTTTATTTGTAATGGTGTACGAAAAGCTGCATTTATTAAATTATCAATGTCTAGGAATTGTACATTCTCTTTGCAGCTATTTCAAAGAAAAATTTTGTATTGACAAGCAAAACTTGAAAAACCAGATCCAGTGGGTGTTTCATGTTTAGTGCTTGTTTTTTTTTATTTTTGTCCGTATTCTCTGTATTGCAACCTGGTTGAGGGAACGCACACATTCGGAAGTCATTTGCACCATCATTTCTCAAGAAATCTGCCAAGCGCATGAACTGCGGCACACGTAGGACTCTGAATAAACACCAGGTGGTTAAAAGTGGACACTCCCTTAAATCTAGCTAATGCTTAGATCCATGGTATAAAAAGACAGGGGCGGATCCAGGATTTTTTTTAGGGGGGGGGGCAAAATATGCTGATCTGATAAACTGTGTTAGGAGCAAGTTTAGTTAAGGCGAACTTGCGTTAATTAAATAAATTACACTACTTTAGACTACGTTAGGGGGGGAGGGGCTCGCTCTTTGGATCCGCCACTGTAAAAAGATATGATTATATAGCCAGGGTTATCTGCCCTGTGGTACTAGAGAGATGATTTAAACGAGTTTTGTCGAAAATTACTGCGACATGTTCTATAAGATCTTTCAAAATATCAGACAGCTGATGCCTGACAATACAAAAGTTTAAAATGGGGTGCACATAAACACGAAGTTGTATTAGTCTATTAATTTAATTAATTTATTAATTTATTTGTGCCTCAAAATGGTTGATTCTTTTTGCAGTTCTTTCTTTTAAAAAAGTCGGTTTTACCAAGAATAATTTGAATGAAAGTTACATTACAAAAGAAATTAATTTGACACATTTAGAATTAGTTTTATAAGTTGATTATTCTGGTGGAGGTTAGGTTAAACCGGTATTTCCATTCCAAATTTTTATTTACCAACCAAAGTGCCAAGAATAAAAAACATTTCCCCAGGAGGCGACCTTACTGGTAAGCAGGGCCTTGTGCAATCGCCTCTGCGCGGGACTGGATGTCGTGGTCATAATGTAGCATCCAGTGGGAGCGGTAACAGTGTGATTCCTAGGGCTCAGCGGGGGGATAAGTTCAAGAGTGGGGATAAACTAAACGAACTAAAAAAAAAAAACAAAGACAAGGGACGTTTATCTGGTAGCCGGGGCCAAAAGGCCTTAACAAAGGGGGGTTTTGACAGTTTTAGGGAGTTTTAACAGTTTTACAACTGCTGGTCTCACTCCACATATAGGGGCCCCATATTTGGAAACCCCAACTGTACGGTAAGTTTTTTTACCGGGTTTTGTTTTAAAAAAATATTTATATGATCAAATGAGCAATTTTGTCATTTTACTGCGCTATAATATGGTTTAGGGTCTAAGTTATGGAATTCGTTACATAGATTACCAAGCCTTTCCAAGTCTTCTTAATATATTGGTAATTTATGTCACCGGGACTTAGTAAAAAAAATGTATACGTATGATCAAATGAACCATTTTGCCATTATTTTGGCATAAACATTGTGATTAGGGGCTAAGTTATGGACTTCTTTATATATATTACCAAGACTTTCTAAGTCTTGGTAATATGTTGGTAATTTATGTCCCTGGGTTTTGGTAAAAAAAAGAAAACGTATTTGTATGACCAAATGAACAATTTTATCATTTTACTGTGGCATAAACATGGTGATTAGGGGCTACGTTATGGAATTCGTTATAGATATTACCAAGACTTTCCAATCTTGGTAATATATTGGTATTTTATGTCACTGGGTTTCGGTTAAAAAAAAAAACTTATGTGTATGTGGCATAAACATTGTGATTAGGGACTAAGTTATGGAATTCGTTACATATATATTACCAAGACTTTCCAAGTCTTGGTAATATATTGGTAATTTATGTCACTGGGTTTCGGTATAAAAAAAAACAAAAAAAAACTATGTGTATGATCATATGAACAATTTTGTCATTTTACTCTCGAATAAGCATGGTCTTTTGGCGCTAAACTGTGGAATTTGATTAAAAGTAGTGCTACAACTGAATTTAAAAGGCTGTTGAAGAATAAATCGTTGCCAAATATGATTTTAATGATTAATTAAATAAAATGCATAATTGGTTGATTAAATTGGTTGTAAATCATGAAATTTAGTGTTTTATTTTGATTAAGGTGTGTTAAGGAAGGTGTTGAGTGTTAAGTTGGTGGTAGCAGGGTACATGATGTTGAAATTATGTTTTGTTTTTTAAACCCCTTCTGAGGTTAATGCTAATAATGTTGATTATCATGCTGTGGCATTTGGAGGGGATGTGTTTATGTTCAGTTTTTTTTTGTTAATAATATATATTAAAATAGACAATTATTATTTACCCAAGTTTATATTAAAAAAAAAACTTATATAGGTTCCAGTGATTTTGGCTTTGCTGGGTATATGGTACAATAACTTCTACGGTGCTGAGACCCTCGCTTTGCTCCCATATGATCAGTACTTACATCGGTTTGCCGCTTATTTTCAGCAAGGTGATATGGAATCCAATGGAAAGTACGTCATTCTTTTTTATTTCTTTGTATCATCCATTTGGGCAAATAAGCAAAATCTTATCGAGATAGGAATATGATAAATTTATTCCCGAAAAATTAAAATATGTTAATTGGTCAACTAAAACATTACTTGTTATTAATAAAACAAATGATTCACATTATGGAGAGAGGAAAAAAAAACATAATAGCCTATGTGGGGAAAAAAACCATATGCTTGTTCATTGATGCAATTACAAACAATATAGGGAGAAAGAACGAAAAAAAGGAATATAGAAGAATAAAAAAGATGCACAGAAGAACGAGAAAGAAAGAAAGAAAAACAAAACAAATATTAGTTGGAAAACAGTCAAATATATGGTCTTGTTGCAGCCCCCCCCCCTTCATTCCTCAAATTCTGTATTTTTAGGTTGTTCCCCTGAGAGTACTTTAAACCACTTTTAATGACTCGGAGATAATACAGCACACTGCTGTGTGCTGTATTTAATCATTTTTGACAAATTTTCTTTCTTAAGGAGGCCTGAAACGGTCGATCGTTTTGATCAAAAGCTTTCGTCAATCGATTGACCTATGCTTCAATCACCCCTTCAATCTTGACCAAAGCTAATTTCAAGTTTAGTTTTAGTTCACGGCCATATTTTTAGTTTTAGTTCAGAAACGGGTAGATAAGATATTTATTTCAAAAAATGACTATCACAAGCCCCGAAGGGCCAAATTCGCATTTCGGGGTCATATAATAAAAAAAGAACATAGAAATAGCACAACAACTAAAAAAAACTGGCTAAACAATGCCAAAAACAACAATATCAGAAAGGCAAAGCCATTCATTAGTCTAAAAAACAAAAAGTGTCAAATGTAAGAAAGTTAAAAAGGCACAAACTAAAACAAAACCCCAAAAAAATTGAGATAAAAATAGTGTTAAAAAGGTTTAAAAGAGACTATATTAAAAGGGGAGGGAACTGAAGAACCAAACGGACACAAGCATGGGTATCACCAGTACAAAAAAAAAAAAAAAAAACTAGTAGTTTATTTGATCAGTAATGAAGGGGACAAAGGTTTTTTTCATATCTGGAGGTTAAACAACGGATGGGGGACAAGATAGGGACGGGTTCAGAAACAGTACGTGGCAGGCGGTGTCTAGATGGAGAGTGTCTTTTGGGGAAAATGTTTTCCGTGCGAGGGTTTATTATTGCATTTTTTGCAAAACGGAGGCACAGCGTTCCTCTCCTGTGCTCAAGAGTTTCCAGCTTGGCCTTGTTTAGAAGGAGTGAATATGGTACCAAAGTTTCTTTAAAAATTATTCTTAGGGCTCTTTTTGGATAGATTCAATTTTATCTGATTCATCACGGGAGATGTCAGGATGCCAAACCGGACAAGCATATTCAAGATGCGGGCGGACAAAGGAAGTATAAATCCTTAAAGAATGGGATGAGGGGACGTTAAATTTATTCAAGAGCTTAAGGAGAGACATGGACGCATTAGCTCTGCGGACAATATCTTTCACGTGGATATCCCACTTTAAATTAGAGGAAATTGTAACCCCAAGTAATTTAATGGAAGACACAGAAATATCTGGGGGGATAGGATTAAGGAAGGCGGGAGTAGATTTCAAGAAATTTATCGTCATTATATTTGATTTAGTGGAATTTACTTTCATATTTAGGTTCTTAGCTTCATCTGAAATGTGGGTTAGAATTTCAATCGGGTCACTTTTAATATTCCTGTGACATACTTCGAGGATCGACAAGTCATCCACGTATTTCCACCTTTGGGGGAAGTCCTTACCAATATCGTTAATCATGACTAGAAATAAAAGTGGTCCCAATAAGGTTCCTTGAGGAATTCCACAATATATAGGGAGGGGGTTAGAGAAAATATTTTGTATTTAACAACTTGAGATCTATTTGAAAGAAACGATATAACAATATTTACTAACAGAGGATCAAGTTTAAAGTTAACGTAGTGAACGAATTAGGGTGGTGTGGTCAACCAGGTCAAAAGCTTTTTGGAAGTAAACTAAGACAAGGTTCAACCAGACATTTGGTTTATCAAGGTTACTTACGATGGTATGCATTAAGTGCACAAGGTAATGGGTGGTGGAAGTTTCCTTTAAGTTACCAAACTGCCGGGTGTCAATACGCGGACAAATTTTATCCTTAAGCCAGTCACAGAGGAAACCTTCATAAAGTTTGGAAAAAACTGAAGTGAGTGTAATGGGGCGAATGTTGGCGAAAGTCAGACTGGTGCATTTTTTAGGGACAGGTGTTATAAAACCTTGTTTCCAGCAACTTGGGAATTTACCAAATTTTGTGATGTGGTTGAAAATATTTGATAAAGGCTCAGCAATTTTGTCCGAAAAGGCTTTAATTAAGTCAACTGGGATGTCCAAGGGACATATACTTGATTTTCTAAGCTTAAGAATCTTATTTATAACTTCAGAGGGAGAAATAAAGGGGAAGGAAGTATTGGGAGGAATAGTTGGACTTGAGCCAGTGAAAGGGGGGAGACTTTGCATGATGGAAGCAAGGTACAAGTTCAAATCGTTGGCAGTCTTATTAGGGGGTTCAGGGAGATGAAAATTAATTTCGGAAGGACTTTTTCCGCATATTTCTTTAATTTTTCTGCACCATTGCTTGGGCTTGTTAGAATATAGATCTTTGACTTTATTATTATAATAATTAGAAGCTGCTTTTCTTAATTTTTTCTTTAGGAACTTCCTTAAACTATTAGCCTCAGTAATAACACCTGCTTTGAAAAAATTGATTTTTTTTTTCTTATAAGTTTTTTTTAAAGACTCAGTAACATAAGGTTTATCTGTACAACACGTTTTAAATTCTTTCTCAGGGAAGTGGAATTCATAATTACTCCTCAATAAATTTTGGAGGGAGAAAGCCATGTAGTCAACGTTATTTGTTTGATACACAGTGGACCAATTTTCAGTAGTAATCCAGGAGCAAAAATTGAAAAGTCCTGAGTCAGTGAGAGGTCTATAAGCTGTTTCAGTTATAGAAAACGACTGTTTAACTTTAGCCAGCGGAGATAGGAAAAGGCTAAAGTGGTAACTACCCCCTAGAGGGGGCAGAGTGGAGACGGGTTTGTAAAACTTCGAAAGATTAGTGCAAATTAAATCAAGAGTAGTATTGCCTTTTATACTTACTTGTACTTGTGGCGGGAATCAGGCGTTTCCACCTCGCCCGGCATCGATGATCTTGGAGACCTTCTTGGACCATGTTGAGCGATCTTCTGCCAGCTGCTCTGCAAAAGCGAGCCACTGAGTTGACCATCTGTGTCCGAACTTTCTGAAACCCCCAATAGGTTCAAGGTCTGACTTGGCCAGGTTCCACCAGTTCTTCCTCTGTCCTCCTTGGCGTCACTTCCAGGAGCTAATAGGCTCGACTAGAAGTATTTGGCGAGGCAGGTACTCTGGCGGCTTCCGTAATACATGGCCCAACCATTTCAAACCGCGTTCTTTAATAGTGAGCGCAACATCTCTCTGAATATTGCACATTCGACGTAGATCCGCGTTGGAGATACGGTCACGTAGCTGTATTCTGAGAATTCTTCTCAGACAGGTATGCACAAACACCTTCAGTGTATTCTCATGCTGTAGTTTTACCGACCATGTTTCGCATCCGTAAAGGAGAACGGTGCGGACTAGTGCCATGTAGATTCGAACTTACGTTCGGACACTGACTTCGCGGCGATTCCATAAGGGTTTCCGAAGGGAGGCAAAGACTGTCTGCGCTTTCTGTATTCTCTGTTGGATATCATCGTCGGAAGATCCGTCAGTACATATCTGGGAGCCTAGGTATGTGAAACGGTTGACTTTTTCCAGCTGAAGTTGATTGACAGTTAGTGTGAATGGTCCTGTGTCGTGGTTAATAGCCATGAACGTTGTTTTCTCTGTGCTGACTTTCAAGCCGATCAGGTCTGCCCAGTCCACCAGGTTATCAAGCATGCTTTGAGCTTCTACGGGGTCTGACAGGAGGCCAACATCATCCGCATAATCGAGGTCAGTCAGTGAAAGATTTTGTCCGACCTGAACTCCTGGATAGGACGACAGTGCATTTTCAAGTACCCAATCGACGCAGTAATTGAACAGAGTCGGAGAGAGGACGCACCCTTGTTTTACTCCGAACTCAACCAGGAATTCTTCAGTTTCTTCGCCATAGACTCGAACTCGGCTCACTGACGCGTCATAGTTTGCCTTCATCAGTTTAACAAACTTCAGCGGCATTCTGTCATCCTCTAGGATCTTCCAAAGTGTCTGGCGAGTGACAGAGTCGAAGGCGGCAATGAAGTCCAGGAACATCAAGATCAGGGGTAGATTGTACCTTTCAAACTGCTGGATAATGAGGCGAAAAACGAAGATATTATCAGTACAGCCTCTACCTGGCCGAAAGCCGGCTTGATTTCCTCGGGTTCTTTCCTCCCTTGCCCCTTTGAAGCGGTTCAAGAGTATGATCCCGAATATTTTGACCGCAATGTCTATAAGACTTATTCCGCGGTAATTTTGCACTCGGTTTTATCTCCTTTCTTATAGAAAGGGAGAATGACTGATGTCTTCCAATCTTTTGGGAAAGAATTGGTCCTCCACGCTTCTTCGAGAATGCCATGGAGCTGTTCAGTAGTGACCTCAGGGCATTGTTTGTACACTTCCGGGGGGAGGCCGTCTTCACCTGGGGCTTTGTGGTTCTTCAGGGTCTTGATCGCTTTTAGTATTTCGGCTCTGGTCGGTGTATCCAGATGGACATCGTAGGGTTCTTTAGGGATGGCAGGTGGGAAAGCATCAGGAGCAGATGATGTGGATGGGTTTAGGAGGATCTAAAAGTGATCCTTCCATCTTGCTGATCGCTCCTTCTGACAACTGATGATTTTTCCTGATCTGTCTTTGACTATTTCTGAGACAGCAGCTTTCTTACCAACGGATTCTTTCAGGATCTGGTAAAGCTTGCGGGTATCATGTGAGCGTGCTGCTTTCTCTAACGACACTGCAGCATCTTTCCACATTTGGCGGCGGTCCAGACGAGCAGAGCGTTTTACCTGTCTGCGCAGCTCTTTTGTTTCTTCTTTAGGGCCGCCCATCTTTTGTCTTCGCTCACCGACTATTGGCAGGGTCCTAGCGGTAATCCAGTGCTGTCGTTTGATTTTTCCTCGGCCTAGGATCTTATCGGAAGTCTCTGTTATCACTGTTTTAAAGGTCTCCCATCTCTTCTCGGGGGTTGAATTTTCATTAGAACTGAGAGCGTCAAATCGGCTAGTCAGTTCCAAAATGAGGGCCTGCCAAACTTCTTTGTCTTGGAGCTTACCAATGTCGAATCTGGCCGTGGGCTTGTTTTTTCTCCGAGTTGCAAGACGTAGCAAAATTTTTGCAGCAACAAGCCTGTGGTCAGACCCAGACTGCGAGCCTGTGTCCGCGCCGTTGTAAGAGCGAGAGTCGTGTACGGAGCTTCTCCAGCGCTGGCGTACGAGAATAAAGTCTATTGAGCCTTAGTGACACCGTCATTTGAATGCCAAGTTAAAAGGTGGCTAGGTTCGTGCTGAAATATGGTATTGGTGACAACAAGGTGGTTCATCAAGGCGTAGTTTACCAACCTCTGTCCATTCTCGCATCTGTGACCTTGTCCAAATTTTCCCAGGACTTGTCTTGTGGTTTGGTCAGACGGACCAACTCTTGCGTTGAAGTCTCCGGCAACAATCAAGTAATCACGTGCGGCAACAGAAGAAGACAGCTGTTGCAGCTTGCCGTAGAAATCATCCTTGGTCGTATCAGCAGCGTCACGGGTGGGGGCATAGGTAGAAATTATCGACACATTTGCGGGGTTTCCTTTAGTCTGATTCTGGCAAGTCTACAAGAGACTGGTTCCCATTCTAGGATCTGGTTCTTTGGTTCATGATGAAACCAACTCCGTGGAGTCCCGAATTATCCTCTACTCTGGAGTAGAAAAAATGGAACTGATGTAGCGTTTCAGGAGCCGTAATAACTATGGAGCCAGAACCGGAAATTCTGGTCTCGGATATGCAAAGTATGTCTATGTTGTACTTCTCCATCTCATGGACAAGAAAAGCTTGTGTTCACCCATCAGGAAAATTCCTGCATTCGGGTATTTTGATAGTACGAAGTCAGCACTTGCATGTAATTTTCGATAAAATTTATTTTGTCGGCGGATCTCTGATTAGAGGAGTAATAAAAACAACAAATGACAATTAAATTAAAAGGACGAGGCAAGACTTTAGGTCGAACACACACCCACATAACTTCATCAAAGGGAGTAAGACACGGAATTGGGATATCACTTGGGTACAAATCATTACGGACAAAGAACAGAATTCCGCCACCTTTCTTACCCAGAGGGTGGTTTTCTGGTCTGAGTTTAAAAAATTGAGAAAAATTGTTAATATTTAACATGTGCAAATTTTGAGCTTGAACTTCAGTAATAGCGATTACATCTAATCTATATATTTTAGAAAGGGTGTCTAATTCATTAAGTTTTTCAAAGTTAAGGCTTTCAGCGTTGCTCAACAAAAGTTTGGGGAATCGAAAGCGACTTGTGAAGGTACCGTTTTTATACTTCACTTTTTTTATATCACAGATGGGGTCAGGGGTTCTAGTGGAATTCTTGACGGGGGCTAAACTTGGATAGTGAGAACAAGGGACAGGGGGATCAAATCCATTTTTTTCAAAAATAATTGCATTTAATTGAGCAGGTACTAGCGGAGACTCTAAACAGCGGTAACTATTTGAAGTTTTAGAAACTCTGCATGGAGGTGTTACAAGAGGATCGTTCTGCCTGCTTACTCTTAAACCAGAGTCATACTGGTAGGGTAACCAGGGGGGATAAAGTGCAAGGGAAGGGAGAAAGGTTTCCTGGTGATCTGAGAATAAGTCAAGTTGAGTGTTCTTTAAATGGGGGGGGGGGGGGCAAGATGATGCTGAGGGAGGGAAATGCCAAAATCAGTCTAATACTCATTTGGCATTTGACTGATTTGGCTAATACTGATTGGAAAATAAAAAGAAAATAGGAAACGTCGCTGGTTTACAACTTCTTTTTCTGCTCGATCGCCTTGTACACGTGGTTGAAATTTGTTCTTAAAACGTTAATTTTCTTTTTTAGTTCGGACACTGTATAATCTGTTTTCAATGTCTTTACCGCCCGTAATATCCCATCAAATACCACACTTTTCTTATTTCTGTTGTAATAACTTTCCATACTTCAGGGTGATCCCGGTATAACTCCTAATAAACAGATAAACTCGCGCTCCTTATTTTTGCTTACTTCGTTGTGTCTTCCATTGTTGTTGGCGCGTGACTAACGCAATATTTGAACAAAACTAGTCTAGACGGTCAATTACCCTCGTTAACCGATTGAGTCATTCAAACTTTCTATTAATCCCCGTCAGCGCTTGACACAAGCGTCAAACAGGTTCCTAGACGGTCAATCATGCTTGGATCAATCGATTGACGGAAGCTTTTGATCAAAATGATTGACCGTCTCGACATCCTTTAAACAACCACGAAGAACTTTCCATCGTAAAACAACAGCAGAGAAATTAATAGGTTTTACGTGTTGGTCATATGATTTTCATTTGTTGTAAATTACATATCATTTTTGTGACATCTGCTCTTCAATCTTTCAAAAATGTTGTCAAGTTTTTCATAAAATCACGGGTCATTTCATGAAATAACGCTTTGAATAGCTAGAATGTTTACGTAGTCAAATTAAGTTTTTTCAAATAAATGTTTGCACTGTTTTGCTATGAAAAAAAATATGTTGTTAAATAAGAAATATTCAATTTACTTTCTTTTTTCAGTCAATTTCCTTTTTGAGTTTTTTTATTTTCTTTTTTTCATTCAGTTACCTAGATATTACCTTTATTCGGCGATGAGAGAAGAGGTCAAATTTGTCGAAGAGGTTAATTTAAAAAACAACAACATACGGAAGCAAGGAAGTGATTATAAAACTTGTGAAATTTTACAAGAGAGAGAGATGAAGAATTCTATTCGTACTTGCTTCTATCTAGTAAACATTATGGGACACCCCTCTCTTCTCCCAAAGTTTCTAGCAAGTTGATAGGAAAAATTTGATCTACTGGGCTATTTTTTTTATTTGAATAGGTAGGCCGATGGAAGTATATAGCGTATAATATGGAATATTTTATATATATGGAAGTATATATGGAAGATCAGCCGTAGTCGGTAAAAAACGCCTTTTATCTCGCCTTTTTATCTGACATATGTATATCGCAATCTTTTCTGATGTATTGCAATCTTCGCAATTTTTATCTGATATGTGTATGTTCTTATATTTGGAGGGAAATAAAAAAATAATTTTTAAACAAATAAATAATATAAATAAATAACTAAAAATAATAATTTTATGCTTTGAAACTGGAACTAGGCGACCATCCGACGCAGCTTCAAAAACTGTATCTCTTATTTCATTGGATGTTTACGTACGATAATACGTATGTGGCGTGAAATGACATATTTTTAGACAATATCTTGGAAGCTAGGATTTAAAATGGGGGGGGGGGGGGGTAGGGTCAATCTTCCTCTGCTTTCGCACACCCTTCCTGTTTAGCTTCTCCAGGATTTCTCGAGGTAACTATTTTGAACTGGGCGGACTCTTACTGATCTTATAGTCACTTTTTCCGTAAAGGCCTTGGTTTGAAGGTACTAAATTTGCATATATGCCTGAACGCAATGTTAGGAATTATGTGTTACCATGTCCCACTATTTTAGGTATGTAACCCGAAGTGGTCGTCGCGTTGATTATAAAACTGGTCCAATAGTTTGGGGAGAGCCAGGAACGAATGGTCAACACGCATTTTATCAGCTAATTCATCAAGGGACACGACTTATTCCATGTGATTTTATCGCACCTGCCGAAACGCACAACCCAATCCAAGGGCATGTCCATCACAAGGTGAGTTGAAAATGAGAATTAATGTTGCCACTTGTAGCTTTGTACATAGGTAAGAGTAAACAAAAACGTAAAAAAAAGTAAAACGTAAACGCAAAAAAAGGTAAAAGTAAAAAAAACGTAAAAGTAAAAAAAAGGTAAGAGTAAACAAAAACGATATAATTTTCGCTCGTTTGTACTTGCGATACGTACACCCCTACTCCAACCTGAGCCCCTACCAGGATTGTCAGAGGAAGTTTTATGTTACACCAAGGCGTAATATTTTGTCAAAAATATACATTTGAATATGGTATTCATAAATGCATGATGAAAATTATATTTTTAAAAGGTATCTTTGTATTTAAAAAATGATAGTTATGTGGGGGGAAATGCTGAAACAAGTGGGTTGTATATTAAGTAAAAGAAATTATTAGGAATATTGTAAAATCATGGTGTTAGCTAAACAGAGAAAGTAAATTCAAGGGCATAAAAAGGTTTGCATGAATTTAGAAAATAATAATATATAGAGTAATATAAAAGTAATATTTATCTATCCAATAATCTATATCTAAAATATAGTATACATATTAATATAAAAATAATATACATGATAACATAAAAAAATCATATGTATCTTCGCTGCTACGCTTAACCTTACATTTTCATGCTGCTGGAATAATTGGAAAAAACCGCCGGCTAAGCTGTATTATTCTCATAGGGAGAATAATTTAAATAACAATTAATTTAATAATTGTTAATTTATCTATTAAACAATTAATTAATATAATTTAATTTATTAATTTATTAAACAATTAATTATTATTATTAATAACTTTTATAATAATACCTTTTAATAACTTTTATAACATTTATAATAATAATAACAATTAATTTATTAAACAATTAATTAATATAATTTAAATGACAAGAATCAAAGTACCCTGCTGATCCTTCCTTTGAGAACAGCTTAGCAAATAAGTTTTGGTATTTATTTAAAAAAAAATATCGCAATTGGAAGTCCTTTCCAGTGGTTAATACTAACCCTTTATATAATATAACTTTCTCTGATGGTCATGGTAGGCACTCAGGTCAGAGCAGGGGTGTATGTATGGTAAGTACAACCGAGCCAAAATTATTCCATGAGGACAAAACTCTCCTTAAACTTGGGTATGGTAGACCGTTGGCTACCCCGCTGCCCTTCATACTCTTTGGCTTGCTTTTCAATGCATGGATGAAATGCTTGATACTTTGGAAAAGATCTGACACAAATATTAATATTTTCTAGATTATAACCTACTTTTAAGGTGCTTTCTATGGATTTAATTTGAGGGATTCCCCGCTGACGAGAGCTAATTTCTTTTGTAGGATATGAATTATATTTGTAAGATTTCTTTAGATAAACCTATCTAGACCCAGCAAGGCCGTACCCTGGAATTTTTTTCGAAGGGGGTTTTACTAAAAAAAAAATTCGGGGGGGGGGTTACATAAAAAAAACCAAAAACGCATGCAAATTTTGCTTATATCCATTTTTATTACGTTTTTACGAGCCAGACAAACATTTTGGGGGAGGGGGTTAAACCCCCTAACTCCCCCTCTGGGTAAGGCCTTGAGACCCAGCATTTTTGACCCCCTGAAAATTTAATGATTTTCACTATGATTTCTTTTCCTTCGCTACTTTGCAATATGTCTTTCGTTTGCCATTGGACGAATATACCCCAATACCCATTGAAGAAACTTTGTTTAACCTGCCCAAGTCTACCCTATTTTTAAGCTGAAAATGAAAAATAATATCTTGTCAATTCTTACTCTTAAATAACTGAAAGATTTAATCTGAATGTCAAATCTGTTCAGGGGAAAATGGGCTGTTTTGCTTAATCCTTTTACCAGTCTTTCAATTTCCTCATAACGAGTATGCAATTGATAACACGGATGGGTTAACTACGCTTAAGATTAACGACTGCTAATGTGAGGCTAAAGTTAATAAAAGTCTATAAAGTTTAAATCATTAAAGTTTGTAAATCTCATCAAAGTTTCATTAAGTTTAATGAATTACCCACATGGTTTCATACCATTAAGTTTTTCCGCTAATATAGGAATTTCATCTTGTTGACTTTACATCATTTTTTTTTTTAAATATCTTGAATGAAACAGACATGGATCTGAGAAAATATTTTTTCTTTTAACAAGTTTATTCTTTTTTTGTTTCATTTTTTTGTATTGAAGGGGTTTAAAAGATTTAGATCAGAAGCTTTTTAAAGTCTAAATTTTTACCAGCGGAAGAGCTAGATTAGTGGTCGCTATTATATATGTAGACAAAATAATTATGTGACATAAAGTATTTTATTTCGGAAATGTGTAATAAAACATTCTTAAAATCTCCCAACTATTTTTATTCCTTTTAATAAGTTAGTCGCTTTTTAAGTCTTTTTTGATATGAAACGGGTTTAAAAGATTAAAATCAAAAGGTTTTTTTTTAATTTAACCTTATCTCTTCCACCAAAGGCTATATCCAGGGAGATGGGTTGGGGGTTGAAAATAGGCTGAAATTTACTTTGAAAAATCTAAACTTGAATAAAAATTTAATAAGTCTAAATAAAGTCTACACAAGGTTTCATACCACTAAGCTTTTCCGCTCATACAGGAATTTTATCTTGTTGACTTTACATCAATTGTTTTAGCAAATGAATCAAACATGGATCAGAATGATCATCTAAAAATAGGGTACACTTGGGCAGGTTAAACAAAGTTTCTTCAATGGAGTATTGGGGCATATTCGTCCAATGGCAAACGAAAGACATATTGCAAAGTAGCGGAGGAAAGGAAATCATAGTGAAAATCATAAAATTTTCAGGGGGTCAAAAATGCTGGTGCTTGGTCTAGATAGCTTTATCTAAAGAAATCTTACAAATAGAATCAGATATGCATCAGAACGTGGATCTGAGAAAACAATCTTGCTAACCATTTTTTCTTTCTAATAAGTTCGTCTTTTTGAGATTTCTGTTTTTTGGTATTAAGGAGGTTCAAAAGGCTTAGATCAGAAGCATGTTTAGTCTGACCTTAACTTTTTACCAGCGGAATATCTAGACTAGTAGTCACTATTATATATGTAGACAATATAATTGCATTACATATAATGTGTTTTATTTCAGAAATGTGTACTAAACCATTCTCCAAATCTCCCAACCATTTTTATTTCTTTTAATAAGCTAGTCTTATTTAAAATCTTTTTTTGGTTTGAAACGGGCTTAAAAGTTTTTTTTTTTTTCTTTTTTAATCTTACCTTACTTCTTTCACCAAGCGAAAGATTTAGACCAACGTGTACTATTATATATGTGTATTATATATAGTACATGAGTTATTGTTCAGCTTCAAGGCTATATATCTATTAGTTTTTAGTGTCCCATTTGTAATTTCTTAGAAGTATTCTGCTATTGACTAAACTTTGCTTACTTTCTTGAAAAAAAAAAGAAAAAAAAATATAAAATTAATTACAATATTAAAAAAATAAATTCAAATAAATCAAGAAAATAAAATGTTTGAAATTTCTTAGAAGTCTTCTGATATTGGCTGAACTTTGCTTATTTTCTTGAAAAAAAAAATAGAAAAAAAATATATGATTAATTACAATATTAAAGAAATAAATTAAAATAAATCAATAAAATAAAGTATTTGAAATTTCTTAGAAGCCTTCTGCTATTGGCTAAACTTTGCTTGCTTTCTAGAAAAAAATTAAATAAATAAAAAAAAATTCCGCTGCAATAAAGTCAAGTGATGAAAATGGTTTACTATATTTGTGGACGCCCTGGGTGCCGTCCATAAGAATTTATTTCCTGAAATGATTCTTGTATTTATTCTATTAAAGCTCTTGCTTGCTAACTTCCTTGCGCAAACTGAAGCGCTGATGAAGGGTAAGACGGCTGTCGTTGCCAGAGCGGAGCTAGAAAAAAGTGGGCTCGCCAAGGAAGCAGTTGAGAAGATCTTGCCCCATAAAGTATTTGAAGGAAATCGACCTACAAACAGTATTATGGTCAAGCGAGTCACTCCTTTCACTTTAGGAGCTCTCATTGGTAAGAAATTTCTCTGTTTTAAACTTCCTTTGAACAACTTAATTGCTACTTTTTATAATTCTATGTGGCATGTATGTACCAGGAAGAGGAGGTAAGGCTTAGTAAGGAGGAATTAAAGTGGATATTTCCTCCAGGAGGAAATATTTCACCACTTGGTGATATAGACTGGCATTGCCACCATCTACCTCTCTCTGTATGTGCTAGGATTAAGGGGGGTGTGGGAGAAGGAGCTTTACTCTTAAGGTAGGCGTAAGGAGGAATTAAAGTGGGTAACATCAGCAAGAGGGGATTCTTGACCACTTGATCATAAATCCTGTTGTTGCCAGCGTCTCTCGCTTTCTCTATATATGCTAAGATTCAGGGGGCATGGAGGGGAGGAACTTTAAGGCAGGGCTCAGCAAGGACGAATTAAAGTGGGCATGGAAGGGAGGAACTTTAAGGCAGGGCTTAGCAAGGAGGAATTAAAATGGATAATATCAGCAAGAGGAGATTTTGACCACTTGATGGTAAATCCTGTCGTTGCCACCGTCTCTCGGTCTCTCTGTATATGCTAAGATCCAGGGGGGCATGGAGGGGAGGAACTTTAAGCCAGGGCTTAGCAAGGAGGAATTAAAGTGGATAATATCAGCAAGAGGGGATTTTGACCACTTGATGGTAAATCCTGTCGTTGCCACCGTCTCTCGCTCTCTCTGTATATGCTAAGATCCAGGGGGGCATGGAGGGGAGGAACTTTAAGCCAGGGCTTAGCAAGGAGGAATTAAAGTAGATAATATCAGCAAGAGGGGATTTTGACCACTTGATGGTAAATTCTGTCGTTGGCACCGTCTCTCGCTCTCTCTGTATATGCTAAGATCCAGGGGGGCATGGAGGGGAGGAACTTTAAGGCAGGACTTAGCAAGGAGGAATTAAAGTGGATAATATCAGCAAGAGGGGGTTTTGACCACTTGATGATAAATCCTGTCGTTGCCACCGTCTCTCGCTCTCTCTGTATATGCTAAGATCCAGGGGGGCATGGAGGGGAGGAACTTTTAAGGCAGGACTTAGCAAGGAGGAATTAAAGTGGATAGAATTAGCAAGAGGAAATTTTTACTACTTGATGATAATAAAAAATATTTATAAAGGATAAGATTGAAAATAGTCCTTATTTTTGCTCAATTTAATGCTCAGTTCATTTTTTTGGTTTTGTAAGAAATCAAATGGAATGAGTGAGGAATTTTTTTGGGGTGGTATATAAGGAAGGCTAAAAGGGTTAATTTTAAAGTTTTATGGTGATTAAGAACTTGGAAAAGCGATTGGTTGTAGATATGGCCCTATTTTTTTAATTAATTAAATGAAAATTAAAGTTTTTCAATTAAAGTTTTTAATTAACTGTTTTTTAATTAATTTATTTGCTATTTTGGATTTAAGGCAGTGTTTTTGTTTATAAATTTTATGTTGTTATTGTATTTGCTGTGTTTTGTATGTTAGGTTGTAGTATTTTTGTAATAAACATGACAAAGATTCAATAGCAACAAAGATTAACAAGGGGTCCTCGGCGCAGAAAAAAAGTCAACTGAAATCAAAAGACCGAGAATGATAAAACTACGTTCATTACAGGGTCTCTGTGATATCAGTTTATGAGGATAAAAATGATTATTTGTTTTCTAGACAAAAAAAAACTGTTAGATTTGTAATAGATGGGTTCTGCTTGTCTTCCATAAAGAAATGATTCCATAAAGAGATAAATAAAGAGTAAAGAAAATTAAACTGGGCTGAATTAAATAAAAACAAATAGAATATGAAATAGAAATAAAAAGATGTAAATAGAAAAAATAAGGAATAGAAAAGAGAGAAATAGAAATAAAGTCCACAAGAAATAAATAAGGAAATGATTATGTTATCCTTAAGAATGATTATTTATTTTCTAGAAAAAACTTATAAAATACCAAATGTCTTCCACTAAAGACCAAAAAAAAAAAACTAAAATGGGCTAAAATAAATAGAAAAAGAAATAGAAATAAAAAGAACTAAATAGAAAACACAAAGGAATACAAAAAGAAAAAGGAAATAAATTGAAGGCCATTAGAAATGAATAAAGAAAAGATTATGTTGTCCATAAAAATGATTATTTATTTTCTAGAAAAAAACTTTTAAATTTGTAACAGATGGGTTCTGCTTGTTGTCAATAAAGAGTAATTTCATAAAGAAATAAATAAAGAGTAAAGAAAATTAAAGTGAGGCTACATAAAAGGAAATAAATAGAAAAAGAAATAGAACTAAATAGAAAGAAAGAAAGAAAGACATAAAATGAAAAAGGAATAAATAGAAGTTCAAAAAGAAATAAAGGAATGATTATGTCGTCCATAAAAATGATTATTTATTCTCTAGAGAATTTTTTTTTTAATTTGAAATACATGGGTTCTACTTTTCGTCCATAAAGGAATCGCTTTAAGTAACGTTGTTTGGAGTTTGGTAACGCAAAGTTAGAAACTAAGGAAACCTTAGAAACTTCTAAGTTTGTCATGATCTTTGGATTGTATAAAGCTTCTTCAATAGTTTTCTAAACCGAACATTGTCAAGGAAGCTGTTTTATCATAAATTTTACATAAATTGTAAGTTCAGTTTTATCCGTAAAAGTTCTGCCCAGCGAGAAGAAATATGAAAACGTCAAGTATTTTAGATAAATCCCTTTTTTGCTGATTTGTTAGTTACTTGAAGCCCTTCAAAATGAATTTTTTCCTAATAAGCACTTCAGAAATGTGTTCGAATATTTGTACTTTTTCGGTATACTCTAGTGTCAAAGGCCTTGAATTAAAAAACAAAAAAAAATTAATAAATAAACTGCGAACTCGGAATGACATTGGAATGAATGCTCTGAAATGACGGGAAATCGTCGCTGAATAAGTTTTAAAGTTATATAAGTATATTTTTAAACTAAACTAAGTTATAAAATGAAACTGAATAAGTTTTTTAAGTTATATAATTTTTTTTAACCACTTCACACATATGGCCAAAAAAGTCGGTCGACTAACAAGTTTCTTCTGGGTGGCCCAAATAAGACTGAAGGGTTAAAATTACTGTATTCTTTTTATTTTATATTCTTGTTATTGCCGAAGATTGTCCTTTTCGGCCAACCGTCTAGGGCTAAACGGAAAGCAGGTCGTCCTCGTCTTGGGTGGGAAGACGTCATAAAGAAAGATTTAAAGAAAACGGGAACTTCGTGGGAGGGTGTAAAAATGGAGGCTTTGAATAGATTGGGATGGAGGAGGAGCGTGCGTAGCTGTGCTGGCCTCTGGCGGCTTGATGCTGCGGTGAGCTGTTAGTAGTAATAGTTTTCATTTTACTTAACCCCCAAGTTTCCTACCCGTTAACTCCAAATAATCTGCTAAAACGAAAAAACCACATAACTGAAAACAAAAAGCTATTAGGTATGTTTAGCCCTTCGATCTAATTTGGCCCACCTTGTAAATTATAACGAAACAATTAATACTTCTCCTTTGTCAACCATTTTTTTAGCCTCATTTCTAGGTCTGTGAGAATTAGTGGAGGTGGTGCAGTGGGTATTTTCTGGGAGAATTCTTCCGCGGTGGGGGGGGGGGGGGTGAACGCAATAATACAAAATTAAAACCGACACTGACTCAAGGTCAACACAACTCCCACTCTGCCCATAAGTTCGTAGTGCTAGATTATTCAAAGAAGGTTCATCGGAATGAGCCATATAAACCTAGTGCATTTTTGAGCAGCGCTAGTTTTTATAGGTAATCGAAGAATTATTCAGCTAAATAACTTTCTTTTCTTTTTAGCGATGTACGAGCATAAAATATTTGTGCAAGGAGTTGTATGGGATATCAATTCCTTTGATCAGTGGGGGTAAGTTTCGCCGTCTCTGTTCTCCTTCGTGAATATTAGTTTTTATTTTTTGCAATTTTATTTAATTCACTACTGTATCCATATATAAAGCCAAGAATGGCTTTTTGTATGTGTGTATTTTCTGTACATGGGCAAATAAGATATAAACGTGGAAATCTATGCAAAAGAATATTGGAACCATGAGAATAGAGTTAAAGTGTAAAAATCAGGCAAGCATTGGCTAAAAAAAAGTAAAGCCAAAAACCCTAAAACTGAATTCATGATAACAAGCGTTCAACATTTGTCAAGTTTGTATTTTCTGTGCGCTTTTCTCTCTGTATAAAAAATCAATGTAAATTAATCAACCTAGAAATCCAAAAATCAATACAGAAATATTTGGAACTATGAAAATAGACGTAGGCTATAAAAATGTGAAAAATTTGACCGAGAAGTTTTTCAAGGAAATTTTATTTTTCTATGGTGTAACTATCGGGAAAGTAGACTAATCCTGTAACTAAAAGGAAAGCAGGTCGTCCGTGGTTCGGGTGGGAGGATGTCATAAAGAAAGATTTAAGGAAATCGGAACTTCCTGGTAGGGTGTAAAGGAAAAGGCTTTGAATAGATTGGGATGGAGGAGGAGCGTGTGTAACTGTGTTGACCTCAGGCGGCTTGGTGCTGTGGTGAGTTGTGTTAGTAGTTGTAATAGTAACTCCTTAATTTCGTTTTAAATTACCTTTTTAGTAATTGTTGGTTCTGATCGCAACTTGATCTTGTAGAGATATCAGCTCTGTATTAATTCAATAAATTGAATCGAATAATTCAATAAACTGGATCAAATAATTCAATAAATTGGATCTAATAATTCAATAAATTGGATTGAATAATTCAATAAATTAAATTGAATAATTCAATAAATTGGATCGAATAATTAAAAAAATTGGATCTATAAAAATTCAGTAAAGTGGACCGAATGCTTTGATAGGTTAAGATTGAAAAACTTAACGAGATGATTATCATCGAATTGTTTTTTTTTTATTCAACAAAGAGAGACAACAACAAAAATACATTTGGGCTATAGAATCTCGCTTGTCCGAGCGTCCAATGTCATAGGATACGTTTGTTTAAGGACCAAACTAAAGCAAACTACCTGACTTTCATAAGCACAGAATGAAAAGAAAGGACATTAACGTAAAGCAGTAACGTAGCTACGTTTCGTTAATTTCGGTAATTAACGAAAATAACTACAGCTTCTTGGTTTACCCCCCCCCCCCCCCCCGACAAAAACAAACATTTGGTTTGCTTATTAAGCAGGCATCATGTAAATTTTTAGAATCATTATCAAGTGAATTCTATAGTTTATAACCTTATAGTTTATATTATATTAATTACAACCCCAAATTATATTTTATATTTGGGGCTGATCTAACTTAAAGTGAAGTAAATGCACATGTTATATGTATTTAAAGAGTGTGCTAAAGACAATGAGCAACTGGTAAGTTGGATCTCCAACAATTTGACTTGGGAAGGCGAGATTCAAAACTACTTGTGCCACTCGCAGAAAACGTCTGACAACGTATTTAAAAAAATATCTACAATGCATTACTACTACTACTACTAACAACTCACCGCAGCACCAAACCGCCTGAGGCCAACACAGCTACGCACGCTCCTCCTCCATCCCAATCTATTCAAAGCCTCCCTTTTTACACCCGCCCATGAAGTTCCCATTTCCTTTAAAAAACATCTACAATGCATTAGGAGCAGCTGATAATTGCCAGTTGATAATTAGTCAGCATTCTTTATTATAAATAATTGCTTTAGGTCAGGGTCAAGTCTGCACAAATTAGTCCTAGATTAGCTAGGGAACATCTTGATGGGTTGGCTAAGGCAAATCTTGGCTACAAAATTTTGGTTCCTTTACTTCTTTCTTTATTTATGTCATCATTACAGCTTAAAGAGCTTGCCTTTGATTACCCAGCAATGTCTGACGTTCATTACAAGATATACGTTTTTTTTGTTATTTAAGTTATTTGGATTTTTTAGTTTAATTTTGGTCCAATAACTCTCATAGGGTACACAAACTTCAATCAGTCAAAATCTCTAAAAATTTGACAGTGTATCAATAAATGCAACGAAAAATTGCATCCAGTTCCCTAATTGGTGCAATTAATAGATGATTATAGTGGAACACAGGGGAAAACTCGTGATTACATAACACAGAATTTTATGTCAAAGCTTGATGTTTATTAAGGAAAATATTCTCGACTTCGCCTTTAGATAAATTTTCGCTAGATTTGTATGACATTATTTTATGGCTTGTTTAAATATTACTCTTGTTGGATTTTATCATATTCTTTTTGAATAGTGTTTCCCGTTCTTTGTTCTTAACAATTACGATCCATAATAATAAGGAATTGACGAAGGATTTTTTTGTTAAATTTTAAAGTCGCGAATTAATTAAACTTGATATTACACCAAAATTTAGGAAATAAGCCAAGATTTTAATTTATTTATTTTTTTTATCATTGTTAATGATGTCGTGGTTTATGTTATCCACATTTTGTGTTTCATAACAATTCCTAGTATTTTAGTTTTGTTTTGTGTTTTTTTTTCCTACCTAAATACCCGATTTTAAAGTGTTGTTTTTTGTAGGGTGGAGTTGGGGAAGCAGCTAGCGAAAGCAATTGAGCCAGAATTGCAAGACAACAACCCAGTGTTAACCCACGACGCGTCTACGAACGGGCTGATAAACTTCATTAAAGAGCACTATTGATGCCTGGTGGAATTTAGTGTTGAACTGTATGCACATCTTTTATTTGTGTTCATTCTTAATTCGAGTTTTATGTTGACTCGCCAATGTGATTCTCTTAAGTTTAAGTGTTGTGATATACATACTTATAATATTTGAACGAAGTTAATTGTACATACAAATTTTTAATATAAAAAATGTTAATGATAAACTATTGTCAGAAGATTATATTTCCTTCTTTTTTTTTGTACAAGCAATATATTTGAGTTAGAGACGCAATAGATGTTAAATTAACACAGTTTTATTAATTCTTGTGTAAAGTGAATGGTAATCCTTAATTTTTTTTTCTGGGGGGGGGGTCTGAACTTTAACGCAGTTTTTGCTCAGACATATAAATAAATTTCATTAATAAAATTTGTTTGTCTCCTCAAACATTCGCAGCAAGTATAAAGGTTCGTGACTCTTTGGACTGGTGTGATATTGGCACAGACGGGGCGACTCCTTTCGGCTGTTATTTTCTGCGATTTTTTTTGTGATTGAACAAATAAGTTTTGTTCAACAAAACTGTTTGAAAATTTTGTTCAAATTTTTTTTTTAATTACATTTTTTTTTCTTAGCAAACTGTCTTAAGTCTTTTTGTGCAATAAATAGCTTTTATCGTTTTGAAATTCACATCTACTATTTGATTCTTCACTAGTTTTCCAGAATGTCTCGCTAACGTGGGCTAGGCTGGAAGTGTAGTTTGTGAGTTAGTTAGAGAGGCTGCGTTAGTTAGGGAGGCTGGAAGTTTAGTTTGTCCCCTCCTCCCCCAGAAGGAATTTTGGGATGGAGTTTAGTGCTAAGCTCTGGCCAAAACGGTTACTCTTATACTCACAACTTATTTTGAAATATGTTTCATATTAAAATTAGGATAACGAGTGGGTGGTTTTTCTTTCTTTTGAAGAGTTTAGAGTTTTCTTTTGAAGAGTTAGAAGAAGTTAGGATTTTAAGGTCTTAGAACTCAGATTGGTCTTATGGAAGCCATGGTAATGTTAGATCTTGAATACAGCTCTAAAGAGGTTTTCAAAGGAGGAGGAAGACAAAATTGTAGTTCTACTTGACTTTTTAGGTCTTAATGAAGATAAGGCTCAGACCGTTAGGCTACGTTTTTCAGATGAAGCGTGAAAGGCAGCGGTGTCAATTGAGGGGATGATGGCATGTCCTCCCTAGATCTTGAAAAGCATTATTTTTTTTTATTTATATTCAATGAAAATGCTTTGTTTTTGTACTTCTTTTTGACATATTACGAATTCCCCCTACCTTCCCCTAAAATTTTGTCTATTGACGCCACTGGTGACAGGTTGTCAAAAAACACTGGCAAGGCCGTGTCCAGGATTTATTTTCGGAGGGGGTTTTACTCAAAGAAATTTGGGGGGGGGCGGTTACACACGAAAAAAAAACGCATAAAAATTGTTTATATCCATTTTTGTTACGTTTTACAAGTCAGACAAACATTTCGGGGAGGGGGGTCAAACCTCCCCTCCTCTGGGTACGGGCTTGAACACTGGCTATCCTGAGGCCAAAAAAACAATCCGTCCTGTCCTTGGGTGGGTAGAAGATTGGAACTTGATGGAAGGTAGTCGAGATGAAGCTCTAAATAAGGTGATGTTAAGCGCCTGAAAAAAGGCGGATGCACAGGTGTTCTTGACTCGGGTAACTTCGGAGTGTGATGCATTGTAGTAATAATTGGTCTTACCTATATGCTGAAGTCACGTACCTCTGGACGTTGCTATGACGTTCGGTTAGATTCAGGTTCCGTCACTTAGGTCAGCATAAGGACTATTTTGCCAAGGAATTTACAAAAACTTGTACACCTCAGATTGAAAACTTTCCCACCTGGGCAAGGCCGTACCGAGGATTTTTTTTCGGGGGGGGGGGGGTTACAAAAAAACTAAAAACGCATAAAAAAATTTCTTTAGATCCAATTTTGTTACGTTTTTACGAGTCAGACTGTAACCAATTCGGTTACACACGAAAAAAAAACTAAAAAAACGCATAAAAAATTGTTTATATCCATTTTTGTTACGTTTTACAAGTCAGACAAACATTTCGGGGAGGGGGGTCAAACCTCCCCTCCTCTGGGTACGGGCTTGAGCACTGGCTATCCTGAGGCCAAAAAAGCAATCCGTCCTGTCCTTGGGTGGGTAGAAGATTGGAACTTGATGGAAGGTAGTCGAGATGAAGCTCTAAATAAGGTGATGTTAAGCGCCTGAAAAAAGGCGGATGCACAGGTGTTCTTGACTCGGGTAGCTTCGGAGTGTGATGCGTTGTAGTAATAATTGGTCTTACCTATATACTGAAGTCGCGTACCTCTGGACGTTGCTATGACGTTCGGTTAGATTCAGGTTCCGTCACTTAGGTCAGCATAAGGACTATTTTGCCAAGGAATTTAAAAAACTTGTACACATCAGATTGAAAACTTTCCCACCTGGGCAAGGCCGTACCGAGGATTTTTTTTCGGGGGGGGGGGGGTTACAAAAAAACTAAAAAACGCATAAAAAATTTCTTTAGATCCAATTTTGTTACGTTTTTACGAGTCAGACAAACATTTCGGGAGGGGGCGGGGGTTCAACCCCCCCCCCCCCGTGGGTACAGCCTTGCACCTGGGTGAATTTAAAGAACATGGCAACTAGAACTTACTCAGAACTTAGGTCTTCCTGAGCCATCTACGGCGCATAGGGCATCGACGAAGCCTCGGTAAACGTCATGTATTGGCATTGCGGCGAGTACATCCTCCCACTGGGGTTGTAGTGATGTGTGAGCACTGTGTAGATCACGATCGTACGTGCGTCTGAGCGTGTTTCTTGGTCTTCCCCTCTGTCGACACCCATGAGGCTGCCATTTCTGAACCTGGTACGGGATTCTGGAGTCCTCCATCCGGAGGACGTGGCCAAGATAGCTCCATCTCTTCTTCTTAATCACTTCAGTAATAAGCTGCTGGCCAGTTCTTGTGCAGACCTCGATGTTACTGACTTTTTGACGCCAACCGATATTCAGCATGCGTCTCAAGCACATATTGTCGAAAGCTGTGAGTCTTCTCTGGCCTAATATCTAGTTTCCAGCACTCACTGGCATACAATAGCACGGACAAAACGTTGCTATTATAAGGTCACAGCTTTAGTTCAAGCGAGTACTTCTTTGATATCCATACTGGATTAAGTTTATTCAAACTAGGCCTGTAGTATATTTGATTGATTAATTTTGTAAGCTGATAAACAAATTAATGACTGAGCAATTCCGCTTGTCTGAGCCCGGCCTTTTGGGCATATAGGGGGTGTCCTATATTTTAAAGCCAAAAATCATGGAAGAAGTAAGATAAAAATGTATTAAGACTATTTGTTGCTAAACTAAAAATGTCACATGCCAAGTGTACATTACGATTATAATGTCCCTTCCAAAAAAAGATACAAAGTGTAATTTATTGTAAAACTTAATCGCTTGGTACAGATCATCAAAATGGGATCGTGGCTTATAGGTCACTAGGACTGCCTAAAAGAAGAATAATCTTTGAAAAAGAGCAGGGTCTTAATTGCGTCAAAATCTTAGGGGGGAGGGGGCAAAGTTGGAGCCGATCTCCCAAAGTCAACTGAAAAATGATCCATATAGCCCCATAAAGGCCAAGGTATACTAAAGACAACTGATCTATTTCTGGGGATGCTTGAATTATGTAGGACTATCTTAGTTTTGACGAGATTTACGAAGACCTTAAATTTCAGTCGGGAGGGGGGGGGGGCTTAAAAGCTTGTTTTTTCAACCTTCACTCTAGGGTTAAATGTAGGGATCGGCCGCTAAGAGTGAGGCTGGAAATTGGAATTAGAAATAATTAGAGGGAGAAGGGGTGAAACATTGAACAGATTAGGGTTGTAAGCCTTTGTATACTTCACGCAGTCAGTATCTGATTGGCTTCCAAGAGAGCTTAACTTCCCGGGCATTTCTTTAAACATAATTTTTTTTGGTTAGAATTCACTATCTTGCACAAGGCTTGAATATATACTTTCATAACTGGGGGACTGTACTACTTCTAACTTGGGAAATGGCAGGTCTAAGACCCAACAAATATCAGCTCGTAAGTGTAAGTTTTCCTTGGAGATGCGGAAGGGTGGATCTTGCTCTTATTTGGAGATAAAATTAAACTGCGTGATTGGTAGTCTTGCTAATGAATGGCTCTAATTTTGGAGAAGACTCAAACAAACGTACCACATATTTAATTTCATAAATGTGTACAAAAAGTAGATAGAACTGATTCTTGTTCTTGTTAAGCAAACACTAAGGTTGTTTTTTATTTTCTATGTAGCATTTCAAATCTGTTTCTATACATCTGTGAAAAGGTTCCTGATTTAAGTTCCAAGCAGTCTATACTGCTATATCCAGTGATTGTGTTTAAGTAGCGCCATCTATAACTCAAATCACGTGATACGAGCAGTTAATAGACGATGAGAGGGCAGGGCTTAAATTGTGTTCCCTGAAACAAAAATAGAAAGAAAATAAAAAGCTTTAGAAAATGAATTACTGACCTGAGCAGATTGATGTAAAGTCAGGTTGTAGTTGAAGGGTCCAAATGCCCGAGCGAGTGGAGGCGGACAAAAAAACAACAACCTGCGATGGCGGTTTGTCTGATGGTCGGCTTTTTGGGCATTGAGAGGTATGAACAACTTGAGGGCGAAATACCTCTTCGTACCACCTTTTCAATTTAGGAGAAAATTTTTGTTAAAACTCCCTTTACTTATAGTTATTATTTTGTGTTTCTTGAACAAAAACACTGCAATTCATCCTCTCTTCTGAACTGAACAGTAAATTCACAGAATTTTTACTTCTATTTGTTTGATTTCCAAAATTGCTTTCAGTTTAACTGCATCCTAGCCTCTTCTCTAACTTATGCCTGGATATAAAAGTAAGTAAGTGAGTATGACGGTACCCTTAAGCAAGGCCGTACTCAGAGTTGGGTTTGACCCCCCCTCCGAAATGTTTGTCTGACTCGTAAAAACGTAACAAAATGGATATAAACAAATTTTGTGTGCGTTTTTTGAGGTTTGTTTGTGTAACCCCTCCCCCCCCCCCTGAAATGTTTTTTTTAGCAAAACCCCCTCCGAAAAAAAAATCCTGGATACGGCCTTTCCCTTATGGTCCAAACCGGCAGTGCGGATCTCCGTTTCGTGGCCCTTCAGCCAGGAAGTGCAATGGTGGGCTGGGGGCCAGCCATCCTCCGCTTTCACACACCCTTCCTGCTTACCTTCCTCAGATTTCTCCAGGTACCCATTTAGAGCTGGGTCGACTCTAGCTGAGCTTACAGAGTCACACCACTGATCCTCGTCCCAAACCAAATAACTGGCCACGCCAGGGATCGAACCCGAGTCCCTTAAACAAAGTATTCTCAACCCAGCGCACGTCCACTTAGCCAGGCCCGTCCTAGGTCGTACAATAGAAGCTGGCTCATCTCATTGGCTTATATTTTTGTGTGTGATTATTTATCTTCAACAGTGTTAATTTGAAAATTAACACAGCAAACTGTAGCATATAGCCTAAAGCTATATCCAGGGAGAAGAAGTTAAACTGAAATTTACTTCGGGAAAATCTAAAATCGAATAAAAATTTTATAAATCCAAATTAATAAAAAATTTTAAAATTTAAATAAAATTTAGTGGTTAGTCCAGAAGAGGGAATAAAACGAACTTTAACTAAATAAATTACGTCAAATCTTGAAATCACAATCAAAAGAAGCTCACAGGAAGCATGAAGAAATATGACAATGAATTGAATATATCACAATGCCTACTAAAAATCACAAAACCTAATCACAATTGCACAAAACATGAGCAGCTTGAACAAAACATGAGGACACAAAGAGTTCCTAACCGAAATAATAATTCCTAAAAGAGGAAAAACCAATGAAATGAAGCTCATATTCTACAAAATTTACATAACAACAAATAAAAAAAATAATTAAACAGTCGTACCAATGAGCAAATACATTTAAAAGTATGTTTTGTCTTTTTGCATAGTGTTTGTTCTCCAGTTTTAAAGGCTTCAGGTTGTGAAGCCGAAATATTTGCACTTTTATTATTAATTTTAGTATAATTACTGTTACTTTTTTGGAATCAACGTATGAAAAAGTTAGTTCAGAAATGTCTGCATATTCTAGCAACTGTTTTGTCTATGGAAAGGTTTCTTTTTTTCCATAGCTGGATCTAATATAATCTTACAGAGCAAACTTTCCATAGCTTAGACTTTACGTTATGGAAAATTTGCTCCGTAAGATTATATTCGCTAGCATAAAATCTGGAGCCATGCTTGTGTGAAAGGTTTTACGGCGTAGTGTGAAAGCATCATTGGACCAGCTAAACTAAGGACGGCATAGTTTTGCAATATGCCTAAGTTTGAATATATTATAATTATTGAACGTTGCTGTAGTTATTGACTTTGCTAAAATTTAGCTTAGACAGAATCAAGCAGGGCATTAGAGGAACCAAGACTCTCGTTGAGCTTTACTATGATTAAAAAAAAAATTAATATGTTTTATTTAATTAACACAGTGTAATTCATTAAGCTTCTAGCTCTATATCCATTTTTACATTATTTTGTCTTAGGCTTTATACCCTAATCGTCGCCGAAGTCCCTACAAAATATCTACTCAGCAAGTTGCAAACTCAATATCAAAAGATGGCGCTATATTCATGACCTCGAATTCAAATGTTTCTGTTGTTAAAAATGAGTCAAAATCTAAAGACGGTGAAGCACTTTTGAGCACAAGTTAAGTTCAAGTTAAGTTTAAGCTCAAGCTGGTAAGTTTTTTCAGTGCTTTATTTGTTTTATCTTTTTTTTGTACTCTTTTGAAAAATCTTCCATACCTGTAAAAAATAAAATAAATAAAATGATAAATAACATATAATAAATCTTATCAAAAGCAACGCTGTAGCGTTGCCTATAGTAAAGGCCTTACAGCTCCTATGTTTTTAATTTATTTATTATAATTTTTTTCCATAGGCATTTCATATGGAAGGGGTGTTCGTATAATTTTCGGAGAGGACTCATTCGATTGGAAATCGGGAGTTCGAGTGCCCTTTTTAAGAGTCAAAAGTGATCGGGGGGCAACTACCCCCTGACGCCTTTTTTTCCCAAAATGTATCCGATAAAAAATTTGAGGTAGCCATTTTTTTGAAAATAGTTCAAAGATCGGATAACAAAAGCTCCGTTGTCGACATAACCCTCCAGGGCCAGGGGGTAGGCGTTATAGGTTATGCCCTAGGGGCATATATAGCTCTTATGGAAGGGATGCTCGTATAAACTTCAGAGAGGGCTCATTTAATTAGAAATTGAAAATTCTAGTTCACTTTTTAAGAGTCCAAAGAGATCAGAGGGCAACCAGCTCCCTTCCCCCTCCCACGCCCTTTTTCCCCCAAACCCATCCGATAAAGTTTTTGAGATAGTTATTTGTTAAAAATAGTTCTAACATTAGATAACAAAAACTCCGGTGTCGACACATACACCCAGAGCCCAGGGGCAAGTGTCTTTAAGTCATGCCCCCGGGGCATATAAGGTTTTTATGTAATGGTTGGTCGTATTAACTTCAAAGATGGCTCATTTGATTGGAAATAGGAAGCTCTAGTTGCCTTTTAATGAGTCAAAAGGGATCAGAGGGTATCTACCCTCCCCACCCCACAAACACACCCTTGTTTCTCCAAATGCATCTGATCAAAATTTTAGGATTGCCAGTTATTTTGCAATAAAACAACGATCAGATAACAAAATTTTCTGGGCCAACATACCCCCACCCAGAGTCCGGGGAAAGGGTTGTAAGTTATGCCCTTGGGGCATTTAAAACTTTTATGGAAGAAGTGGTCGCATAAACATCAGAGGGGACTCAAATGATTAGAAGTTGAAAATTCTAATTCCCGTTTTAAGAGTCAAAAGTAATCCAATGGCAACTAGCACCCCCTCCACCCTCTTTTCCCCAAATGCGTCGAATCGAATTTATTATATGGCCATTTTGTTCAAAATTGACTAATAGACCAAAGATCATATAACAAAAACTCCTGGGACAACACAACCCCCCCCCCCCAGAGCCTGGGGGCAAGTTTCAAACTATGCCCCGGTGGCGTATAAGGTTTTTTTTATGGAAGGGATGGTAATATCAACTTCGGAGGGGGCTCATTTGACTGTAAATCGGAATTTATAGAGCCCTGTTTAATAGCCAAGAATTATCGGAGGGCAACTAGTCTCTTCCCTCCCCCCCATCAAGGCCCTTTATTCCCCAAATGCATCCGATCAAAATTTTGAAACAGCCATTTTGTTCAAAATAGTTTAAAGATCAAATAACAAAAACTCAGGGGTCGACACCTTCCCCCTCCCCAGAGCCAGGGGGGAAGTGTTGTAAGTTATACCCCGGGGGCAGTAAGGTTTTATGTATGTGGTGGTCGTATAAACATCAGAGGTGGCTCATATTGGAAATTTAAATTTCTAGTTACCGTTTTAAGAGTCATCGAAAGTGAATAGCGGGCATATACCCCGTCCACACACCCTCTTCTCTCAAATGCATCCGATCAAAATTTTTGGGATAGTCATTTTGTTTGAAACAGTCCAACGATCAGATGACAAAAAATTTAAGGTCAACATATCCCAACCCCTCAAAATCCAGGGGAAGGGTTGTTAATTATGCTCCGGGGGAATATAAGGCTTTTGTGGAAGAGGCAGTCGTATAAACTTCGAATTGGGCTCAAAGGATTAGAAATTGAAAGTTCTAGTTCCCCTTATAATAGTGCTTGAATATATACTTTCAGAACTGGAGGACTGTACTAATTCTAATTAGAAAAATGGCAGGTTTAAAACCCTAAAAATATCAGTTTGTAGGTGTAATTTTTAATTGGAGGGGGCAGGGGTAGATCCAGGATTTTTTTAGGGGGGGGGGGCAAAATAGGTTGATCCGATAAAATTGCGTTAGGAGCAAGTTTAATTAACGCAAACTTGAGTTAATTAAGTAAATTACACTACTTTAGACTACGCTAGGGGGGGGCCCCTTACCCCCACATCTGGATCTGCCACTGGGAGGGGGAGGGAAAGAATGGGTCTTTCTGTTCTTTGGAGACAAAATTAAACTTTGTGGTTCATAGTCTTTTTTTACTGAGTGCTTCTACATTTAAAGAAGGCTCAAACAAACTTCCAAGAGATTTAATTTCAAAAATGTCTACAAAAAGTAGATAGTACTGATTCTTGTTCTTGTGCAGCCAACATTAAGCTCGAATTCTTTTTTCTATGTAGCATATCAAATATGTTTTTATACATCTGTGAAAAAGTTCCTGATTTAAGTTCAAAGCAGTCTATACTACTATATCCAGTGAAATATCCAGTTTCTTTTCGCAATTGGAGGCCGCAAAGTAATAAATATAATAATATAATACACATTTTGGCTTCACTATGTAACTTTTTATCTCTGACATATTATCCAGCTTTGGAAAAAAAGAAACTATCCATAGATAAAACAGTTGCTAGAATATGCAGACATTTCTGAACTAACCTTTTCATACGTTGATTCCAGAAAAGTAACAGTAATAATGCTAAAATTAATTAGGTATAGCAAAAATAAGTGTAAATCCGGAATGTACTCAGAGGGAGGATTTGAGCCCCCACCCGTTTGCGCCCCACACAAAAATCTTACATTTCTAGGGACTCCTTACTCAGAAGAAGAAATTTATTGTTTTCTATTGACCCGCTCAAAAAAAAAAAAAAAAAAAGTGGCGCACGCGTCTGTAAAATAATTCTTTAGACACCATGCTATTAAAACATAAACCACAGATAGACAACTTACGTCCTATGCAATTGGCATTAGTGATAGTTTCTTGTGTTGTAAAGGTTTTAGATGCAACGATAAAAAGGGTAGTTTCCGGGTTAACTTTAGCCAGGGTCGTTGCCAAATGAGTGCCGTCAATATTTGATACAAAATGGACCCGAGGACCAACAGCAAATGCTTTAAGTGCTTCTGTTACAATTAAAGGACCCTAAAAAAGAAAAAAAAGATCAAGAAATGTTATGCATCGAAGTACTGTCTTCAAAATAAAATAAATGAATATAAATGAAATATGTATTGAACCGTTCTTCCTCCGAAATACGGATCCTGAATTGAAGCACTAAAATATATAAGAAATGAAAAATTTGAGTGAATCAAATACTACTTACTAAATTTCTCCATTATGTAAATAATTTCTGAGAACACACTAGCTAATCATGATAAAACATAAAATGTGGATTTTTGGGAGCCCGTAAAATTTAGGAGCTGAACAGCCTTAAGGATAAAATAATTTATACATTTGTGGAGTAATAAGTCTTTCAGGTTGCAAAATTCCTAGATCCTTTCATACTAAACGGGTGAACTTATCGGTGGGGTCTGAATCTATGGGCTTGTAAGTACCTTTAGGATAAAATAATTTCTTTGATTGACCGAGTAACAAGAATATACTCAGAGCCTCACATAGACTCAGAATTGAACTATATTAAGGACATTTTATTTTGCAACGGCTACCCTATAAAAATACTTTAGACCATTATAGACAAAAGACGAAAAAAGGCCGAAAAGAATGCATTAAATCCACAAACCCCAACAGATACCGTCCCATTGGTGGATGATAAGAAACTTTTCACTGTTTTACCCTACATTCCAAAATTGAGTGACAAATTGAAAAGAATCCTTAAAAAACATAAACTTAATGTCGCCTTTAAGAATTCAAATATTACACAGAACTTTTTTAACAACGGCAAAGATAAAACCAGCCCCATTCTGGGTAGTGTTGTTTATAGAATTCCTTGTTCTTGTGGCTGTTTTTATGTTGATAGAACCCAACAGCAATTGGGGGAGAGGTTATCTGAGCACAAGTCCTCAATAGACAAGGCAATGAGGTTACGCCAAAGGCCTGAGGTTTTTGATTCCGCCTTGGCGCAACATGTGTACGAGAATCCACACCATTTCATTTTGTTTGACGAGGCCTCTATCGTTGCCCCCGTTAAAGGTCTCACGCAAGTTTTCAGGGAGGCAGTTGAAATAAAAAAGCACATTCACCAAATGGTAGCTCTCAATAGAGACACTGGAGAAATTTTTCTTAGTCCCATTTATGACAAAATTATTAATTCTGATCGTTTTTACATACATCCACAAAATTATATTGCGCAATCAAATAGAATCTCCGATAATAATCAACCCCTGGAAAGCCATTAGCCTTTAAGAGTGGTTTACGTAAAATGAAATTATCAAATGCCATTTAGACTTGTTTTTTATTCAGTTACCCTTTCACCGTTACTAGGAAAGGGTCGTCCAATCTTAATTTGGTGTTTTTATTTTAAGGTTTGGTTTTTATATTTTTATCAGTTTTATTCTGCACTGAGGACGGTCAAGCGGAGGTCTTGACCGAAATATTTGCATAATTTTTCAATTGTCTCACTGGCTGTTAATTGTCCTCGTTTTCTTCCTTTCTTCACGATTTTATGTTTTTTTACCCATTATGGCAATGACTTCTACGTATGGCAATTTACAAAAGTCATTTGATTTGCATAAGTACCACGTTAAGAAGATTCTATATCCTAAAATCATTTGAGAGTCTCAGCGTCGGCTGACAGTCTGTGACAAATGCTCTCTGCACCACAGGGAACTTCCAAAGAGACTTTGTTAAAAATTGACAGGGGATCTTAATTGTGCTAAACAGTTGGAAAAGTTAACGAGACGAAAATTTAAAACAAAGAAAACGTATAATATCTTACTAATTTTTAAGAAAACCGCTGTCTGTTCAATGTATATAAAGCATAGACAATATACATCCTGTGTTCGGAAATAATTCACACTAAAAGGGTTAGCACAACAGGGAACTCACAAAGCTGCGAAACTATTCACTGATACTTTTTTGGACTGATTTTTAATTTTTTCCAAGCAGGTATATTTTTGCTAGAATATTTTTAAGGACTGCTCTTTCCTGAAATTTAAAAAGAAAATTCAATAAAAAAAACAAAAACAAAAGAAAAAAAACACAAAAAAACAAAAAAAACAAAAAAACAAAAGAAAATTCCATTCAATAAAAAAAAACAAAATATACGCCTTTTAATTATGTAAGTTTCATGAAATCTGAATATTTCTATATCCAGCACGAAACAGAAGTTAAATGGTTTTTCTTATATATCTGGGAAACTAGGTGGCGGCTTTTAGTTCTCTGTTGTTTATTCAGATCTCTTATCAAAGCTATACACGTTATGGCAAGACCCCCCAATTTTTTCCTTCCCAAAAAAGGAGAAAGTAATTTGAGCGGATTCAAAACTAATCCATTTTATGGCGTATGTCTCCTTTTTCCTTTCCATAAAAGGAGAAAGTATTTTGACCGGATTCAAAACTAATCCATTTTGTGGCGTATGTCTCCTTTTTCCTTTCCATAAAAGGAGAAAGTATTTTGACCGGATTCAAAACTAATCCATTTTGTGGCGTATGTCTCCTTTTTCGTTCCCAAAAAAGGAAAAAGTATTTTGAGCGGATTCAGAACTAATCCATTTTATGGCGTATGTCTCCTTTTTTCTTCCCAAAAAAGGAGAAAGTATTTTGACCGGATTCAAAACTAATCCATTTAATGGCGTATGTCTCCTTTTTCCTTGATAAAAAAGGAGACAAATTTCAGGTCTCTATGTTATGGCTCCAGAAGATAAACCTCTTTTGTCAAAATTGGCGTATGTCTATTTTTATCTTCGTAACGGTAAGAAATAAGACAATTCTGACTGCACTATTGAATTCCCCCTGATGAGTTTACCCACGACACATACTTAACTCATTTTCAACCAAAAGCAAAAATGACCAAAGCCATTTTAATTACCAAAGCCCAAATGCCCAAAATTACCAAAGCCCAATTTTAATGAAAATGACCAAAGCCATGGCTTTTTCGACCAAAAGCCATTTTAATTATTATTATTTTATTACCCATTATTAATATACAAAATGTTGTAAATGGAGTACAAGAGAAGAAAAAAAAAATCACAACCAAATATCCAAAGAAAACTCAACTACAGAAAAATAAGATTAAGAACATTACTACGACAAAAAAATTGACAAATTTAAGTTATTGCCACGAATAACGAAAAATGGCTTGGTTCAAATGCCTTTGCAAATTGAGCACGGCGATTCAGTACAGCTATAAGCGGGCCGGCTATACCATACTTCAGAGATATTTCCGAATTCCTCTTATTATCACAGCCGCAGTTAGGTAAACACCTTTCACGGTTGTTACCATGATGTTACATATCCATCACTTGGGCGACTCATGATCCTTCGGCCCTCCACACCACTAATTTCATTTCAGAACTACTTTCTGCTTTTTACCTTGTTGTTCGTAAAAACTCTGGATATTTACCAACCCCTCATACATTCAATTTTGTCGTATTATTTTATAGACTGAATTTTTAGAAAACTGTCCATTCAATGTATATGTTACGTGAATGTCCCAAAATTGGTAAATGTTGATATTCACTTGTGAATGTCCGAAATACCTTTTTTTCTCCTTTGATTTAGACAGCGTTGCCAGTCAACTTTTTCAATTTAATGCAAGGTTTGATTATGATAAGGTTTGGGTTAGGTTAACTTAGGTTTTCAACTCATTTCCGACATTTAGAACCAAATTTAACCAAATATCCTTAAATTGTATTAAAAAACAAATAAAACAATTGTAATACTCGTAAAAAAACGTGAAACATAATGTAGTATAAATACATAACTATTTTAAATATTGAAATAATCAAAACGTAAACAAAAAAATTCATTAAGAATAAGTTAGAAGAGGAGGATAATGACCAAAATATGGCCCTTGAATATCTGCAAAAATTTGTTTTTCTTTTTCAAATTGACTTTATTTGGCCTTTACTATAGGCCAAATAAATGGCCTATAGTAATTTTTTTTTTTACTATAGCGTTGCTGAAAGTTATATCCTTAAATTGTATTAAAAAAACAAATAAAACAATTGTAATACTCGTAAAAAAACGTGAAATATAATGTAGTATGAATACATAACTATTTTAAATATTTAAATAATCAAAACGTAAACAAAAAAATTCATTAAGAATAAATTAGAAGAGGAGAATGAGGAACAAAATATGGCCCTTGAATATCTGTAAAAATTTGTTTTTCTTTTTCAAATTGACTTTATTTGGCCTTTACTATAGGCCAAATAAATGGCCTATAGTAAAAAAAATTACTATAGCGTTGCTGAAAATTATATCCTTAAATTGTATTAAAAAAAAACAAATAAAACAATTGTAATACTCGTAAAAAACGTGAAACATAGTGTAGTATGAATACATAACTATTATAAATAATTAAATAATCAAAATGTAAACAAAAACATTCATTAAGAATAAGTTAGAAGAGGAGGATAATGACCAAAATATGGCCCTTGAATATCTGCAAAAATTTATTTTTCTTTTTCAAATTGACTTTATTTGGCCTTCACTATAGGCCAAATAAATGGCCTATAGTAATTTTTTTTACTATAGCGTTGCTGAAAATTATATCCTTAAATTCCATTAAAAAAAAACAAATAAAACAATTGTAATACTCATAAAAAACGTGAAACATAATGTAGTATGAATACATAACTATTTTAAATGTTGAAATAATCAAAATGTAAACAAAAAGATTCATTAAGAATAAGTTAGAAGAGGAGGATAATGACCAAAATATGGCCCTTGAATATCTGCAAAAATTTGTTTTTCTTTTTCAAATTGACTTTATTTGGCCTTTACTATAGGCCAAATAAATGGCCTATAGTAAATTTTTTTTTACTATAGCGTTGCTGAAAGTTATATCCTTAAATTGTATTAAAAAAAACAAATAAAACAATTGTAATACTCGTAAAAAAACGTGAAACATAATGTAGTATGAATACATAACTATTTTAAATATTTAAATAATCAAAATGTAAACAAAAAGATTCATTAAGAATAAGTTAGAAGAGGAGGATAATGACCAAAATATGGCCCTTGAATATCTGCAAAAATTTGTTTTTCTTTTTCAAATTGACTTTATTTGGCCTTTACTATAGGCCAAATAAATGGCCTATAGTAAATTTTTTTTTACTATAGCGTTGCTGAAAGTTATATCCTTAAATTGTATTAAAAAAAACAAATAAAACAATTGTAATACTCGTAAAAAAACGTGAAACATAATGTAATATGAATATATAACTATTTTAAATGTTGAAATAATCAAAATGTAAACAAAAACATTCATTAAGAATAAGTTAGAAGAGGAGGATAATGACCAAAATATGGCCCTTGAATATCTGCAAAAATTTGTTTTTCTTTTTCAAATTGACTTTATTTTGCCTTTACTATAGGCCAAATAAATGGCCTATAGAAATTTTTTTTCAGTATAGCGTTGCTGAAAGTTATATCCTTAAATAGTATTAAAAAAAACAAATAAAACAATTGTAATACTCGTAAAAGAACGTGAAACATAATGTAGTATGAATACATGACTATTTTAAATATTTAAATAATCAAATTGTAAACAAAAACATTCATTAAGAATAAGTTAGAAGAGGAGGATAATGACCAAAATATGGCCCTTGAATATCTGCAAAAATTTGTTTTTCTTTTTCAAATTGACTATAGGCCAAATAAATGGCCTATAGTAATTTTTTTTTTTACTATAGCGTTGCTGAAAGTTATATCCTTAAATTGTATTAAAAAAACAAATAAAACAATTGTAATACTCGTAAAAAAACGTGAAACATAGTGTAGTATGAATACTTAACTATTTTAAATATTTAAATAATCAAAATGTAAACAAAAAGATTCATTAAGAATAAGTTAGAAGAGGAGGATATTGACCAAAATATGGCCCTTGAATATCTGCAAAAATTAGTTTTTCTTTTTCAAATTGACTTTATTTGGCCTTTAATATAGGCCAAATAAATGGCCTATAGTAATTTTTTTTTTTTACTATAGCGTTGCTGAAAGTTATATCCTTAAATTGTATTAAAAAACAAATAAAACAATTGTAATACTCGTAAAAAAACGTGAAACATAGTGTAGTATGAATACTTAACTATTTTAAATATTTAAATAATCAAAACGTAAACAAAAAAAATTCATTAAGAATAAGTTAGAAGAAGAGAATGATGACCAAAATATGGCCCTTGAATATCTGCAAAAATTTGTTTTTCTTTTTCAAATTGACTTTATTTTGCCTTTACTATAGGCCAAATAAATGGCCTATAGTAAAAAAATTTACTATAGCGTTGCTGAAAATTATATTCTTAAATTGTATTAAAAAAAAAATAAAACAATTGTAATACTCGTAAAAAACGTGAAACATAATGTAGTATGAATACATAACTATTTTAAATATTGAAATAATCAAATTGACTTTATTTGGCCTTTACTATAGGCCAAATAAATGGCCTATAGTAATTTTTTTTTACTATAGCGTTGCTGAAAGTTATATACTTAAATTGTATTAAAAAAACAAATAAAACAATTGTAATACTCGTAAAAAAAACGTGAAACATAGTGTAGTATGAATACATAATTATTTTAAATATTTAAATAATCAAAATGTAAACAAAAACATTCATTAAGAATAAGTTAGAAGAGGAGGATAATGACCAAAACATGGCCCTTGAATATCTGCAAAAATTTGTTTTTCTTTTTCAAATTGACTTTATTTGGCCTTTACTATAGGCTAAATAAATGGCCTATAGTAATTTTTTTTTTACTATAGCATTGCTGAAAGTTATATCCTTAAATTGTATTAAAAAAAAACAAATAAACAATTGTAATACTCGTAAAAAAACGTGAAACATAATGTAGTATGAATACATAATTATTTTAAATATTTAAATAATCAAAATGTAAACAAAAACATTCATTAAGAATAGGTTAGAAGAGGAGGATAATGACCAAAATATGGCCCTTGAATATATGCAAAAATTTGTTTTTCTTTTTCAAATTGACTTTATTTGGCCTTTACTATAGGCCAAATAAATGGCCTATAGTAAAAATTTTTTTACTATAGCGTTGCTGAAAGTTATATACTTAAATTGTATTAAAAAAACAAATAAAACAATTGTAATACTCGTAAAAAACGTGAAACATAATGTAGTATGAATACATAACTATTTTAAATATTTAAATAATCAAAATGTAAACAAAAACATTCATTAAGAATAAGTTAGAAGAGGAGGATAATGACCAAAATATGGCCCTTGAATATCTGCAAAAATTTGTTTTTATTTTTCAAACTGACTTTATTTGGCCTTTACTATAGGCCAAATAAATGGCCTATAGTAAATTTTTTTTTTACTATAGCGTTGCTGAAAGTTATATCCTTAAATTGTATTAAAAAAACAAATAAAACAATTGCAATACTCGTAAAAAATGTGAAACATAATGTAGTATGTATACATAACTATTTTAAATATTTAAATAATCAAAATGTAAACAAAAACATTCATTAAGAATAAGTTAGAAGAGGAGGATAATGACCAAAATATGGCCCTTGAATATCTGCAAAAATTTGTTTTTCTTTTTCAAATTGACTTTATTTGGCCTTTACTATAGGCCAAATAAATGGCCTATAGTAAATTTTGTTTTACTATAGCGTTGCTGAAAGTTATATCCTTAAATTGTATTAAAAAAAACAAATAAAACAATTGTAATACTCGTAAAAAAACGTGAAACATAATGTAGTATGAATACATAACTATTTTAAATAATTAAATAATCAAAATGTAAACAAAAACATTTATTAAGAATAAGTTAGAAGAGGAGGATAATGACCAAAATATGGCCCTTGAATATCTGCAAAAATTTGTTTTTCTTTTTCAAATTGACTTTATTTGGCCTTTACTATAGGCCAAATAAATGGCCTATAGTAATTTTTTTTTACTATAGCGTTGCTGAAAGTTATATCCTTAAATTGTATTAAAAAAACAAATAAAACAATTGTAATACTCGTAAAAAAACGTGAAACATAATGTAGTATGAATACATAACTATTTTAAATATTTAAATAATCAAAATGTAAACAAAAACATTCATTAAGAATAAGTTAGAAGAGGAGGATAATGACCAAAATATGGCCCTTGAATATCTGCAAAAATTTGTTTTTTTTTCAAATTGACTTTATTTGGCCTTTACTATAGGCCAAATAAATGGCCTATAGTAATTTTTTTTTACTATAGCGTTGCTGAAATTTATATCCTTAAATTGTATTAAAAAAACAAATAAAACAATTGTAATACTCGTAAAAAAACGTGAAACATAATGTAGTATAAATACATAACTATTTTAAATATTTCAATAATCAAAACGTAAACAAAAAAATTCATTAAGAACAAGTTAGAAGAGGAGAATGATGACCAAAATATGGCCCTTGAATATCTGCAAAAATTTGTTTTTCTTTTTCAAATTGACTTTATTTTGCCTTTACTATAGGCCAAATAAATGGCCTATAGTAAAAAAATTTACTATAGCGTTGCTGAAAATTATATTCTTAAATTGTATTAAAAAAACAAACAAATAAAACAATTGTAATACTCGTAAAAAACGTGAAACATAATGTAGTATGAATACATAACTATTTTAAATATTTAAATAATCAAAATGTAAACAAAAACATTCATTAAGAATAAGTTAGAAGAGGAGGATAATGACCAAAATATGGCCCTTGAATATCTGCAAAAAATTTGACTTTATTTGGCCTTTACTATAGGCCAAATAAATGGCCTATAGTAAATTTTTTTTTTACTATAGCGTTGCCGAAAGTTATATCCTTAAATTGTATTAAAAAAAACAAATATAACAATTGTAGTACTCGTAAAAAACGTGAAACATAATGTAGTATTAATACATAACTATTTTAAATATTGAAATAATCAAAATGACTTTATTTGGCCTTTACTATAGGCCAAATAAATGGCCTATAGTAAATTTTTTTTTTACTATAGCGTTGCCGAAAGTTATATCCTTAAATTGTATTAAAAAAAACAATAAAACAATTGTAATACTCGTAAAAAAACGTGAAACATAATGTAGTATGAATGCATAACTATTTTAAATATTTAAATAATCAAAATGTAAACAAAAACATTCATTAAGAATAAGTTAGAAGAGGAGGATAATCACCAAAATATGGCCCTTGAATATCTGCAAAAGTTTGTTTTTCTTTTTCAAATTGACTTTATTTGGCCTTTACTATAGGCCAAATAAATGGCCTATAGTAAATTTTTTTTTTACTATAACGTTGCTGAAAGTTATATCCTTAAATTGTATTTAAAAAAACAAATAAAACAATTGTAATACTCGTAAAAAACGTGAAACATAATGTAGTATGAATACATAACTATTTTAAATATTTAAATAATCAAAATGTAAACAAAAACATTTATTAAGAATTAGTTAGAAGATGAGGATAATGACCAAAATATGGCCCTTGAATATCTGCAAAAATTTGTTTTTCTTTTTCAAATTGACTTTATTTGGCCTTTACTATAGGCCAAATAAATGGCCTATAGTAATTTTTTTTTTTACTATAGCGTTGCTGAAAGTTATATCCTTAAATTGCATTAAAAAAAACAAATAAAACAATTTTAATACTCGTAAAAAAAACGTGAAACATAGTGTAGTATGAATACATAACTATTTTAAATATTTAAATAATCAAAATGTAAACAAAAACATTTATTAAGAATAAGTTAGAAAAGGAGGATAATGACCAAAATATGGCCCTTGAATATCTGCAAAAATTTGTTTTTTTTTTTCAAATTGACTTTATTTGGCCTTTACTATAGGCCAAATAAATGGCCTATAGTAAATTTTTTTTTACTATAGTGTTGCTGAAATTTATATCCTTAAATTGTATTAAAAAAACAAATAAAACAATTGTAATACTCGTAAAAAAAAACGTGAAACATAATGTAGTATGAATACATAACTATTTTAAATATTTAAATAATCAAAATGTAAAAAAAAAAACATTTATTAAGAATAAGTTAGAAGAGGAGGATAATGACCAAAATATGGCCCTTGAATATCTGCAAAAATTTGTTTTTCTTTTTCAAATTGACTTTATTTGGCCTTTACTATAGGCCAAATAAATGGCCTATAGTAATTTTTTTTTTGCTATAGCGTTGCTGAAAGTTATATCCTTAAATCGTATAAAAAAAACAAATAAAACAATTGTAATACTCGTAAAAAAAACGTGAAACATAATGTAGTATGAATACATAACTATAATACATAACTGTAATTTTCTTAATTAACGCAAGTTTGCGTTAAATAAACTTGCTCCTAACGCAAGTTTATCGGATCAACCTGTTTTGCGCCCCCCCCCCCTAAAAAAATCCTGGATCCGCCCCTGTGTAGTGTTGTCTGAAGAAAAAGGGTTACAATGCTTGGGATTTCTACAATGTAAGTGAATGACATTGTGTTATTTTTTACCAGTTTCAAGATGCATTGTTTATTCTCGTGACTAATAAGTTAGTCCAAAAACTCATAAAATAGTTTCAATGGCCAATGACGGATATGGCGTAATATCCCCACACCTTATATGAGGGGGTCACTATAGAAAAGAAAAATTGAGGGTGTGTGAGGGAAGTAGCGGACATGGGTTAGATACAATTACAGTCAAGTGACAAGTGTTGGTATTGGTGTAGCACATAATTACCGCTAGAGCAACGGTCTTACCATTCTTGCATCAAATATTTTATTGAATTTATTAAATATTATATTAAATTTACCCATGATAATTACCCTTAACAACTCCACGCGTAAAATTGAGACGGAAAAGAGAAAGTAAGAAAAAAAAATTGTATAGGAGTTCTGGCAATTCTGGCCATAAAAAGAACTCCTCGATAAAATAATTGACATTTTTTTTATTTATATTTAGTAGTGAATACCTCAAATAGCTACAATTGTCTGACTCATTAGTTTCAGGTTACTATAGGGAGAGGGGTAGGAATGAAGCACTGATCATCCTTCAGTTCAACTAAGTCTCATTATCAGCGCTGTCAGATGAGCAACGGAGTGCTCCGTCAAGCACTCCTTTCCTTTGTTCAACGAATGGCCCCCGTGTATCACACCCAGCAACCTACTTGTGCATCTCAAACACCAAACACTGGTATGTGTATCAATAACAATGATTAGAAAAGCTACTGACCACAGGGGCCAAGAGTCTCCTTCTCGCTTATCAAACGCTAATAATCCTTCCGCAGGTTCACCTACGGAAACCATGTTACGATTTTACTTCCTCTAAAGGTTCAAATTCGACTATAGTACTTGATCTCGCTTGTGTGATTTTCGAGATAGCCAATCGATTTATATTTATCGGTTTATTTATTGATTTATATTTATCGATTATAAAATCTCGCTTGTGAGATTTTTGAGATAGCCAATCGATTTATATTCATCGGAAAACTATGCGTTGATCTTTCCAGTTTTAAGGTCAAACTTAAGTTGTAATTCTTTAGATGACCAAATAATTAAATTTAATGGAGAAGGTATTATTGTTTTCCAACATTATTTCTCCCCTGTTACATCTTAACCGAGAAATTTATATAAATTCAACTTACTAAATAAACGGAATGCTCTCTGCCTAATGTTTGCTTCACAAGAACTGGGATCAGACTAGTATATTGTAAGTCCAAACAAACAGAAACAAAGAGAAGAAAATCTCTTCCATTCAAACTCGTTTAACCTGGTTTTACAAAAATGCATTCTTTTATTTCATGCTTTAATCTTCACAGCAACTATTTTAATGCAAAAGAATTTGTCTTTAGCTTTTGTTATCCTATTACTATGTTAACTGATTAAATTTAAATTGGCACGATTTTAAACTAAGTAGGTTTATATTTTCTGGCCATGCAAGCATGGATATGGTTATAATCCTAGAACTGAGGCTGTTGATAGAAAAAAATGATATGAAAACAATTCTTTTTTTGTGATATGCAAACAATTGTAGTTAACACATTTTGACTTTCACTATATTCTACCCCCAAGGACCATATCGTGCAAATATATAGCCATAATTATATAGTCCTTTGGCCTTTTGCCATGAGTCGCTTTTGTTTCAACCCGTGTACCCGTAAATTGAATCAACGGTGACGAAATCAAGAAACAGAAAAACACACGAGAAACTTGTCCCAGCCCACTTGAGGACGACCTGTTTTTGTTTGGTCCTGGATGATTGGCCGAAAAACATGATCTTCAGTAATCTGTTATCCTTTATCCTTAAAACTCATCCTAGCCATTTCAACCTTTCTCTCGTTATAGCCGTAGAAAGCGGAATAGGACTATATCAAACAGTTCGTGGTAACGAGCTGTAAGTAAGGAGCGACCCGGCTCAATAGTAACCGAAACGCTAAAAAACGGAATTTTAATACCAATAGATACATCACAAGAATCAGATTCTTATGCTGATTTCAAATATATAGGAGTAGAGTGCTATGTTCCATTTTGCAGAGACGTATAGGAATCACTGTGCTATTTGCTTGCCTTATGTTCCACGCCATGCTATTATCCTCCTGTTTTTTTATTATCCTTCTCTTCTGACTTATTCTTAATGAATGTTTTTGTTTACATTTTGATTATTTCAATATTTAAAATAGTTATGTATTCATACTACATTATGTTTCACGTTTTTTACGAGTATTACAATTGTTTTATTTATTTTTTTTTAATACTATTTAAGGATATAATTTTCAGCAACGCTATAGTAAAAAAAAATTACTATAGGCCATTTATTTGGCCTATAGTAAAGGCCAAATGAAGCCAATTTGAAAAAGGAAAACAAATTTTTGCAGATATTCAAGGGCCATATTTTTGCAGGCCCTATTTTGGTCATTATCCTCCTCTTCCAATTTATTCTTAATGATTTTTTGTTTAAATTTTGCTTATTTAAATATTTAAAATATTTACGTAAAGCCTAATTCATTTTGAGCCCCTCGATTTGTAACCCCTTCATTTTGTGCCACTTTTAATCATAGATTTCCGAAATTTTTTTTTTCTACATATTAGTTCATTTTGAAAATGATTTTTATTTTTTCATTTCTTATATCTATTATTATTTGGTAAAAATAGAACTTGACAACAATAATGTCACACTAAAAATTTTCATCAATTTGGATGTAAGCAAATTGTGATTACATTACTGCTAGCAATAAAGTCAATAAGACTATCTTTATTCCTGGGTTATAAATTTTAAAACGGTATTTGATTCAGTAGAAAGAAAAGCTTTGATGAAAGTTATACCCTTAAACTTATTAAAAAAAACAAACAAATAAAACAATTGTAGGTCTATTACTTGTAAAAAAAACGTAAAAGATAGTGTAGTATGAAGGCGAAGAAAAAATGTAATGTCAGTGGCGGATCCAAAGGGAGGGCAAGGGGGGCGCGCAACCCCCCCCCTAATGTAGTCTAAAGTAGTGTAATTTTCTTAATTAACGCAAGTTTGCGTAAAATAAACTTGCTCCTTACGCAAGTTTATCGGATCAACCTGTTTTGCGCCCCCCCCCCCTAAGGAGCTGGGCTTACTTCCTCTAAAGGTTCAAATTCCGCCCCTGTGTAGTGTTGTCTGAAGAAAAAGGGTTACAATGCTTGGGATTTCTACAATGTAAGTGAATGACATTGTGTTATTTTTTTACCAGTTTCAAGATGCATTGTTTATTCTCGTGACTAATAAATTAGTCCAAAAACTCATAAAATAGTTTCAATGGCCAATGAGGGATATGGCGTAATATCCCCACACCTTATATGAGGGGGTCACTATAGAAAAGAAAAATTGAGGGTGTGTGAGGGAAGTAGCGGACATGGGTTAGATACAATTACAGTCAAGTGACAAGTGTTGGTATTGGTGTAGCACATAATTACTGCTAGAGCAACGGTCTTACCATTCTTGCATCAAATATTTTATTGAATTTATTAAATATTATATTAAATTTACCCATGATAATTACCCTTAACAACTCCACGCGTAAAATCGAGACGGAAAAGAGAAAGTAAGAAAAAAAAATTGTATAGGAGTTCTGGCAATTCTGGCCATAAAAAGAACTCCTCGATAAAATAATTGACATTTTTTTTATTTATATTTAGTAGTGAATACCTCAAATAGCTACAATTGTCTGACTCATTAGTTTCAGATTACTATAGGGAGAGGGGTAGGAATGAAGCACTGATCATCCTTCATTTCAACTAAGTCTCATTATCAGCGCTGTCAGATGAGCAACGGAGTGCTCCGTCAAGCACTCCTTTCCTTTGTTCAACGAATGGCCCCCGTGTATCACACCCAGCAACCTACTTGTGCACCTCAAACACCAAACACTGGTATGTGTATCAATAACAATGATTAGAAAAACTACTGACCACAGGGGCCAAGAGTCTCCTTTTCGCTTATCAAACGCTAATAATCCTTCCGCAGGTTCACCTACGGAAACCATGTTACGATTTTACTTCCTCTAAAGGTTCAAATTCGACTATAGTACTTGATCTCGCTTGTGTGATTTTCGAGATAGCCAATCGATTTATATTTATCGGTTTATTTATTGATTTATATTTATCGATTATAAAATCTCGCTTGTGAGATTTTTGAGATAGCCAATCGATTTATATTCATCGGAAAACTATGCGTTGATCTTTCCAGTTTTAAGGTCAAACTTAAGTTGTAATTCTTTAGATGACCAAATAATTAAATTTAATGGAGAAGGTATTATTTTTTTCCAACATTATTTCTCCCCTGTTACATCTTAACCGAGAAATTTATATAAATTCAACTTACTAAATAAACGGAATGCTCTCTGCCTAATGTTTGCTTCACAAGAACTGGGATGAGACTAGTATATTGTAAGTCCAAACAAACAGAAACAAAGAGAAGAAAATCTCTTCCAATCAAACTCGTTTAACCTGGTTTTACAAAAATGCATTCTTTTATTTCATGCTTTAATCTTCTCAGCAACTATTTAAATGCAAAAGAATTTGTCTTTAGCTTTTGTTATCCTATTGCTATGTTAACTGATTAAATTCAAATTGGCACGATTTTAAACTAAGTAGGTTTATATTTTCTGGCCATGCAAGCATGGATATGGTTATAATCCTAGAACTGAGGCTGTTGATAGAAAAAAATGATATGAAAACAATTCTTTTTTTATGATATGCAAACAACTGTAGTTAACACATTTTGACTTTCACTATATTCTACCCCCAAGGACCATATCGTGCAAACATATAGTCATAATTATATAGTCCTTTGGCCTTTTGCCATGAGTCACTTTTGTTTCAACCCGTGTACCCGTAAATTGAATCAACGGTGACGAAATCAAGAAACAGAAAAACACACGAGAAACTTGTCCCAGCCCACTTGAGGACGACCTGTTTTTGTTTGGTCCTGGATGATTGGCCGAAAAACATGATCTTCAGTAATCTGTTTACCTTTATCCTTAAAACTCATCCTAGCCATTTCAACCTTTCTCTCGTTCTAGCCGTAGAAAGCGGAATAGGACTATATCAAACAGTTCGTGGTAACGAGCTGTAAGTAAGGAGCGACCCGGCTCAATAGTAACCGAAACGTTAAAAAACGGAATTTTAATACCAATAGATAGATCACAAGAATCAGATTCTTATGCTGATTTCAAATATATAGGAGTAGAGTGCTATGTTCCATTTTGCAGAGACGTATAGGAATCACTGTGCTATTTGCTTGCCTTATGTTCCATGCCATGCTATTATCCTCCTGTTTTTTTTTATTATCCTTCTCTTCTAACTTATTCTTAATGAGTGTTTTTGTTTACATTTTGATTATTTCAATATTTAAAATAGTTATGTATTCATACTACATTATGTTTCACGTTTTTTTACGAGTATTACAATTGTTTTATTTGTTTTTTTAATACAATTTAAGGATATAACTTTCAGCAACGCTATAGTAAAAAAAATTTACTATAGGCCATTTATTTGGCCTATAGCAAAGGCCAAATAAAGTCAATTTGAAAAAGAAAAACAAATTTTTGCAGATATTCAAGGGCCATATTTTGGTCATTATCCTCCTCTTCTAACTTATTCTTAATGAATGTTTTTGTTTACATTTTGATTATTTCAATATTTAAAATAGTTATGTATTCATACTACATTATGTTTCACGTTTTTTTACGAGTATTACAATTGTTTTATTTGTTTTTTTAATACAATTTAAGGATATAAATTTCAGCAACGCTATAGTAAAAAAAATTTACTATAGGCCATTTATTTGGCCTATAGCAAAGGCCAAATAAAGTCAATTTGAAAAAGAAAAACAAATTTTTGCAGATATTCAAGGGCCATATTTTGGTCATTATCCTCCTCTTCTAACTTATTCTTAATGAATGTTTTTGTTTACATTTTGATTATTTAAATATTTAAAATAGTTATGTATTCATACTACATTATGTTTCACGTTTTTTTACGAGTATTACAATTGTTTTATTTTTTTTAATACAATTTAAGGATATAACTTTCAGCAACGCTATAGTAAAAAAATTTTCACTATAGGCCTTTTTATTTGGCCTATAGTAAAGACAAAATAAAGTCAATTTGAAAAAGAAAAACAAATTTTTGCAGATATTCAAGGGCCATATTTTGGTCATTATCCTCCTCTTCTAACTTATTCTTAATGAATGTTTTTGTTTACATTTTGATTATTTCAATATTTAAAATAGTTATGTATTCATACTACATTATGTTTCACGTTTTTTACGAGTATTACAATTGTTTTATTTTTTTTTTAATACAATTTAAGGATATAATTTTCAGCAACGCTCTAGTAAAAAAAAATTACTATAGGCCATTTATTTGGCCTATAGTAAAGGCCAAATGAAGCCAATTTGAAAAAGGAAAACAAATTTTTGCAGATATTCAAGGGCCATATTTTTGCAGGCCCTATTTTGGTCATTATCCTCCTCTTCCAATTTATTCTTAATGATTTTTTGTTTAAATTTTGCTTATTTAAATATTTAAAATATTTACGTAAAGCCTAATTCATTTTGAGCCCCTCGATTTGTAACCCCTTCATTTTGTGCCACTTGTAATCATAGATTTCCGAAATTTTTTTTTCTACATATTAGTTCATTTTGAAAATGATTTTTATTTTTTCATTTCTTATATCTATTATTATTTGGTAAAAATAGAACTTGACAACAATAATGTCACACTAAAAATTTTCATCAATTTGGATGTAAGCAAATTGTGATTACATTACTGCTAGCAATAAAGTCAATAAGACTATCTTTATTCCTGGGTTATAAATTTTAAAACGGTATTTGATTCAGTAGAAAGAACAGCTTTGATGAAAGTTATACCCTTAAACTTTTAAAAAAACAAAACAAATAAAACAATTGTAGGCCTATTACTTGTAAAAAAACGTAAAAGATAGTGTAGTATGAAGGCGAAGAAAAAATGTAATGTCAGTGGCGGATCCAAAGGGAGGGCAAGGGGGGCGCGCAACCCCCCCCCCTAATGTAGTCTAAAGTAGTGTAGTTTACTTCATTAATGCAAGTTTGCGTTAAATAAACTTGCTCCTAACGCAAGTTTATCGGATCAACCTGTTTTGCCCCCCCCCTAAAAAATCCTGGATCCGCCCCTGTGTAGTGTTGTCTGAAGAAAAAGGGTTACAATGCTTGGGATTACTACAATGTAAGTGAATGACATTGTTTTATTTTTTACCAGTTTCAAGATGCATTGTTTATTCTCGTGACTAATAAATTAGTCCAAAAACTCATAAAATAGTTTCAATGGCCAATGAGGGATATGGCGTAATATCCCCACACCTTATATGAGGGGGTCACTATAGAAAAGAAAAATTGAGGGTGTGTGATGGAAGTGGCGGACATGGGTTAGATACAATCACAGTCAAGTGACAAGTGTTGGTATTGGTGTAGCACATAATTACCACTAGAGCAACGGTCTTACCATTCTTGCATCAAATATTTTATTGAATTTATTAAATATTATATTAAATTTACCCATGATAATTACCCTTAACAACTCCACGCGTAAAATTGAGACGGAAAAGAGAAAGTAAGAAAAAAAAATGTATAGGAGTTCTGGCAATTCTGGCCATAAAAAGAACTCCTCGATAAAATAATTGACATTTTTTTTTATTTATATTTGGCTGTGAATACCTCAAATAGCTACAATTGTCTGACTCATTAGTTTCAGATTACTATAGGGAGAGGGGTAGGAATGAAGCACTGATCATCCTTCATTTCAACTAAGTCTCATTATCAGCGCTGTCAGATGAGCAACGGAGTGCTCCGTCAAGCACTCCTTTCCTTTGTTCAACGAATGGCCCCCGTGTATCACATCCAGCAACCTACTTGTACACCTCAAACACCAAACACTGGTATGTGTATCAATAACAATGATTAGAAAAGCTACTGACCACAGGGGCCAAGAGTCTCCTTCTTGCTTTTCAAACGCTAATAATCCTTCCGCAGGTTCACCTACGGAAACCATGTTACGACTTTTACTTCCTCTAAAGGATCAAATTTGACTAAAGTACTTGATCTCGCTTGTGTGATTTTTGATATAGCCAATCGATTTATATTTATCGGTTTATTTATTGATTTATATTTATCGATTATAAAATCTCGCTTGTGAGATTTTTGAGATAGACAATCGATTTATATTTATCGGAAAACTATGCGTTGATCTGTCCAGTTTTAAGATCAAACTTAAGTTGTAATTCTTTAGATGACCAAGTAATTAAATTTAAGGTATTATTTTTTTCCAACATTATTTCTCCCCTGTTACATCTTAACCGACAAATTTATATAAATGCAACTTACTAAATAAACGGAATGCTCTCGGCCTAATGTTTGCTTCACAAGAACTGGGATCAGACTAGTATATTGTAAGTCCAAACATACAGAAACAAAGAGAAGAAAATCTCTTCCATTCAAACTCGTTTAACCTGGTTTTACAAAAATGAGTTCTTTTATTTCATGCTTTAATCTTCACAGCATTTATTTTAATGCAAAAGAATTTGTCTTTAGCTTTTGTTATCCTGTTACTATGTTAGCTGATTAAATTTAAATTGGCACGATTTTAAACTAAGTAGGTTTATATTTTCTGGCTATGCAAGCATGGATATGGTTATATACCTAGAACTGAGGCTGTTGATAGAAAAAAATGATGTGAAAACAATTCTTTTTTTATGATATGCAAACAATTGTAGTTAACACATTTTGACTTCCACTATATTCTACCCCCAAAGACCATATCATGCAAATATATAGCCATAATTATATAGTCCTTTGGCCTTTTGCCATGAGTCACTTTTGTTTCAACCCGTGTACCCGTAAATTGAATCAACGGTGACGAAATCAAGAAACAGAAAAACACACGAGAAACTTGTCCCAGCCCACTTGAGGACGACCTGTTTTTGTTTGGTCCTGGATAATTGGCCGAAAAACATGATCTTCAGTAATCTGTTATCCTTTATCCGCGAAACTCATCCTAGCCATTTCAATCTTTCTCTCGTTCTAGCCGTAGAAAGCGGAATAGGACTATATCAAACAGTTCGTGGTAACGAGCTGTAAGTAAGGAGCGACCCGGCTCAATAGTAACCGAAACACTAAAAAACGGAATTTTAATACCAATAGATAGATCACAAGAATCAGATTCTTATGCTGATTTCAAATATATAGGAGTAGTGTGCTATGTTCCATTTTGCAGAGACGTATAGGAATCACTGTGCTATTTGCTTGCCTTATGTTCCACGCCATGCTATTTGCACAAACCTCTACACCTTTTCAAAGAGAGTGAGTAGCCCCATGCATATAGGTAATACTTCTATGGATGCTCTACACCTTTTTAAAGAGAGTGAGTAGCCCCTCGAACCCATGTTCCATTTCTACCGGTCCCATAGGAATCAGAGTGTTATTTGCTTGAACCTCTACACCTTTTCATAGAGAGTAAGTAGCCCCTTGCATATAGGTAATACTTCTACGGGTTTATGTTCCTTACCATGCTATTTGCACAGACCTCTAAACCTTCCAAAAAGAGTAAGTAGCTTTTCATGAGAAAGATGGAGTTCAAGGATGATTTACTCCTTTCTCTCTCTCTATCCCACTCAATTTGTTGATAGTAGCTTAGTTTCATTTTGCCGGTGAGAGTGTCAACACATGAAAAATTGTTCCATACATGTCCGCTGTGCATGTATACACTGGGCAGCTGGTCATCATGTGAGAATTGTACAATGATTGATGAGTATGATGAAAAGTGCAGATTATGCAACCTGTGTAAATTGCATAGAGGATATGCTGTACAAATTAAAGGTTGTAATTCCTGTCTTGAAGGGGTGCGAGACTCATCCTAGAGGACATCTATGCTCCAATTGCCACTATGATAAATTTAATCAGTGGGAGAATACATATCCTGGTATGATTGGAAAGAATCCTAAGAGGGATTTTAGTTTATTGCTAAGAGATTGGTATCGTCGTGGCTTTAGATTGTTTTGGGAGGAGGAGCCGGGTCAACGATTTAACTGTTGGAGCAACAAAAGAATTTAGTTTCTACGTCATCGTTGTGAAGACAATGGCTACTATGATTATAAGCCCACTGATTTTTATTTGGTTGTGACGGAATGTGATTCGCCACTTGAGGACACTGTTTGTGAAATTGCTTCAAATAAGCAAATTGAAACATCCGAATTCTATAAAATGAATGGGAATAGTATCATTGACTATACAAAGAGATATGATAAGAGTGAAGTTACACTCTACTGTAGAAAATGTGACCCTGACATTGCAGCACATCAGGATCAGTATACTGTGAATTCAGATAATCTACCTGCATTAATTGTTCTCGACAAATACCTATACCTAGTAGAAGATGAAATTTAAAGAGTAGAAAAGTGGTTTTTATCATGTATATACATTATTTTTATTAATAAACAATTTCACATACATTTTTAGAACATTTTATTCGTAGGGCACTAAAATCAATATTAAACACGCTTGTAAGTATATTTTCCGCTAGAAAGTCGTTCGATCGAACAACGTAAATTACACTGAACGTAAATTACACTGAACGAAAGTACAACGTAAATTACACTGAAAATAATTGAATAGAAAAAAAGCCCGATAAATATTCACTAGTTGGTATAGCACACACAACGTGAAGTTGGGGGTAATAGGAATAAAGTACAATAAAAAAAAATTGTCAAGGAACTGCGATTAGTTCAGTAAGAAGCAATAACCTCTTTCTCCTGAAGCATTTCAAGTCTAGTCACATGTTTACCGGCTACTAAATAAGTACCATTTTTCACCCCCTCAAAACTTAATTCCCCCTCCTAGCATTATATTAACTAAATACTTGCCCCACCCCTCACCCACATAAAGTAGCCAAATAGAGCTTAATCAATTCTATATTTCACCATTTTTATGTTATTAATTACACTGAAAATTATTGAACAGAAAAAAAAGCCCGATAATATTCACTAGTTGGTATGGCACACACAACGCAACGTTTGGCTAATAGCAATAAAGTGCAATAAAAAAATATTTGTCTAGGAACTGTGATTCGTTCAGTAAGAAGCATTAAGCTATTTCTCCTGAAGCATTTCATTATAGTTCCACTCTCGTGTTTATCAGCTACTAAATAAGTATCAAAAGTCATGTAGCAAATTTAAGGTTTTTTCCCATCCCTTCATCCGTTTCTTCAAGACACCTACTCCTTTTTCGTATGCGAATTTGTGAGCGCATTATAAAGTTGAAAGCTATCTGATAAATGGGGGTTACCCAGGAAATTATAGGTAGGTCGGTAGAAACTGTTCGAGGTGCGAAGTGGATAACACTATCCCTCCTCAAGTTCATGGTTCTGATTATGTCCGTGTCAGGGCTAACCAACCCCGCATCCATCTTCGACCGCTTTTGACTTGATGTTTGAATATCAGAGTCCTGGAAATAAAAATCAATTTCAGTTTTTTCTACTCATATGTTTACCAGCTACTAAATAAGTACCATTTTTCACCCCCTTCAAAACTTAATTCCCCCTCCTAGCATTATATTAACTAAATACTTACCCCCACCCCTCACCCATATAAAGTAACCAAGTAGAGCTTAATCAATTCTATATTTCACCATTTTTATGCTATTAATTACACTGAAAATAATTGAACAGAAAAAAAGCCCGATAAATATTCACTAGTTGGTATAGCACACACAACGTGACGTTTGGGGTAATAGCAATAAAGTACAATAAAAAATATTTGTTAAGGAACTGCGATTAGTTCAGTAAGAAGCAATAACCTATTTCTCCTGAAGCATTTCAAGTCTAGTCACATGTTTACCGGCCACTAAATAAGTACCATTCCCCCCTCTCAAAACTTAATTAAAAAGTAAGCAAAAATTTTTTTTACTCATTTAAGTAAAAAAAGTGAAAAATTTTAAACATATTTTGTTTTCAGTAAAGCGCAAATTATGTTCTGGTCTAGAGAAGGCATGGGGGCTATCAGCCCTACTAATGTTAATTTTTGCTCGTTTTGAGTTTGACTCGGCTATTTATTCTAATTTCTGTTAATTTTGAGTCTGATTTATTTATTGATAGTAATTTGTGGTAGTTTTACGCTTGGGTGATTACTTGAATTTTTTTCTACCCATTTTGGCTTAATGGAACTCTTTACTTTTCTTTGAAAAATTTGTTTTGTGGAAAAAGTTTCCTTAGATTAATTTCTGTTCGTTTTTTATTGACAGTTATTTTCATTAAAAAATAATATTTTATATCTTTTCGGTTGTTTTTTTTCTATAAGAATCCATAGTTTGGTTTGGGTTGCATAGTTTGGCTTGCTAGCTGTGAGAAACTTTTTCAAAAATTTTTAATCCTGACAAAAATAGTATTTTTAATTTTATTTTATACCTCCTCAAGTTGACCTGAAAAAAATAAAACTTAATATCATTCCCAAAAGATTCTATCTATGCCTCTTGACAACCTAGATACACTTACTGTTGGGGTTCCACCCCTGTTTCTTTTCTGGGAAGTCGCGAAATATAGCCCTTTCCCTCAATGCACAACTGGTGGACAAGTTGTGATCCCTTTACCGAGGTTTTGCCTCTCTGATCTATAGTCCTTGGGGGATACTCTCTCCCAGTCACTTCTTACTTCACAAAAACCTTTGTCCAGTAACCCTATTCATAGCTGTTATTCTTCACGGGAACCGACAATTATTTTCGGAAAACCATATGCAGTATTTAAGTTTCATCTTCAATTAGCATCAACGCATATTCTGCATCTGATTATCCCAGGGATGGGAACCCAGAAAAATGGCGATTCATGGTTCGCTCCAAATTTTACTTCATTCCCAGTACCCTTATCATTTTCACAGGCCTTTGCACGTTCGGCCTTAGATTATCTGAAATTATGCCAAGGGACAATTTACTTTTTTATTGAGATGTGGGGTTGTTTCCACAGATGGAAATTAAAGGGCTAGGGCAGCCAATTTTTCATGATGGCTGGCATCATCAAGTGTGCCAGAAACGGATTCTCTGCTCCTCTCAAATGTAAATTCGTGAGAGCGAGAAAATTTTGTTTTTGATTGTGCTGCGCACAATCATTTTCTACGAATCTTAGGGACTTCAACTTTCAAAACCTAATGCGGATACTATACGATCTAGATCATGGTGGTTCTATAGTAGAGACGTGTTGCTGACGACCGATCCACAGCCAAGCGGTGGAAGTAGTAAGTAGAAACGGGGATAAAGGTCCGAACGGGGCACCAAATATGGGCATAGAGTCCCTAGTGAGAAGACCTGTGCTGTCAGTCGTGACGGGGCACCAAATATGGGCATGGAATCCCCAGGGAGAATGATTGCGTAATCGATTGGGAACTAAATTTCCAAGGTCGATTTATTTGTTTTTGTTGTTTGGCCAAGTGCACGCTAGGGGCGAATGTTAAGATCCAGGAATAGGAAACAGGATCACCTGTTTCCTTCTAGACCAATCAGAGGCTCACTTACATATCCTTCTAGACCAATCAGAGGCTCGCTTACATATGATTTTCCCTTTGCATAACAATTCGCCCTTTGGAATTTCGTATATAACGGGCATGCATTGTGATTAAATTATCAGAAAGTATTGTGACACAATGGATATAACATTGAATATTATCGACCTTGAAGCTTCATCTGCAATGATTAACAATGTGAGTACATTTTCATTTTTTATTTTCAAATAAATTATTTTCCTTGGTCACCCGCCAGTATATTTAGGTAAATCCCCCCCCCCCCCACTCCAGTACAAACTCCTCCACCATGCTATCTTTATACTCGCTAAAAAACATAAAATATGTTCCTTTTACTACATAAACCCCCTAAAAACCCCCCAATGTTTTTACAAGTATAATTCTCGCAATGGAAATATTTCTCTTTTTTCGATAAAATTCTTGCTTTTCTGTATTGTGATCTAAAGCGACCACTGACTTCTGTCAATTATTAGGCATTATGCCGCTCTGTTTTGATATAAAGTTCCGCGCAAGCTTATAAATAGTTTTGTCACCTCTTTTCCTGTGTATTTACAATTGCGGCTTAGCCAAAGGGATTGTTTTTCCCCATTAAATTAAAACGGTTTTTCAGACAATTGCAATAATTAAGCGTAGACCTACGCAATCTGTATTTGGATAAGTGAAACGAGTTATTTTCAAATTAAGGTCTAACAATATATTTAGGACATTGCTGAAAGGGGGAGGGGGACATGCCTTAATTCTATCGCCACTATTGTAAAGTGAAAAAACAAAACTGTTTCTTCGCGTTAGGGCAGTAAGAGGACCGAGGGTTTCTAAGAAAAAAATAGCTTTATTATGTCTACTGCATAGATACCAATTACATCCAAGATTGTAATTTAGGCCTATAAGCTGCTAGGCTAACAATCTTTTTTTCTATTTTAAAAGCCTATAGACGGGAAACATTTAAAAAAACTTTTCAGCAAGGTAAAAATAGGGGCATTTCTCGCAAATTTTACCTTTTGCTTTGCTTTTGGCTTAGGGGGCTTCTTAGTGATAAATACTTTCTACACAAAATTATGGTTAGTGGGGGTGGGGATACTAATTTGCCTTCTTTAAAAAAAAGGGGAAATTATTTTCCATACTAAATTTTTTCTTCTTTTAAGGAAAATAGTGAAGAATGTGTGCCCTCTCCATCTAAGAGAGCAAGAGAGGGTGAGGCAGCCTCAATACAGCCTGGCAGAAAGTTAAAGAGAGAGTGGGCGGATAACTACAGTGCCGAAGCTACGCAAGATCATGAAATAGCCGGCCCGTCACCCCCTTATCATACATTGTCGAGGTCTCAGGAGATACCCCGCCTACACAAGATCATGAGGTTGCCCTCCAACACGCGCTACCCGGACCATCTGGCACCCAAGTGCAGCCGGGATATAAAAATGTAAGCATTTTTACCTAGTTATAGAAATATATATCTATTTCTTCCAATGTTTTTTTTTAGTCTTTTCTTTTCGCTATTTTTCAACACTGTAAAAGTGTGTCTCAGAGATATTAAAAATGTTATTTTCTCTGTAATCCCACACCCCTTGTTTTAAATTTATCTGCTCCCCCTCCCTCAGAGATATCTAAATATAATGTAATTTTTTTTGCTTTTGTCAAAGAAAACCACTCTCTTTTTCTAATCTTTCCAATTTTCTCTGGCCCCCCACTGTAGGCATCTTCGCTATTTTCAACCTTATAATAATATTTTTAGCTAATTTCTAGTTTACTGCTATCTCATCATTTGAAACTCAAAATGCTATTTTTCGCTAGAATATTATAGTTTTAAGGGGCCTAGAAGTAAACCTTTCATTTCATCACAGTAAAAGCGTGTCAGAGATATTAAAGGACATTGTTCCCCCTTTTAAATCAGGTCAATTATCGTATACATTCAGTCTGCTGAATGTATACGATAATTTCCTCATAGAAAATTCTTTACGTTATAAACTGCTTTTATTTAAACACAATTCTCTATCGGAAAGAGACAGTGGCTATCAAGTAAAGACCGCGGTTTTTTCAAAAGCTGATTAGTTTCTACCTTTTCTTCCATCTCTTAGGAATTTTCTTTTCGCTTTTTTTCAACACTGTAAAAGTGTGTCTCAGAGATTTTAAAAGATGTTTTCCCCCACTCAATTTGAAGGACAGAGATTATACCATTTATCTCTTACACATATGGATTCTAATTTGCGTAATATTGTTGAAGACTTTCAACCTTACAAATTGCCAAGATTTTGGGGAGACATTCAATAGGAGTTAACGGTTCCCATTTAATTGTATTTTCCTGAATATCTAGGAACAGAACAGACGAGATTACAATAATTAAGCTCATGAGTTCACAACCTGTAGGGAATTAGAGAAACGACTTATTTCCAAAATTATGGTCTATCAATATTTGATTTTGGACATTATGTAAACGGCCGGGAGCTTCAGAGCCCGGGAAGCATGGCGGTCACTATGGCGGCCGGGAAGCGCCGCGGGGGCCGAGTAGGGAAGCGCCGCGGGCCGGGGAAGCGCCGCAGGAAGCGCCGCGATGGCCCGCTGGGCCGGTTCGGAGGGGGGGGGGCATAAAATAGTGGAAATTGGGAAGGGGTGGAGTTTTTTGAACAAAATCAAACTGCCTTCTATGTCATTTTTAGATTGTAAATATCTTATATTAAGTTGAAAATTGGAACTTTCGGAATATATGGAGAGGGGACAGTGAATTAACCAAATGCTACTATGTGCATACTGCTACTACTACTAAGCGCGTTTTAAATAATACGTAAATAATAATCCAAATTTTAAAAATAGGGTGATTTGAACACTTTGAAAATAAGCTATTTTTCATTTATAGGATGCATTGGTACCATATTCCATGTCGCCGTCCTCATCAGTTGGAGAAGGAGAGGACGCACCGGTGGACTTCCATAGCAATTCACCATGGAGTGGTAATTCACATGAAATAGCGTTTAATATTGATGAGTTTATAATTGATTATTTTAATGTAGATTATAGCGCAGTTGAGCAGGGGGACTTACCTTTGCTAAGTCCAAACACACTACATCTTTTGGATGATTTTACCCGGGAATTAACAGGGAATCTTCCTCTAGCCCCCGATAACCTACTTCCACTTCAATCGAATGAAGTGGATTACCATACCCCAAATATTGAACAAAGTGGGAGAGGGGGAGGGGGTGTTGATAATATACAAGAGGGGGAGGGGGGTAGTGTCCAATTTACGACTTTTCCCGAATTTCAATTATCTAATACAATTTTAAATGCAATAGTTGTCTAGACTGCGACTTTTGGTGACCCATTTATTTAACTTATGGGGGGAAATTTTGTGTTTGACCCCGTAGAAATTGTGCATGAATATGTAGATAGAATTCGTGCACTACTGGAGAACCAAATTCAATTATGGGGAGGGGGAGGGATTCAATTAAGGTTTCAATTGTTTTAAAGGTGTTCTATTTAAATGAGGGGAAAAGTGAAGTTTACCACCATTATATACACTCCGAGATGCGTTTGATCTATCCGAATTTAGAAAATTTTGAGGGTGTTTTTTGCGAGTGGGTAGGTCATATTATTGCGCATCTTGAGAACTATAACGAAAATGGGAGCGGCTCTGTAGTTTCATTTGTTGAAAATTTAAGTGTGAATATTTGTAAATTTAAGAAAGATTTTATTTTAAGAGGGGGGCATAGGGAAACGGGTACAGTTTTAAAATATAATCCAGATTTAGAAGGATGTCAAGGTGTCCAGCGGATTGTTTTGAAACAGGTCAAAAATGTTTCAAGTACGCTTTCCTCATATCAGCATTCGAGCCTCTAGCACGTGACGCTAACAAGACGAATTTAGACGATTGGGCTGTACATGGGAAGCACGGGTCCAATTTCCCAATTGTAGATTTCACTTGTTTAGAGGGAAAATGTCCAGTAACGCTAAGATCTATTGACATTTTTGAAAGGGCCAACGCCCATTTAAATATCGGCGTTACTGTGGTTCAATATGAAACTGAATTTTAAGATGGGGTTCGTTCAAAAAAGAAAGGGGTGGTTTTCCCTGTAAGAGGCCCGTCAATTGATTTGGTCAAACACTGGGTTTGGTTGTTGTGCACACCACCATCTAGTGACCTAGCCAATTCTAATGGGGGGGGGGGGTTTAAATAGAATGGTTCTAGTTTTGTTATTCAATAAGACCTTCTGATAAGGGGAGTTCTAATAAAAATTGTTTGTTCTTATATCAACTAATTAATTTAATGGGGAAATTTAGCTAAACTCTTAGCTGACGGTTCACGAGTGGCTTACCTGAGTGGAGGCGGAACTTCTAGAGTGGGGAGCTTAAACTAGGAGTACATATAGGGAGCTTATATTAACGGCCATACTGAGTCGAAATCAAAACTGAAAAGTTTCAGTTTCCCTTAGGAGCGAGTGGAGCCAGAAGGACTAACAAACTTGAGAAATATTAACATAGAGAATAAAATAAAAAAGTAATGCATTTATTGTTACTCACATAATTGTCGCAGAGCTTCGGTTATATTGACACACTTGTAATACGAGACACTAATACAAAATTGTCATCTGGAGCGATGCAACGCAAAAGTTAATGCACTGACAAAAAGTTTTCTCGAAAGTTTATCTTGAATAGACTCACATAACATAAATCATAAGAAATTCCTGGGTTAGACTGGTGTAAAAACTCCTCTAAGACTCAAAATAGACTGGCACAAAATTGCTAAGTCCTAACTATCTATCCTCTGCAATTTTGCCGGGGGTTACGTTTAGGCGTTGCTAATAGTATATTTTACAATTGCTATTGGTTGCCTTATTTGTCCTACATCACTATTGGACAGTGCTGTACCAATCAGCTATTTGATTTTAACTAGCTTTTGATACGATTTATTACTCTCTAAGACTTCACTTTGGAATTTTTCTGAGTTGAACAAAGTTTGTACTCTATAATTAAAGCAAGCTACATAGTCTTACATTGTATTTCAAGAAATTGTTTTTAAAGCTGTACCTTGTAATTACAGCGGAACATTTATATACAGCGAAATTTTACTTTTGTATCTTAAGAAAATGTTTTTAAGGTTTATACCTTTTAATTATAGCGGAATATTTAGTTTTACTTTTGTATCTCAAGAAAATGTTTTTTAGGTTTATACCTTTTAATTATGGCGGAACACATAGTTTTATTTCTTATCTCAAGAGACCATCTGTCGATCGTTTGGAATTTCCATCTCAAGATTTAGATTACACGGTTGTTGCATGTCAAGTGAAATTGGCTATTCTGCATATTTATTGCTGTTATCTTCTTTTGTGGGAACGATTTTTTTCGTAGTTACAATTGTAATACAATGTTTCGCTACTTTTTAAATTTGACAATTAATTGTTACTTAAATTGTTTGGGTTTATGTTCTTGGCATTTTTACTTGGAAAATTTCGGAGTCTTGGAAATTGATTCCATTAACATATCATCCTTCCCGTTCTTAAACGATGTCCTCATCGTTGTTTTATGCTCTCTCTTTACACTTTCAAATTTTGATTTTTCTTTAAAGAATTTATTTTAGTACTCATAACTTGAATTAGCTCTGTTTTGGTAAAATTTATATCTTTCTTCCATGTCTCCGATTGCTCTATTAGACTATATATATGACAACATTACTTTAAAGTCCATCACCTACTCACTCTATTTGGCGAAAGGGCCAAAGAGTCTCTATTGACTAACACATAAGATTATATGATTACATCATAATTATTATTCCTCCACCTAATATCAAAATTCCTCCACCTGATATGATTATCTTGTCGCAGAAAATTGTATATATTTGCCGTTTTATAACACTTGACTATACTTCCACCTGACGCTATATAGGTTCGATTATATTATTATTCCTTCACCTAATATTAAAATTCTTTTACCTGATGTTCTAATACTTCTACACGGTTTTAACTAGTTAAGTTCTGTTTTTGTAATTACTTTATTATTTAACGTGGTACATGTTCGCTACTTCTAATGCTAGTTTATACTTCCACCTGACGTTATTTGTTACGATAGTTATTTGACATCAAAAACATCTAACTACATCTAAAACATCTAACTACAATACACTGATATGTATGAATTAAAAATAGTTTGGAGGAGAGAAAAAAAAAATTTTACACATTAAAATTTTTAACTTAATGTTTGATGGCAACACTGGGATAAGGTAGCTTGCACTGGTTTTCATCTGTTTTATGATAAGTTTAACAATATTTATCAAAGTTGCTAGTTAGATACATAAGACTTCACACTTACTTCATCATTCTACGTGTCTATAATACTCACATACGTTATCACTCTTACTTTGGGCTTCCATTCAATTACTTACTAGGTTGGCTAATTGTTTATGGTTTGTCTTCTTGGTGTTTCGCTTTCTGGCACTTGTTCCTTGGGATGAGCGTTTACATTGTCCATAATTATGACTATTGCACAAAATCGTTTGTGCATGGTTTGTCATATGAAATACGCGGGTTTGACGTCACTGGAATGTTGAAATGTCTATTGGGTACATATCCCTTGGGGAATTGATTACATGAAATGGGCATCTTAATCGTTGGCTGGTTAGTTCTTCTTGGACACTTTTATCCTCGGAAAATCTAATACTCGTACAGTCTGTGTTTTCCGTAAATCGGTTACGTTCAGTTCTTCTTTTATTGTTTACTAGGTATATAACTCTTGGGGAATTGGCTACATGAAATGGGTACCTTTATCGCTGGGGCTGGGTATCTCTTCTTGGACACTGTTTTTGGGAAAATCTAATACTCGTACAGTCTGTGTTTCCCGTAAATTGTTCACGTTCAGTCCATATCTTGGACTATGGGCTGTGTTACAACATTTAACGTTAACTATGGCAGGATCAAAACTTGATCTTATGGCCTTGGCTCGACGCATTGTCTTTGATTTCCGGTAAAATAATACACAATCATTGAGGGCTTAATTATGGAGATTAAAACAATAATAACAGGTTGGTTCTCTTCTCCGAACACTTCATTTTGGGAAAAATTTTTTATCACGTACAGTCTATCTTTCCCATTAATTGATCATGTTTGATTTTTCTTCTCATGGAGGATGGTTAGGTTTTGCGACATTTAATAATGATTGGATGGCGTCAAAACTTAAGATTTTGATGTTGGTTCAACATATTGTCTCTGATTTGGGGCTTAAGATACATGATTCTTGAGGGATGACTCTAGGGTTATTCTTGGTGTTTCAAACATTAAATCTTAAGGCCGTTGCCGTCTAAGGATAGTTATCGACGGTCTCCACGTAGTTTTACGACGTTGCGGTCGGGGTGGTTCTCTAGGTAATTATTAATTCAGATGTATACATATAAGTGGGGTTCTTGGTTTGCCAATATTGCTTGAGATAAGATTACCTGGTACTAGGCTTGGGTGACTTGGAATGTCATCTGGATAATGTCTTAGGTACTTCCTTGGTGAGTACTTGTCGGTGGTTGACGAATGATGAAAGTAGATGCTACTGGGTTGTATCCGTGTTGCCTGCTGGTACACCAATAATTGATTTGCACAGGTTACTCTGCTTCCTAGAATATAAATATCTGGGCAGAATCATATGCTCTTTATAATTACACAAAGTTACGACACATACAGCAATAATCTACAATTTACATAATACCATGTGGGGACTATTTTTGAAATAATAGTCGTGATTAGACATATGAATAATATCAATTCTAGTATGGGTACAGTTAAACCCAACGAGAGAGCAACTAAGGGCAACTCTCATGCTTTTACATGCATGTTGCAGCAATCACTAGATTACTGTGATATAAGCAAAGTTATTATAGGGAAAATGATTATGTTTACAAAAAAATAACACTATAAGATTTTCAAGATTGGTGACTATGTGTATACGTGTACACATGTGTATTTGGCAAATGTTCTATATTCAATGCATTTTTTAAATGTTATTCAACACTCATCTACTTTGGCATTTAATTTTCTATTCTACTACTACTTGCGAGGTAGATTACATGGTTTTTATTAGAGGTCTCGATTTACTATAAATTTTTCAAATCTTTACTGTTTATGCGCGTCCCCGCTGCCCAAGAAATATATCTTGGCAGCTGCATGGGCTTGCACAAAAGAATCAAGTGAGAATTTGGGACTGGACATGGCACGAATGAGGACCTCTACTCCCATTCGCTCGATCATATCCTCCCTTATTCTTTGCTTAAGGGTTATCAGGGAGTTCCGGGTTTAGGTTTTGCATCTCACTCGGCTCGATGTGATCTGACTTTGCTCTTTTTCTACGTGTTATTCTCAACACTCTTCCGTAATTTAGGTTTAATAGCATTCTTATAGTCAGAGAGATCATGAACACGAATCCTACCGTCAGGAGGATATTCCATCAAAAAATTTGTTGAGAATAGTCCATATCTACTTTCTACATATGTCAATCTTTGGTTTTCATTAGTGAAGAGGGGAATTTGAGAGTCTAAGGCTTCTCTTATTTTGTTAGTGGTAAAGTTCCTTTGACATTCTCCATTTTTTGACCATATTCTGGTTTTTACTTCTTCATTTTCAATGTTAGGGATTGTATACGATAAATTCACTGCTTGAAATTGACTACTTTGGGGCTTATATATTCGTGCTGGTGGTTATCAGAGGTGTTTTGTACTGTGGCTTCCTTGGTTACCAGTCGGCATCCTTGTTTTATCGTTATAGTGCCTACGTCTTGTAATAGTAGTTCAGTTCTGTAGCTTGGATCGATTCTTTCTGTGTTATTATAACAAGAGATAGTCCCAACTATTTCTTTTGGCACAGAAAATAGCCATAGATCATTTCTAAGGTGAATAAATATTTCTCGTTTAGTACTGCTTACTAGTTCTTCGCATGAGTTGGGAATTTCTTCTTGTTGAGCCTCTTTAAAAATATATCCAACATACATGATCCGGGTTTTACATTATAAATGGGCAGTGTTAGTTGACATACTAGGTTTTTGAATGCTACACATTCCTTGAGGTCCTGTGGTTTGCTAAGGCATATTTCCTCCTATCTTGATCGACTAGCAGGTAATCCGCTTCGGGGGTAATAGTCATGAACGAATTAGTTCTACCTATATTGGCTGGAAACGTAGAAATTTTATACAAGTCATATATTGATTGTTGATTTATTAACGGGATTGTTACCACTGCAAATAATTGTTCGTTTATCTCTGTGATGTGAACCTTCAGCTTGGTGTAATAGTGAAATAAGTTTGCTACTTCCGGTTCTGTTGGTAGGTGTAGTCCGAACGTTAAATGCGTTTTATTTCATCCAAGATACTTTTTAGGTTCGAAGGATCTACTAGGTCGTACGACAAGGTTCCTCCGGTAAGGGCAAATAATGCAAATTCAAATTTGCTAACGTCAGTTGCCAGGTTAAGTAAGGACATTGTCACTATGTCTAGTGATACCATGGTGAGGCTCGAATCGGTAATCACACGATCTACTTCATTTTTTAAATAATTCATTATGTTTACTGTCTTTGATATTTTCTTCTTGAGATTGCCTCAATTTTGTCACTCTGGTAATTGTATTTTTTGGACATGTAAGGTCACGTTCATGGCGTTATTTAGTTTTCCTACGTTTTCCCTTAGGATATTTAGGTCTTCTTCAGTCGAAAGCCCAAACAAGCGTGAGGCTAATTCTCCCACGATTGGTATTAGACTAGCTGATCTTCGGTATTTGCTTTTTCGAAAAAATACCTCGAAGATTCTCGTGGTACTTTGCTTTAACTTTTGTATTTCTGTGTTGAACAATTCAAATAGTGCTTGCAGTCTCTGTCTATATAATATTAGAAAAGATTGGTGAATCGATACTTTTAGAGCGTTTTTCTCGTTTAGCTCAGGTAATGGTTCAATATCTTCCCTTGCCGGCTCGTCGGCCATTGCTAATCTTGCACAAGTACGTTTGCCGTCTATTATCCAACACTTTTTATGTACGTAATCGTCTTCTTTTTCTTTCTTACTTCTATTTTTTTTTGTTCTGGTTGAATCGCTTGTACTTTAATCGTTTGCATCTCGGTATGCCTTACTGGGATTCTTGCTCTTAGGCCTATAGTGAATACGCCAGTCGGCTGGGTGCGGTAGTACGTGGGCCCTGTTGACCACGTCCATTTGTAAGTATCGTTGGTCTTAGATAAGTTAGCGTGGTCAAATTTCTAGGTGATTTATTGCTGAGTGCGCTCATTTCTGGGACTGTACTTGTCGTAGTTTCTGACATTGAAGACTGTATATCTCTTATTGGGGACTCATATGTAGGCGTGGTTGTCTTGGTGTCTTTTCTGTTTCTTTCTATAGGATTTTTTATTCTTATCATCATGTTGTATATTTGAGAATTTCAACTCCTTGAGGTTAATAATTTGTCTGTAGTCTTTTTCCTTCGCGAGTTTTGATAATATTTTCTTCGTAACATTTTGCTCAGCATGATTTTGCCACAATTCTTTGAGAAAAGTCCATAGGCTCGGTAATTCATTTAACATTGCGTAGTTTCCATCATAAAGTTTATTTTGCTTGGAAGTAGTCAAGGGGAAACTTGTGGTAGATTTAATTGTAGTATGTTCGCTCATGGAACTATCCACATTATTTAATGCTCTCCTTCTTCGGCTTTCGTTCTTGTTAAATCCTAGAGCCTTGTCAATTTCTGCCATTTTCTTGTCGAAATCTTCTATTATGAATTTCGATTTTAGTTTAGGAAATACGGGGGGTAGATTTCCTTTATTTTCCTTATGGTGCATTTCTTTTGTTGATTGCAGGCTTTTTTCTGATTTTAAGAATTGGAATATGGAGTCCTTTAAATCATTGGTATTTTTCTCTAGTCTAATTACTTGTTGGAACAAGGTTTCAAACGGTTTGGGGTCCAATTTCATAAATATTTTCCAGGCATTATGACTTGCGAGCAACGAATTCTCGTGTTTAAAAATTATTCCATGTTTTACGATATCTTGGGCTATAGTTTGAGAAATGAAGATTGTTATGACATTTGCTATCCACATCCTTTTTGCTGTCTCTGGAATTAATACTTCATTAGACATAATATAGGAAAACCTTTTATGATTGATAATCAAACGAGAACTTTGACTCCTATTATTTGTTCTTTTTTTTTCAGGGAAGGAAAGAAAATGCTAATTATGATAATATATTTACATTATTTTATGATAATTTTCGTTGCCCAAAGGAAACAAGGTGAGACTAAGATTTGTGGTCGTACAATTTGTTACTTCTCTTATGGTGAATGTACGGTTGACTCTTAGGCTGAGGGGATAGGTATTTTGATTGCTTTCACACAAGAATTTTTCTTTTAACGTAAGAGGTTGGTTAACTTTAATCATTTCGGTTGGCGCAGTTTTTTGATTTTTTGGCTACATTTGATTTTGATACATAGGTTTTTATTCTCTTAAATATAATTTCATTTCTCATTGCGCTGTATATTGCACTTTTTGGATATATAGATACTGCTTTTAATATCTTATTTCTTGGAGGGTGTCATGTTTATCTTGATATTTTACACAAATAGGATTTCCTTCAATTTTGTAAACTAATTTTGCTTTCTACATTTGTCAAGGAGTAATAAATCTGTCTGACAAGGACCCTTGACATACCAGTACCGAATTTTATATTGTTTTTGCAACTTTCTTATCTCATGTTGAACTAAATAAAGGTACTTGCCCTTTCTGCCGTTATATTTTATTCCTAGCTTCCCTCTTGCGGGCCGATATTTGGGTGTATTTGCTAAACGTAATCCAAAGATATATGATCCTATGTTGTATTCTCTTAAATCGTATTTGACATCCCATTTCTTTGAAAAAACTTCTTCCCCTGATTTATTCACAATGATAATTGCCGCCGAGTATATGACATTTTCTTTGGCATGTTTTATGCATATAAACTCCGTATCAATAATTGCTTTGGCCATTGTTCTGAAATGAAAGGTAGTTTCTGTTGATCTTTGTTTAATCAATAATTTTTTTTCAAGATTGGTCATGATTATGGTACACTCTAGGTCGAAGTCAAACTACTTTTTCACCGGCATTTCTTCAATACATCGGGTACTTATTCGTTCGACCGTAATTCGAGTCATTTAAAGCTCCATGTTAACCAATAATGAATATTTACTTGAGTGGAAAACAAGGTAACTTAGGGTGAAGTTGAACTACTTTTTCACCGGTGCCACCTTGCACCTGGCTATTTGTGTGTTCGAACATAATTTCATCCCTAAAGTTCCGTACTCTAGTTTAACGACTTTGCGGTCGCATTATAGTCTTAAAAGTATAGAGACTTTCGAGAAAAATACCTTCTTGTCAATATATTGATAATGTACTTAGATCTCGTGATATTTACTCTAATTCATAGTTCCATAAATATTAATACAATACTGGCCTATAATGCATTTTTTTTTAAATTATGATAATAATCGATTTTCATAGTTATAACACTTCAGGTAATATTATAGGATTCTTTCATCATTCGTTTCAACGAGATTATTTATATATACAGTTTCTTCCACTGAGGTTGGGTTTTAATTTCAATATGGGTGCATCATCCGGCAGTGCCGCCTTTGAACTTGGAGATGTAAGCATATCGAGTAATCGATAATTTTCCCATGGCGAAACATTTGAGCTGAGAAAATTGGAGTTCGAATACTATATCATTTTTACCGTTTTCGGGTATATTTAGGTACATTAAATACACTAATAGTTGGTTTGGGAGGTACAGGCCTTCCAAAGTGGCGGTTATGTCATTCCTTCGCATATTTTGACGAATGACTTTCCGGCACAACTGAGATAATGACAATGGGTCATTTATTATCTTTACTACAGAGAAACTTAAATTTACGTGTGATTGGCAACAGCATAGTTGCTCACGCACGACTATGTCTAACCCAGGGACTATTTTTCTTCCAAAATTTTCATCTTCTTGGAAGAAATTCAGGGTTATTTTCTTTATGTCTTTATATTCTCTTGGGGTAACTTGAAAAATTGCGGATCCCATTGAAGGGTTTATCGGATTTAGATACGTGTTATTTACACAATTGACGTATAAGATTTTAAGAAGGCTTTCACATTTTAACATATGTCCTTGGTCTATTAATATGGAGAGAAATTTAATGGGCCAAATTGTAGTTATATTATTATCATCTTGATCGTACCAAATATTGTTAGCGATATATTCAGACAAACGAGCTATACCTTGTTAATGGGATATGTTGTACTAAAATTCGGAAGGCCAGGTTGGCACTTCGTCTAGTGTGCTCTAGTGTTCTTGTCATCGCACGTGCACTAAAATTATAAAGCACTAGGCTTGCCGTTAATCTAAGGATGATTCTTCGTTCCAACCTTGTCTTTTGAGATTTTAGAAGATAATATAGTTTTGGACAGTCAAGATTTTCTACTGCTTTAATAAGTTCCTCTTCTTTCATCAAATTGTCAACAAGTCCCCATTCTCTTAGCGGAGCATTAATATTGTCTACGCTATGTCTTATCTTAAGATTCCAAAAGATTGCATTTTCTCGTCTACGATCATTTAATTGTTGATGGCTTGGGTATCTTATCATGGTTACGTTTTTTGATTATTCTACTAGATTTTAGGCTAATATAAGCAACATACCGTATGGTCGCTTGTTTCGGCGATTCCCTTAACCAGTGGTTGAAGGTCTTCACGTACAGTATCTGTAAACGTGCTGGTACATAAAATTTATCATTAATTATGAAATAAGTTGTTACTTAGTAGTAACATGTTTTCAAAATGGTTATGGTGATTTAAGGTATAATAATGATTATGAAATAATTAAGATAATTAAATAGTTGGCTACACGGCGCGTCGCTTAGCGCTATCAATTTGATGATTAATTGTAATATGTGCGGTTTACGTGGTTTTTCCGATTTATAGTATTTAACTTCTATTGGTATCCTTTGATTTCTAGTCCTGTCAGAGTTGTTCTTCGTAAGAAATACTTCGGCACGGCGCCCGAACACAAAATTAAACTACTTGAGTCCCAGCACCGTGTCAACGCATTCCCCACGTATCGGAATTTTTATCCATTTTTATTCCATATTCTCGTAAGGTCACTTGTGTTATCACATTTTCTCTAATTGTGAGGGTTAGGTAGGGTAATTTTAACGGATCGCATAGTTAATTTTACTAGTCTTTATAGTATTACTCATTTCGTTCTAGTTGTATTTCGTAAGAGATACCTCAGCAAGGAGCCTGACCGCAAAATTTAATCACTCGCGTTCCTGCTCCCTGCCAACGCACACCCCACATAGACTTCATTTTCTTCTTGCACGGTCACTTTTGTCTTCACATTATTTTGATATGGTAGGGATGAGTTAGGGTAATTCTTGCGGGTCAATTTCTATGAAGAGGTTCGTTGATTTTCTCGTTAGAGTCCCATAGCCAAGTCTAATGACCAATGGAATAAAACACACCCATAGGTCACAACAGTTGACCAACGGGTCCCCATGTTTTAGGGTAGTTTTGTCCAACTTCAAAATCGTAGTTTTTCATTATGTGATGATCACTTTTTGTAACTGAATGGTCGTTCCTCATAAGAGAGCTAGGGCCAAACGGCAATGGGATGTTATATAGACACCACCGAACATTTCCGCTTGACCACAGCCTCCCACAATTGGGGGGGCCATTAATTTGTCACTTTTTTTCCTTGTCGCTTATTTGCCTTTCGTATTTCCATAGTTGTAATCATAGGGAGCCAGGACCAAATGGGAACGGCAACGGAAAGACAATGACACCATTGCCATTCCCCTGTGGCCACCGCTACCCACGGCTGAAGGTCTATTTGTTTAAGGAGTTTGGTGGCTAGACCGTTGTAGTACTTGCCAAGCAACGTCTTATTGTGCAATCAAGTCTCGTATCCCGTAACTTTTTCTCAACGGAGGGTGAAAGTCAAGTGATTGCACGATGGGACAATATACACCATGCTCATCCCTGGATCTAACCTCCTATGCTTGGGGGTCCATCCGTTTTCACTATTATACGTCATGTGGATATTTGAGTCATTTTTCCTATACTATTTTAAGGTATTTTATGGTGTTGTCCGCTGACGGTTATTTTATTTTGTTTTTATGAATTAGAATTGCCATGTATACTGTGCATTTATTAATTCTTGAGAGTAAAAAAAAAATTTATTGTTACCTTGGAAGCGTATAAGGTACTACTACTGACTTTTAGCTGAAAGTATCTTTTATGTGGACTCGAGTGGTTTTCTTTCTTCTTAAGTAGTTAAGTAAAGGGTTATATTATATTGTTTGTTAGTATGTTTCAGTTAATGCTATATTTGTTGATCAGTCTGAGGGAAACTCTGAAGTTTTCTATTGTAGTTTACTATGGCATTCAATTTCTATATTTGTTGATCTCTTATTTACAACAAAATTTTTCTTAAGTAATCTATGATTAACGAGGCAAATTTTTCTTTTTTTAAACAATCTTTTTAAAATATCCATAGTTTCAATTAATTTCGTTAAGGCCCTTTTTTTGAAAATATAGGCTTATTTTTTTAATACTTTCGAAAATTCAGCTACTAAGCTGTAATGCCTTTTTATTTATCTTTATATTTCATTTAGCTGTGATGTGTCTAAGGTATCTATTTCTCCACTTTCATCAGCTTTGTATATCCTTAATTAATGGGAGTTATGCGAGTTGAAGTGTAACTTATTTACTTTCAAGGTGTAAAATCATCCTTCTCCTGTGGCGGAGTTAACGCCACGTGGCAGCGATATTTATCATCCAGCGCGGTGTAACTTAAAAGTTTCGTAGCTTGTCATAAGCCATATGAATTTAATTCCTTTATAATTCTCAAATGAAAATTAAAATATATTCGTTGATGCTATATTTTGATGCCACTAAGATGCCGCACCACTGAAGGGGGGGGCTCATAAATTTGATTAGAACATTACTTATAGTATCTGTAATTCTTTTTCTTTTGTATTTTATCGCCATAATCTTTAGTAGGTTATCCTTCTGTAAGAGCTTGATTCAGGGAGAAAGTTTGATAATTTTCCGAACAAAGGGCTAAATTACCTCACAGGTGTTGTAATCTATTTTATGGCTTCTGCTTTCACTTAATTGCATTAGAAATTACCCTTCAGTTATTCATGCTTCATATAAATGTTCGTTTTGTTCTATCATTTTTAGTTAAGTACATGCTCACTAGTGAGTGCACATTCTCCGAACTCTTAAATACTGTGCTTTTTACAAGGCTTGAATTTTGTGAATAACGTGTGGTTTACCATGTCTTATTACTTGTTGGGGGAATTAAGGATGAACAGGGACCTGGGGTCGCAACTGGCTTATAAGGTTAGTAGAAATTATTAAATACTATCTTGTGATATGAGTATTTATGACTAATCGTCAATTTTTGGAAGGATTTTCTTCCTTTTGCATTAATTGTTATTTTGTATTTCTTTACATCTGAATTATTTTGGTTATTAGAGTATTTCGACAGGCCTATGTTAGTTTAATTTAGTCCTACTCGTCTCTAGCGGTATGTTACGCAGTTTGCATCAATTATGAGAACTCGCAGAAATTGATCCACATTTCTGAAGCAGAATATGTCTGCTATTGTCATATAGCTATTAGCCTAATTGCACGTTGTCATTTCTTATAGCGCCACTTTAAATTTATGGTCCAATTTTACGATACTTGCTATGTAATTGTCGTTTAAATACTTTGGGAATTTAGGAATTAACTGACTGGTTTTATGTTTTACCCTTCTGGCAGGCTATTTTAGTAATTTATTTCTCTTATATATAGATGATATAGGACTGACTGCAAGATCGTAAGCGAATAATTTTATTCAATATTGGGTTCACATTTGGTATTATCAATCATGATTATCTTCCAATCACAGTTCAAAATCTTTCCAAAGTTAAGAAATTGTCTGGCCTAGGAAAAAGTTTTTTTTTTGTTATTTTTTTTTTACAGGTTATTCTTTTATACTTTAATTGCGCGGTTCATTTGTATGCTTTAATTCTATTTAAGGTAAAATTGGTTGAGTTTATTGCTGCAATTTTTTAGGGTTTGTGATGGTTATATTATCCTTTGCCTACCAGCTGTAAGCCTTCCACCGCTTTTGCTAATTATTGCAAAAACTAAGGTGTTATTTAGCTCTCGTTAGTTACGATTTTAATTTATGGTACAACAATTATCTATTAGGGAAAAATATTCTCTATAGTTGGCAATCAAAAGTTGAAATATTAATCAATATGCGTTTGTTTTTTGTTTTTTTATACATATATGCATATAGCGTATAACTGATCCCTGGACCATCGGCGAATGGTCTTATCGCAAGACTCGCCACTCTTCGCCATCCCAGCCATGAGGTTCCATTTCCCATTGCTACCGCCCCTTCTAAGATAATTTCCCGCTAAAATTATTGATATAATTTTTTTTTTTTTTGGCGATTGTTTATCTTTCACTTAGCGACTGTACAGCAATAAAGCTATTTTTGTTATTAGTTATACAATTACTGTTTAATTAGCTTAGACATTGGCCACAAATTAAGTTCGTGGTACCACCATTTTTGATGGCAAAACGCTTTCTCGATAGAGGGCCATCTCAAGTAAAAAAAAATAAAATTAATCAATGCTTCTTCTTTTTTTCTTTGCTTTAATCTGTCTTATTTGCGGTTCGCAGGTACGATATCTTACAATTTTGTTAACTATTTTACATATTTTTTTTTGATTTAAGGAAGGTCTATTTTGTCTTTCAAATTGTTTTAATCCGCACGAATGATTACAGTGATTACTTGTCGAACTGATTTTACTCATGGTTCTATCACACCTGGCTTAAAGATATCTTAATTAGCGTTCGACTACGCCACTACAAAAATTCAACCAAACAAATTGTTTAAGAGGTTCGATCATAAAAGTCTCTCTTTTTGGTTTTCATATGTTTTTTTTTGAGGGTTGTCGAGGGGCCTATTTTTATGACTTAATAATTACGCCGCTCTCGTTGTTTTACTTGTATCTGCAGATATGCCTCCTATTAAGGATTATATCGCATTTCTATAGGTCGTAATTTATGCACCAAGACCGGCATTTTGAATTCTTGATTTTATGATTTTTTTTTCTATGATTTTCATATGATTCTGCCTTTCGGGGTTACTGAAATTTTGTAATGCATTGATCCTAATCAATATTTGATCAAAACATGTGGTTAAGGATATATTAAAAGTATTAACTTTTGAGATTGGACTATATTTTTGCGCCAAAAGGACTATTAATTACAGGTATGTAATTAGCTCCGAGTATACGACGGTATACGGGTCAACTATTTTTTTTGTGAACAAGAGGATGAACAGGGAGAGTATTTTGATTCGAGGATATTATGCGTACGTTTGGAATCATAGGTATTAATTTATTATTGTATCGGTGTCTTATGCGGGGTCACTTGAATTGTGTACGCGATTGAGTAGTATGTTTTTTTTTGAAGAATCACGACGTTAAGCTTCCATTTGATTTTTCTAAAGGTGGTGGGTGTTATTTGTGGGTCCCTTTTTTTTGAAAAAATAGTTTTAGTTACCATTTGCACTAAGGCCCTTTTTTGAGTTTTATCGTGAAGACTGGTTGCTAAGATTTGGCATTTACTTAGGGTTATTTGAACTGCGTAGGCGATTTACAGCGTTGAGGGGGTAGTCTGAATTCAGCAATAAAATTACGAAGGGAGGGTTTTTTTTTGTTTTTTTTTTGCTTGTTGAATGGCATGGGTCTTTAAATAATTAAGTTTGATTTGAACGTCCAAAGAATGCCTTCGGCTTCCCTTGTTGTTTTAATTTTTCTTTTATTTCCTAATAAGGACGATTTTTGATAATTTAATGTTTTTTTTTTTCATCACATGTCGTGTATATGGATTATTAATTCACGTAAGTTATAGAGTAAAAGACATATAGCCTTAATTAAAATTATTTTCACTGGAAAGATTTTTTTTGTGAAATTTTTGAACTTATTACATGCATATGGGCAACTTGCAAGTAATATCCATCCTTCCAAAGTTGTGTTTTTTTTTATAATTAGTGAAATACTATATTCTAATCAAGAGATATATAATTAATCTAGTTTAACGAGTTTTCGCTCGAATATTGGGTTATTTACTACATTTTGTCGCTAAACATCACATTCTATAAAATGTAGTCAGTTTAATGTATTAGAAGGGGGTTTTGACGAAAAAGAATTTTTACCTTTTTTTTTCAATTTATTCTCTTGTCTGGTATTCCTTCGTTTTCTGTACCTTCTGGCAATGGTTGGGTTTTGGGTGTTCCTTGTTGTGCATAGATTTCTGAGGAACCTTGGCCCGTAATTACATTCTCTTGGGCGTCAGGGTACTGGGTCCTCGGGATTATATTATTATCCATTGGAGGATTCCGTTGATTAGTTTCCAATTGGGGTTTTATGTGGTGATGACGAGCTTGATTTGGAATTGCAAAATATGCGGGTTGGGATGGTCCTTCGTTGTAATTGTTAGCAAGCAGGTTTTCCAAGTGGGGGCTGATGCGTAGGTTAACTTCAACTGTAAAATATGTTGCAACTATCTTCTCTAAATTTGAGCAGAATTCTTTCTGTTTCTGTAGTTCTCTGGTGATTTCGGCATGGTTCTCCTTTAGTTGTTTGTCTAAGCTGTCCAGTTGCAGCTGAATTATTTCTTTCTGTGCTTTTAAGGGGTCGTATTTATGCTGCAAGTCTAGGATCTTTGTCCTTTGGGGTGCCAGGAATTCTTGTATTGCTATTGTCGCGGATAGAACAGTACTATTTCTATATTCTTGTACTTCTTTACCAATTTCCTGCATTTTTGTCGTATAATACTTGTAATTTTAGGATTTTGTCGGAATAATTATATCCTTGTATAAGCGTGTCATCACTTATTGATTCCATTTCGTCCTGGATTTTGGCGGTTTGTTCTTTCACTTCCATAAACTGGGCCTCAATCATCTTATCCACTTGTTTGTTACTAAAATCTCATTTATTTTCTGGTTCATTTTTCTCTTGGGATGCCTTAACCTCGCTAAGGGATTTAAGTATGGTTCCTATCATATTCTCAATTTTTAATTTTTCTTTTATTGATTGGGCCGATGCTTCTAGGAGTTTTGATCGTATTTGAAATAGCTGTTCCATATTTGTTCTGTTTGTAACGGGGCTGCACTAGGTATTTTTTCTTTTGGAGGAGGGTTTGAACAATCCTTGTTCTTCTTCTATCTTCGGGGTTCTTTACCAAGCCGGGATTTAGTTTGTCTGGAAAAATTGACTATTAACTTCTTTCGACCTTTCATGGATATCTTAATTGTAATATTTTACTCATACACCCTTGTTTTAAGGTTTTTTTTTTCAAATTGCTCATTTCGATTTAATATTGCTTTATAAGTTTTTGGGGTATTTTATTCCTAGACGTATTTCCATTTGTTTGGTTTCCTGCTTATTCTGCCAGATTTCGTGGTAACTTCCTGTTCGTTTTCTGGCGTTTTACTCTTTTTTGATTTTCCCATAGAGATTAGGTCAAATTTCTTGTATTGTTTCAAAAGGAATTTTTGGCCTTTCGCCTTAGCTTGCTTTGCATGGGCAGTAGCCGAAGTAGGTTTTTGTTTTGGTTCTTCATGGGGCTCATCATCGGATTCAGTAGAACTAGTTCCTGAGGATTCGTCATTAGGGCTTTCTGGGGTTGTCCCTTGAGGTTTTGTAGTATCACCTGCTCTTGCTTCATATATCTCATCTCCTCTGGAGGTTGAGGGTTTATTTTCCATTTCCTCACGCTGAGGTCCTGTTTCGGGGGAGTTAAAGGATTCTTGGGAACTCTGGGAGGAGTCAAATACTTTTGGAGAGTGTCTCCACTGCTTGAATGCCATATCTTCCGGGGGGTGAGGTGTATTTCGTAGCATTGTCTGTTTCCAGGAATGAGATTCTTTGGGTTTTACTTTAGATACCTTTATGTAATGGTATTGTCCCAAGTTTTCATCTTCGGGTGTTCCTGTGTCCAAGGCAACGTACTTTGCCTTGTTTTTATCGGATAATTTATAATGTCCATGGCCTCTCTCAAGTTTTTTGTATTTGTATCCCTAGGGGGAGTCTTCCTCCTTTTTGTACCTGGGGTTTCCACAGCTCTGTTTAGTTCCTCCTGTAGCGATAGGGGTCTTTCTATCGGGGTTGCTGGGGATACCATGTCGTCAGGAAATCTTTTGGGGGGACATGGGGTCGAAATTCTATCGGGGAAAAATTGGGTTTTTGGCGATAGCGTATAATCCAATTCTTGCTCCGAGCTTTCTGTGGATGAACTCTCTGGGCTTTTTGGGGTTCTTGCAGGCATGGGTATTAGGGGTTTTCTTTTAGGGATGACTAGGTTCTTCATGGCCAAAAATTCTTCGAAATCTTCCTCTTCGCTATGGTTTTCAAAGTAGTTTTGTTTGAAATTGAAGGGCTTTAATTCGGATAACCTTGACTTAGGAAATTCATTTTCTGCGTTTGATGAATCTGAGGATGAGGGTTCGGGTGCCCACTTAACGGGGTGTTTGGCACCTTTCATACGGCTAACATGTGCTTTGTATGTTCTCCCATTTTCTGGATTTATCATTTTAAAAGTAAAATCATTGTCATATTTTTTGATTATTCTGTAGGGTCCTGAATATTTATTGGAAAGTTTTTTGCCTTCCAGTTTAGCTTCATTTTTCAGATAGACACAGTCGCCTATCTTAAAATTTATTTCCCTTTGATTTTGGATTCATTCCTCAACTCTTGGTTCACCTTACATTTTTCTAACTCTTGTCTGACTATTTTATAGGTTTTTCTCATCCTATTTATAAAATCTTGCTTGTAGTCCTCGGTATTATTGTAATATTCTCTGGACTCGATAATTTCCTGATAAGGTATTTTAAAATCGCGTCCGAATAAAAGAAAAAATGGACTATCTTTAGTCGTTTCTGAATAAGCAGTATTAATTACATTGGTTAAGTAAGGTAGATACAGATCCCAATCGTTTCGGTTGTCTTTTGAATAAATACTTAAGACATTGGAAAGTATTTTGTGCCTATTTTCAATTTTTCCATTAGCTTGGGGATGGTAGGGTGTGGTTACTAATTTCTCTATTTTAAGGAAACTCATTAGATCTTTAGTTACCTTAGAAACGAAGTTAGTTCCGTTGTCGCTAATGACCTGTTGAGGAACGCCAAACTCCAAAAATATTTTTGCCAAGGCTTTACTTGTGGCATATGCGCCCTGATTTTTCAATGCTTTGGCAAAAGTGAAGCCGGTAAAATGGTCTATTACTGAGAGGACGCAAGTGTGACCTCTATTAGAAACAGGTAATCCTCCACTCGTACCATATAGGTCGAATGATACGATATCGAAGGGAAACCTTGCTACTGGCACCCTTCCCATCGGAGGATTTGGGTACGTTTGGGATTTTTCCTTAAATTACACGCTTCACATGTATTTATATAATCCTTAAGTTTTGTTGATGCCGAGGGAACATAAAAGTATTGTTTTAGCTTGTGAAATGTTTTGGTTATTCCTAAATGTCCGCCTATCTCCGAATGGAAGTACTCAAATGCAGGTATTATTAAGCTTTGGGGAAGTACTGGGATTATTAGGGTTTGGTTTCTATTTGTTTCGCCTGTTACTATCCTGCAAAGGATTTCTCCGTCAAAGTCATAATAAAAATTGTCTATTTCCCGTCTTAGGGCTTTGAACTTATCAGGGAGATTATCAGAATTCACAAAGTAATTAATGAGAGTTAAACACATTTCATCTTTAACTTGGTTCCTTTTAATATTGGGTAGGGATAAGGGAATTACTCGTAGACCCTTTTCTTCTGTAAGGATTTTTGGTTTATTCTTCTTGTGTCTTTGTTTACAGGGATTAATGGCATTTATTTGTTTAGTTTCATTATCTGAAGGGTTATTCTCAGGGTATCTACTCAGGAAATCGCATGGAGCATTTGTTTACCGGTCACATGTTCAAATTCGTAATCCAGATCTTGGATTTTCATTATCCATCTAGCTAAGATTCCAGTTGGATTTTTGAATGTGCTCAGGTACTGTAAGCTTTTATGGTCCGAGCGCAGTTTAAATTTTCGTCCTACTAAATAATGTCTGAATTTGTCTAAGTGGTAAATTATAGATAGTAACTCCAATTGCGTTCCTGAATAACTTCTTTCGCCTTTCGTTAGAGTTCTACTTGAATAGCATATGACTTTCTCTATATATTGACGGGGGTCCTGTTGGGATTTGAGGTTGTTTTCCACGGGGATTATTTGAGAAAGGATTGCACCGATACCTAGAGCTGAAGCATCAGTGGTAACCACAAATATTCCTTTTTCAAAGTCTGGTAACGCTAATATTGGTTCAGAAGTAAGAGCTTTCTTGAGGATGTCTAAGGAAGTTTGAGCTTCCTGCGACCAGATAATATTTTGGGAATTCCCTTTGTTAGATCTGTTAGGGGTTTTGCGATTTGGGCGTAGTTGCGTATGAATTTTCTAAAATAACTGGTTAATCCAATAATGCCTCTTAATTGTTTCATAGTTTTTTGGCGGCTTGAGATTCTCTACACATTTTATTTTCTCAGGGTCCGGTGATATTTGACCTTGGGTCACTATCATTCCTAAGAATTTTATTTCGGATTGAAACAAATTTACTTTTTCAGGTCTACATTTCAGATTACCCTCTCTGAATTTTTCGAAAACTTTGGTTAATGTGTTTAAATGGTCTTCTGGTGTTTCTCCCACACAAATAACATCATCCACAAAATGTATAATATTTTCTATACCTCGTAATAAGTGTAATAGAGGTCTACATAATGCACTTGAACTAGTTTTGAGTCCGAAGGGTACTCTCAAATATTCATAAGAGCCACATTCCGTTGTCGAAAAAGCCGTTTTATAAACGTCATTATCTGCTATCTTAACCTGATGATAACCTTGCGTGAGGTCAAGAGATGTAAAAATTTTGTTCTTGGTTGAAATGGAGTCTAGGATTTCATCAATTCGGGGCAGGGAAATTTTTCGCTAACTACCTGCTTATTTAAGGCTCTATAATCTACTACAAGCCTAAGGTCATTGTTCTTTTTTGGTACTAGTATAACGGGGGCTGAATACGCGCTTATACTTGGCCGTATTATATTGTTTCTTTCTAACTCGCGGATTTTATTTTTTAACCATCCTTTGTAGGGATGAGGAATGCGATAGGGCTGTTTAGCTATGGGCAACCCTGTGGTTTGATAGAATGTTCATAAAATGGTATCAACCCGATATCTTCCTCACATGTAGAAAAAATATCTCTAAAATTCCAGAGCAATTCACATAATTTTTCCTTTAATTGCGTATCTTGGATATGATCTAATTTAAATTTTTCCAAAAATTGGGGTTTTGTTAGGGGATACTTATTCTTTGGATTACTATCACCAATACTATTAACTAAGCTTTCCTTGGAGTTTTTCCATTTGTTTAGCTCATGCTCAGAAATAACTTGTATTTCAACGAGGCATGCTCCCTTTTTTAATGTGATTGTATCATTTTCGTGTGTATTAGTCAACCAAATAAAACCTTCTCCTTTGTCTTATGAAATGATTTGTTCTTCACAAAACAGATTTTCTGGGATTTCTTTATACGGGGATGCAAACCAAATTTCGGAATTGTCATTTACGGGGGTGAACATTTGAGAGATTTGAACTCTTTGCATAGTATTTGGAGGGATTTTTGTTTTTACGGACCAAAAATCCATAGTATTTTTCTTCCGAGTTATTTTCTATTAAGTTGAGGTTGGCGCTTGGTTGCGTCAGGTCTTCCGCTTTTGGGGTTGATTGCAAGGGAAATTCAAGTCCTTTCCCTTACAATAGTACTTAGATTTATTATTTCATTCCATAATTCAACTATTTTCTTTATTTCTGTTTGTCTATACTCCTGCATTTTTCCCATTTTTGCTTTTATTGACTCGATCCATTTGCTGCTTGATTTTCTCTCTCGTCCTGTGGGAGGAAATGACGAGGGGTGCGGTACAAAGAACTTTATTCTATTCACTGTTGCTTCCCCTCTCTCCATGCGTTGGAGATTAGAATCGTATGGATACACGAGTCTGTTATTTGCTATATCCAATAAAACTTTATTAGATTTTAAAAAATTAGCACCAATTATAGCCTCATATGGGAAATTTTTGCAGATTATGAAGTTTTGTAGGAAAGATTTTATTATCTTTTGTTACATCTAAATGTATGGAGCCTATAGCCTCCAGCCTATGACCAGTGACGCTAATTAAACTGGGAATATTGAAATTTTTTTCGTCGCTTAATATATATTGGGAGTCTATTAAATACATTCGAATTTATTATATTAAACTGATGCACCTGAATCTATTAACGCTTTGAAATTAATGCTTGCAACACTAAAATTATTTAATATAGGTAATATGTCATTATCATCACTCAAGGAAGGTACAATTACTGGATGGGACCTATAGAAATTACTGGCCTCCAGGGTCCCGGTTAATTTTCTTGGGGCCTAATTCGTTTCCCTGTGCGCTTTATCTGATAAGTTGGCGTTTGAGGTTGGGGTTCGGTGGGAATTTCACTTGTTAGGGAAGTTCCAAGTTGGTTGACATTTGATTGTCTTGGTTGCCACGTATTATTGCGTGGGTTAAGTTTCTTGTGCCGACGGCTCGCGGCATTTGTTCATTTTGTATTGACGAAAAATTTCTTTCGTTTCCCGTCGGGAAAAAATATCCTCTGCTATTGGTTGCATTCCTGTTGAATCTAGTTGGATACACCGTTCGTGAATTAAATTGGTACGTGTTTTGTCGCGTGTTTGCGTTGGGGAACCGATAATTATTTTGTCGGTTGGGTGAGGGATTGGAATAGGGTTGTTGAGGCGTATATTGGGAAGGATTCGAATATGCAAATCCTTGTTGGTACGGGTTGCGGAACGATGGGAGACGTGGGGGGTTATTTCTATAGTTTCCTGCCCCATTGGCATTTGTGTTTGTTCTCCCGAACAAACGATTATTAAAACTTGGGGTTGCTGGTGTATATTTGTTTTTAGTACGGCATTCCCTGGCGATATGTCCTTGTTTTTTACATGCATAGCATATAATTGGGGGGTTCTGTACGTAGTTTTTGTATCCGTGGGTACAAAACGTACCATTCTTTGCCTCATAGGGGTTGGGGACCTATTTTGGTTCGGTTTGGGTGAATTATCTCTTGGAAAAAATCCTGGGGAAATCCCTCGTGATTGTCTCGGAGTTGAACTTTCTACATTATTTATTCTAGACTTGTTGTGATTTGCCCACAATCGAGTCAATTTCAATCATTCTCTCTACCTCCTGAACTGCTAGCTCTAATGTTTGAATATTTTTTGATATTAACATTCGGTATAGCTTGGGGCTTAATCCTTGCATGAAAGCATTAAGTACAATTTTATCGTATAAAGGACCCGATTCTTTTCCATATTTTGCCTCAATGGATACCATTACCTTGTGTAGGTATTCCCTAATATTTTGTGTTTCATCGAAACATACTGTACCATGCTTTAATTTGTGTGTTGAACTGGTTTCAATCCTACAGGCCGCGCCAATTCTAATGGGGGGGGGGGTTTAAATAGAATGGTTCTAGTTTTTTTAATCAATAAGACTTCTGATAAGGGGAGTTCTAATAAAAATTGTTTGTTCTTATATCAACTAATTAATTTAATGGGGAAATTTAGTTAAACTCTTAGCTGACGGTTCACGAGTGGCTTACCTGAGTGGAGGCGGAACTTCTAGAGTGGGGAGCTTAAACTAGGAGTACATATAGGGAGCTTATATTAACGGCCATACTGGGTCGAAATCAAAACTGAAAAGTTTCAGTTTCCCTTAGGAGCGAGTGGAGCCACAAGGACTAACAAACTTGAGAAATATTAACATAGAGAGAATTAAATAAAAAAGTAATGCATTTATTGTTACTCACATAATTGTCGCAGAGCTTCGGTTATATTGACACACTTGTAATACGAGACACTAATACAAAATTGTCATCTGGAGCGATGCAACGCAAAAGTTAATGCACTGACAAAAAAGTTTTTCTCGAAAGTTTATCTTGAATAGACTCACATAAAATAAATCATAAGAAATTCCTGGGTTAGACTGGTGTAAAAAACTCCTCTAAGACTCAAAATAGACTGGCACAAAATTGCTAAGTCCTAACTATCTATCCTCTGCAATTTTGCCGGGGGTTACGTTTAGGCGTTGCTAATAGTATATTTTCAATTGCTATTGGTTGCCTTATTTGTCCTACATCACTATTGGACAGTGCTGTACCAATCAGCTATTTGATTTTAACTAGCTTTTGATACGATTTATTACTCTCTAAGACTTCACTTTGAATTTTTTCTGAGTTGAACAAAGTTTGTACTCTATAATTAAAGCAAGCTACATAGTCTTACATTGTATTTCAAGAAAATGTTTTTAAAGCTTTACCTTGTAATTACAGCGGAACATTTATATACAGCGAAATTTTACTTTTGTATCTTAAGAAAATGTTTTTAAGGTTTATACCTTTTAATTATAGCGGAATATTTAGTTTTACTTTTGTATCTCAAGAAAATGTTTTTTAGGTTTATACCTTTTAATTATGGCGGAACACATAGTTTTATTTCTTATCTCAAAAGACCATCTGTCGATCGTTTGGAATTTCCATCTCAAGATTTAGATTACACGGTTGTTGCATGTCAAGTGAAATTGGTTATTCTGCATATTTATTGCTGTTATCTTCTATTGTGGGAACGATTTTTTTCGTAGTTACAATTGTAATACAATGTTTCGCTACTTTTTAAATTTGACAATTAATTGTTACTTAAATTGTTTGGGTTTATGTTCTTGCATTTTTACTTGGAAAATTTCGGAGTCTTGGAAATTGATTCCATTACACAATTCAATTGGCCATTTTAATCCAATCACAGACATTAGTAGAATTCTGGGGGAGGGTAAAAATAGGGGGACACGTTTCTACTGTATGACATGCCTCTCTCGATTTTGGACAGAATTAAAGCTGCAAAATCATATGAGGCATTGTAGACGTTATGGCTACCAGACAGTGGAAACGGTTTCAGGGATAGGGCCATTTACGCTTCAAAAATTTTCAAAACACCCTCCTCCAGTGCAACAAAATATCTTTGGATTGTGAAGCTAAGCTGGTGGAAGTGAAACGATCTTCGATTTCCAAACCGAATCAAAGAAACATCAAGCTATTGCAGTGTCCTATGCCCATGCCCAATGAGACAGTTCTAATACCATGCGGTTGTTAGAAATAGCAGAAAATTGGATGAGGGGGAGTGCATGATCAAGGCACTGACTAAACTAATTGGCACAGCTAATGGCGCTATTTCTCGTTTGAGAAATACCCATTATCCTATGGTGTTGTCTGCAGAGGATCGTCTCGCGATTAAAAATAAAAAAATATATTGGGTTTGTAAGGGGGAGTTTGTAGAGGGGGGTAAGGGGACTAAAGGGAAAAGAGGGGGGAGGGGGAAGTCAGAGACCATAATCACTTGTGGCAGGAAATATCCTCTGGGGGTAGTAATTTTAGAGGGGTAGCGCATCAATCGTGTAACTTAAATGTTAGCCAGCAGTTTTTTATTCCAGTTTTTATCCACAACTCAAATTATGATTTAAAATTTATTTTACCGGCACTGGCACGTATGCACTGGGAGGGAGGGGGAGTAGACAGTCCATGGGTAAATAATTCATTTACCTATAACATTATTCCCAAATCGGCCGAGAAGTTTGTTGCTTTTCGAGCTGAAATGGTAGGTAGTAAATAATGGGCATACGTGTTGGAATAAAATCAGGTTTTTAGATTCTTTTAGTTTTTTTCCCAAGGCATTGAGTCAATTGATTCAAGTGCAGAAAAGCGACAATTTTGATAGCTTTCCCTTGCTTAAACAGCATTTTCCAGACAGTGAAATGTATGACCTATTGACCTGCAAAGGTGTATATGCATATGACTATTACTGTTCTGGCGCTCGCTTAAGCGAGGTGAAACTACCTCGAATTGAAGCTTTTTACAATTTACTCACCAGTAGTGAATGCACAGCCGAGGACTATGAGTTTGCCAAGAAGGTGTGGGCTAAGGGGAATTGTAAAAATGGGTGGGATTATTGTAGACTGTACTTGGCCAGTGACGTTTTACTCTGTTGGATATACTCTGTAAGAACACAGACCAAATCTATTCAGAGTTCGGGTTAGATATAGGTTATTATTTTTCCACACCACATTTGGTGATGGATTTGATTTTAAAAATTAGTAGGGAGGAAATAGGCCTAATCACCGACGTAGATCAGCACCTTTTGTAGAGCGTTCAATGAGGGGAGGGTATGTTTTTCATGGGGATCGCGTCTTGTCAACCGATCCGAGCGGACAAAACACCGGTGCAAAGTCAAATGCAGTGTTCTTGGACATGAACTCATTGTACCCCTCGGCAATGTCTCACTACTCTTTGCCTTGTGGTAACTATCAATGGCTTGAGAATCCTTGTGAGTTCCCCGACATTACCACCGTCGAGGACAATGGGCCACAAGGATGGTTCTTTGAAATTGACGGACATATTCCACTGGCACTTCACGATTCAGTCAGAGATTTGTTTTTTCCCTGTATCAATCGACCCGTGAGCAGGGACTCACTGAGTCCCTACAATCGATCACTGGTTGAGGATAT